>JAOCZO010000014.1:0-342186 GCA_026413255.1 Fereydounia khargensis | reverse complement strand
CCCTAACCCTAACCCTAACCCTAACCCTAACCCTAACCCTAACCCTAACCCTAACCCTAACCCTAACCCTAACCCTTGTTAGCACTACCGCCTGGATACCCCTAAGCCTACCGCGCCCTCACTGCAGGCTTAAACCCCTCCATTCCGGCCTAGGCACTAGCGGCCATAACACCAAGGCCTAGTACTAGGTTTGAAAGAATTTGATTTGTAGGTCTGCCTCCTAACTCAACCTGGCTTATCAAGGCCAGGACATACTGAAGAAGAAAGGAAAATACAGCAAGGAATGTTGCTCCAGGCAAGCTAGAGGTAGGGGAGAATGGGAATGAGTGCTAGGAAGGAAAGTAAGGAACAGGGTGGAAGGGACTGCAGCTTCTTGAGTTGTGTGTCTGGGAACCCTTAAACTTTGAGTCTTGTTTATGATGGTTGACCTAGTTCTCGCCGTCGGCTGTCCTGTATTTGTGAATCCACATGTTGCCCCCAGTATCAGGGTAAATGTAGGACCAACCATCTGGGTCATGGATAGTAACCTCAGAAATGTCATGAGCTGAGTTTGCAATGGCTTCACCAATCTCCCCAACCTGAAGGGCAGGGAGAGCTTTGGTGAGAGGGGCCAAGACAGCCAGGGAGGCAACCATGGCAAGGACAGTGCAGGTGAGCTTCATGGTGTAGCTGAGTTGCCCAACAAATAATGATTCAGGACATTAGCAAAAAAAATGTGAATAAAAAAGGCCCTGTGTGTAGCTCACCTTGGACTGAGGATAGTTGATGCAGAGGCAAAAGAGGCCAACAGAGAGGGGTAACTGCAAAGAGAGGAGATGGGAGATGATTGTGGATGATAAGGGTGAAGGTGAGAGAGGGGATTGAGCTGATGAGGGAAAGGGTTGGAGGGACTTGCTTGACCAGTCTCCTTTTATGTCTGAAACTGAAGACAAAGCATTGCCAGTGCTTCCAAGCAGTGCAGCGTCGAGCAACTTGTCTCATGGTGGCTAGCTTCAGGCCTATCCTCCCCTCACATTCCAGCTCTGTGTCGCTCTGTGTCCGAGTGTAGCCAGCTCTGTGTGCAAGTCTAGCTCTGTTTCCGAGTCTAGCTCTGTGTAGCTCTGTATCCGAGTCTAGCTCTGTGTCCGAGTCTAGCTCTGTGTCCGAGTCTAGTCAGCTGTGTGTCCGAGTCTGATCAGCTCTGTGTCCGGGCCTAGCTCTGTGTCCGAGCCTAGTCAGCTGGGTGTCCGAGTCTAATCAGCTCTGTGTCCGGGCCCGGCTCTGTCTCCGACTCTAGTCAGTACAGTGTTGGAGACTAGTTACCACAGTATGCAGATCTATCAAGCGAGCTAAACCTGGCCCTCCGATACCCAAATGTAACGTACAATATTGAAAGGCGTCCGGATCCAACACAACCGCAAAGTTGCTCGGTCCATCACGCGGGCTGATGGCAGTCGCTTTTGTCTCCATGGCAGTCAGTGATCACTCACACGCTTATTTGCCTGGAGTGCATTG
The DNA here is from genome assembly GCA_026413255.1 of Fereydounia khargensis. NCBI lineage: Eukaryota > Fungi > Basidiomycota > Ustilaginomycetes > Urocystidales > Fereydouniaceae > Fereydounia > Fereydounia khargensis. The sequence goes on along the minus strand of JAOCZO010000014.1, from coordinate 340,692 downwards.
TTACATTTCCCGATACCGAGTGATCATTTACGAAAAGAGGACAAAGGCCTGGGGCAAGGCTCGCTCGCATAGGAATGTAGTAGCATCTGCAATTGAATCTACTGATACATAGTCGAAGCAAACTAGGCAAGGTCTTGGGGAAAGGCAGTGGAAGTGTTCTGGGCCAACATTTCCTTGCGCATCTGTGCTGCATATCCAGGAACGTGCAGTACTGTCGGGGCGGCAAAGCACTGGTCAATCTGCTCGAGACCCATGCCCATTGTCTCGGGATAGAGGAGGAAGATTGTCACAGGAATGCAAGCTGATACCGAGCCATAGACCAGGAAATAGCGCCAGGCAATCTCCTCAATGGCGAGAGGAGTGATCATCTGGACGAGGAACTGGAAGAGCCAGTGGTTGGCCACGGAAAGGGGTGTAAAGACTGAGCGGAGGTGGTTTGGCGACAGTTCGGTGACGTAGACAAAGTTGGCACCAAGGAAGCCGATTGGGTAGACAAAGTTGAATAGGAAGAGGAACAGAGCGGTAAAGGCGTTGGCAACCTTGTTGTCAGGTTGGCTCGCCGTGCCGGCGAGGATGAACATGCAAATGGCCATACCGCCACCGCTGAACATCATGATGGGTCGTCGGCCAAATCGGTCAATGGTGAGATAGCCGACAAAGCTGGCAAATACTTTCCAGGTGAGTGCCGAGGCGGCCAGGATGCGCGAGACGCTGTCGCTCTGGTGCATGTACGACTTGAATAGGGTCGTAGAATAGACCGAAATCAGGTTGCCGCCGCACATTTGCTGGTAGAACTGGATGAGCAAGCAAAGAAGAAGGCGATGGATCGCTCTGTTGCCGTAGACGCGCGGAGCAGGTGCAGGCACACCAGAGGCTGGAGTTTCGGTGCCATCGTTCTCGCCTTCCTTCTTCCCGTCGTGCGTACTCTGGTTGAGCGAACGCTGAATGCTCTCAACCTCTTGGATCAGGCGAGGATCGTCAAGCGGCAGGTCGCGGAGACGGGAGAGCTCATGGGCGGCCTCCTCGTGACGACCTTTTAGAATGAGCCATCGCGGCGACTCTGGGAAGAAGGGGAGGAGAATGGCGACGAAAACCGAAAGCAAGATGGGTAGAGCCACAGGAGCGCGCCATGAGACGGACGAGTTTTGCAGGTGGTGGAAACCAAAGTCAATCCAAGCAGCAAGAGCGTAGCCGAGGGCCATAAAGACACCAGTAGTGATGACCTGCTGGCCGCGATTCTTGGTAGCAGAGCATTCCGACTGCCATGTGGGCACAGCGGCGCTGTAAAAGCCGATGCCCATGCCGAGAATGGTTCGTCCGACAATAAAGTGGGCCCAGGTGAAGGCAGTTGACTGGAGGATGCCGCCAATAATAGAGACAGCGGCGCCGGCATAGATAATGCTCTTTCGCGAGACCGAATTGTTGATGACCGAGGTCAGTAGCGTCGTGACCAGGGCACCGAGTGTAAAGACCGCAATGGTCAGACCCTGTAGCGTGGCATGGTCAGATTTAACTTGGCCGGTTGTGTGAACCGTGTCAATCTCTGGAAAGGTACGAGTCCAAGAGTTGTCAGAGGTGAGACTACCAACGCCTGCCTGGTTGTAACCAAACGAGACAAAGGAAAAGCCAAGGATGAGAGAGGTCTGCAAGTTTTGCAGCGTTGAACCTCGAAAGTTCAGCATGTCTATGGTGTCGGTGGTGGTGGTGGTGGTTAGACGAGAAGACAGAGAGGACAGGGGGCATTCGCAATTGTAAGGGGGCCCCTCCTTTTCGGTCTAGTCTGGCTGGCAAATTTTCTTTACTCCAGGAACGACCCTCTCTGTCTGACGAGCATCATTGGCTGGGCTTTAGGACGGGGTGGGGCTCCGCCACAATGCGCCCGACCTTGACTCAGAGCCATATGGCCTGCGATGACTAGCTTGTCTCCTCTGCAGGATGCCACGCTACTGTATCTGCCCATGCGTCCAATCACGAGAGCGGACAATCTCGGGTGGCAAGGCACAAGGCACAAGGTGGCTTGACGGTCAAACGACATGACAAGCAGCTGAACTACAGTAGTTCGGTTGGGGTAGCCGACGAGAATCTCAACCGTTGGGATCAACCGATGCACGGATGGACGGAAAGTGCCGAAGTTTGTTTTGATGCAAACAGGAGTAAAAAAGCTCCTTCCCTGGTTGGTCGGGAGGAATCAGAGCTGCATGTTACTGGCAGATCGGAGATATCCAAGCGAAGTTGACCCCTGTGGCCCCGTCTCAGTTGGCCGGCGACCATTTTTTTTGTCCTCCCGCCGGTGTCCCAACATACTGCCGCGGCACGTCACGGAGGCGAGATTTCGGATTCGGGCCGGGAAATAGGAGAGCACCGCGCGTAAAGTGCAGTAATGTACCGTACGGTACTGTACATACTGTGCTGTATTACTGTACGCGTTGCACTGACGGTGTATTGTGATCACTCGAAGAGAGCGAAGCGAGCCGCAGCGTCAGTTATGACGAACCATTGAGGTTTGTGCTGTAACTTATGGCCTGCACCCTATTCTGAACCTCAATTGAATACAGTACTTGCGATCTGTGAGAGACCCCCGCGCGCCCTGCAAGGGACTTTTAATATCGAATTCAAAAACGCTGGTTGTATTCATTCAGTGTCCACTTGTACAGGCTTGTGCCCGTTACAGTATCTCACACGTTTATGCCTATGCCAATTGACTTGCTCATAAGGCTGTGATCGCGATGAAGTCCAAATTCCATATGGCGAGGTCCTCATCAACCAGCACATCCCTTTTGATACAAGAAAGCTAAGCTACATTTATTCTCTTACCCACAGTGCAGCAGCTCTCAAACACGTCACTGAATACTTCTCCCAATGCCTCCTCCAATCTCTGCAGTCACGCTCTTTGTCGTTGGTACTTTGTTCCGAATTCAAGTGGATCTTCATTCATGCTCGTTGCTAGGACTGGCTTGCTCGGTCTTGACAGAATTTCAGATTCAAAAACTTCTTGTTGGTGCTATCAGTCGAATCAGGTCGCCTTCTCATGACTCAAAGCTCATAGAGTTGGATTTCAACGTTGAAAGGAGGTGAATTGACGTGTTTGTTGTGAACAATGTGCGTTCTTGGGTAATGGACAGGCAGTAGCAAAGCAAAAAAAGGGAGAGACACTGTGATTGTCTTGGGAAATAACAGATATCTGACCAAAAGGTTCACCAGAAGCGCTTTGCCTCTTTGTGTTCGCTGGCGTGATCAATCATCGTCGGGATTAATGCGCCCGTCGTCATCGTCATCGTCACTGTCGTATTCCTTCATGCGATTGGGTTTGAACTTGAAACCACCTGCAAGGATGTTATCAACGTCCAAGAGAGAGTTGCCAAAGCCTCCAAGTTCAAAGGGGGGGCTACACTGGGCCATAGGGATTAAGATGGCTAGAGAAGCAATGATTGCAAGTACAGCGCAAGTGAGCTCCATTGAAATGCTGAGAGGCTTTCAGCATAGGAAGTTAGTGCCATAGCGCAGTAAGCCGGGTAGTTTTGAGCCTGATTGCTCACCTTTGAGTTGAGGATGCTAAGAACAATTATAAGGAGAGTGAGTTGATTGATGAAAAGGCAGAAGGAGCATTGTCTGCCACCATTTTATGCCTTTATCGGAGTCTCTTTACGTAGGGCTGCCGCTTGTAGCCTTCCTTGAGGCCCTGCCTCCCAGGCTGCTTACCGAGAGATAGACATGCCCAGACCGCATCGAATCGGACCCTGGAGCTAGACGTATCAAGGAAGCTTGCCCATCGAAATCAGGCATTCTCACTGTACTGCTCGGCAGTGTCGTGTTCAATTTTGCTAATCCGCTTTGCTGCAGTCCAGCCACTTCTCCAAGCCATGCCTTTAGTCTCGGTCCGGCTTGTGTTTTTCACCATTTTCGGATGTCTCTCTGTTGCAACTTAACGTAAGGTAATCTTACTAGTATGTTGGTGCCTCAGGGAACTTTCTAAACTGTCTCAAACGCTTCGTCCACAAATATGGCTGGCGACGGGCTTCTTTAGTCAGAAGTGCACATCAGCAGTGCGACTCAAAACGCCGGACTTGATATCGCTTACTTCACGCTGATGATTTCGGATGCAGGCTTGTGGAGCTCCATGCTCGGCGCACACTATGGCTCGTCACATTTTCTTCATATAATAATTCCTCTCACATGTCCACGCCACAACCGACAGCCACCGGCTCGGAAGAATTTCGGTGCCTATCTCTCTCCAATTCAGCATTTGGATGCTAGGCTAGCACTCCAGCAAAACCACTTGAAGCGCTGCTTTCGGCTGTTAGGCTCCGGGCATCAACCTTCTTCACAGTGACGGAAAAAAAGGGTGGAAAACTTGTCGGAGATCGTTGGTCAAAATCGTTCCCCCGCTATGATTGCCGAGGTCCTCACTCCTTGCTGTTGGTCCCACCTTGAAGAGCTAGAGGGAGGCTAATCATTCTTACAGATCAAAAGCAACAGTCTGTGCACAGACCCGCTGTCCAATAGATCCAGTCATCAGTGTGAGGGCGACATGAACAACACAGAATGTTCAGGTCGAGTGGACAATGGCAATTCGAGCATGCGATTGTCGTTGATTGGATGCTCCGGTGGGTACACAATACCAATATTTCTCAGACCTCACAGGTGCTTTGTGCACCTGGGCGCGATAATGAAACCAGATCAATCCGAGAACGGGGACATGCAGCACGCATTATGCCGTATCTTGGACCCCTCCTCTAATGGCACCCGGCTACTGTGTGTATTTCGGCTCAAGGCACGATGCCCTATGACAGGTGGAAAGGATTTAGTCAGCAATGTCCCAGGACCTTTTGAGGCATTCAGATGCCACGCACAAGAGTGTAACGGATCTTGAACCTTTCATTCAAAGAATGCGCTTGTACCGGTCGGTCCAGGGCAGATGATCATCGCTTCAGGGTTGCAGCTGGAGTACTTGACGGCCGTGTTAGCCGCTTTCTTCCTCGCATTCAGCCATTTCGTACGTCTAACAAATCACGCACCTTCTCCATTCATGAAAGACCTAGATTCTGTTTGGTATCCAAACATCCTTCGTCACTCGGTCTTCCAAACTTCGTCACAAGGAAGGAATGTTCACCTAGCAGGTGTAAAGTGAGGTTGTATTGGTTTCAAGGATTGTGAAATGTACTGTAAGTACAAAGAAGACAGGCCTGAAGAGAAAGCATGTAGTACGCTTGACAAGTGATCACCTCAGCATAAGTGAACTCATCCTTTCAGGGTACGATCGTCGTCATCATCGCTCTTGCTACCGTCGTTGATGGGGTCAACGTACTCGGACCTTTGCGATTCCGAACGGTAGCCGCCAGAACCTCCTGGGGCCCATTTCTTGAGTCCAAAGTTGTTGTTCAGGCCATCTGTCAGGATGGTTCCAAAGTCATCAAGACTGGTGAACTCCATGACGGGGATACAAGCCGCGAAAGGGGCCCAGATGGCCAGAGAGGCCGCCAGAGTGACGACAGAGAAGGCGAGCTTCATGGTGATGCAAACGACGCTTGAAACATTTGAGCAAAGAATGTAAGGCCGTCAATACCGGGGCAATGAATACTTGCCCAACTCTTGGCTTACCTTCAAGTAATGGCGAGGGGGGGAAAGGGAGAGGAATGCGTTGCTTGATGAATGGATGGGAGCAGTACGCTTGATCAGGCTCCTTTTATGCTTTTTGTCTGTTGACAAGAGCATGCGTGATGGCACCTAGCCTGGAATTTTGGGTACACCAACTACAGTAAGCGCACTCGTACTTGGTGGGCCTCCCAGCATGGCACTTGATTCTTATCACCTTGCATCCGGAGATAGGGCCTCGGATGGTGGTGCACATCGCGCAGCAGCAGATGTACTTTTGGTACTCTTTCGAGGCTTGTAGCTTCTCTCAATTCCCTTTATGGATACAGAATAATTGTACTTGGACAGAAAAAGGTAAGAGTGTGCCGAAAGTGTCCCAAAGTGCTCCGGCGCTAAAATTCAGCCTCAAATTCCAAAGCCATTCAAGCGTCATTGCTGTACTGTTCGGGGACTTGACTTCATGCTAAAGCACTCATTCCGCACTTGAATGTCTGAGCGAAACGCCTCAAGGCAAATCAGGCCGAGCGTGCTTGCCCTCCTAGAGTGTTGAGCGTCGATTTGTTCGTATCAGTAACACACTGAGTTGGGTGCTTCCGGAAATGTTTCAATTGTGGTCGTCAAGTTGCTGCTACTGTATGTTCGTACGCTTGCCATCTCCTTGGCCTAATAGAATGTCGGCGCTAACTTGAAATCGGACGCCGCCATCGTTGTGACTACTTCAACTGAGTACATGACTTATGAATCAGAGATTAGCGACACCAAGACCGAGCAGTGAGCGAGCATGAAGCGTCACTGGCCCGCACAGGCGTGCTTTAGTATTCCTCAATCCGAGATCAAAGCAAGCTTTCGGAAGGCATGAACGCGATGGACTGCGGCTTGTTCATACTGACAGACTTCAGTGGTCTGGCTGGCGAGGCGTCTTGGCAGGTCTCCAAACGGAGACTAGCGCCATGACTCCGAGACTAGCACCGTGGCTTGGTGAAGCGGATTGACGTTAGCTCACTCCGTGGACAAGTGCAGCGCTATCGCGCTACTCAGCCAGAGGTCGAGGCTTGATATGGGCTGACCCTAGGCTGCGGAGACGCATGGGCTCGGAGGGCCTGGAAGGCTAGCCTCCGTTGCTGAATGGGATTCAATCTGATCCCACCCCATGCGGTCTGGCTTTGCGCTCGTTGCAAAAGCTCGGAGCAGTTCGAGAAGGGGTGCTAGTGTTAGCTCAAGCCACTCAGCCTCAGCTCCCCATGTCGATTGCTGCAGGTTCACCGCTGAAATGCCTCGGGTCCTCCTGCTAGTCTCTTAAATCCTCTTCAAACCAGTCCTTTATCCCTATGCATGACATGACCGAGCCATGGAATTACTGAGCCATCTGTCGTTGCGCAGAAAAAAGGTATAAGAACGTTCAGTTAGTGTACTTCTCCTTCTTTTTCACCCATCAGCTCAACTTCATCAGGACCGAGTAAGTGTAGAGAAAAGATCACCACTGCAGATGACATCAGTCGCTAACATCATTTGTTGAAATTAGGCCCTCCCCCCAGCAAGACAATGAAGCTCGAGTGCGCTGCTCTCGTTATGGTTGCCGCCCTGGCAATTTCAGCCCCTTCCTTAACCGAGTGTCACCCGGTACCCCCGATTGACGAGCTGAGTGGCCTTGCCGAGTCCCTTCCTGAGGCTAAGGGCGGTGTCGAAGCCGAATGCAAAGAGGGCTGCTTTGGATGCTGCGGCGGTGACAGTGGCGGCGGTGGTATCAGTCCCTCCGACTTTGGCGTCAGGAAGATTATCTTTAAATGGAGCGACGAGCGTTAGGGTGCTGATTGGTCGAAGGGCTGTTCAAGTTCTGAATCACTGTATCTTCGATCAACCTGCTTGTCAGGGAAGCAGAAGTAGCTAAGCCCCTGAACCAGTCTCCCAGTCCAAACGACTTTCCATTTGCTGCAGCATTTGATCTGAAACTGTGTCATGCCCACGAGTTCAATATGCTTCGGATACTGTACACGCGTGTCTTGCCTGGCGGGATCCCTCAACGTTCCAACGCTGGAGCCACAGTGCTGCGTTCAATCAGCCCTGGCCGGTCCATCAAACCCTCCGACCTATTACTTTGGCACTCTTGCATCGCACTAAATCTTCGTTTGGCAAGTGATGCCATTCCAAGAACAAGTGTATTGCTCCACCCATCACGACGAGTTTCAATACAGTACTGTGCACCTTTTCACCCCCTCTTTGCCACTGCACAGTTTGTCTCGCGAGCATATCACAGCCAAATCCATAATGGGTCAGAGGCCATGGCGCTGACCACGGCTCCTTCTGTGCAGGAAGAAGTGCACGAGTTCAGACACCGGCGCCCACCCAAGTGCGATCCCGTCGGCGTCCAAAATCCATCTTCCCCCATAATGCACCACAATCAGCCTCAGTCACAGCCTCCGACATTGATTTGGATCATATCCCAGTCAATGACGGCCCTCTCAATTGGAGCGCTTCGAGCGAGTTGGTCACACTGGCGATCCTTGCTTGGGCAGCAATGCTTCCTTCCATGGCCGCTAACATCTGGTTTTCTGCTCTCAAGGACATTCGGGAGGATTTGGATACCACTGACGGGCTGATTGCCCTGACAGTCTCGCTTTACATCTTGATTCAAGGTGTAACACCGCTGGCATGGGCTCCTTTGTCGGATATGTTGGGCCGAAAACCAATCTTCATAGCCTTTTTGGTTCTCCTTTCCATCTCCTCAGGAGTCACGGGCGTTGTATCAAACAGGCCAGAACTTTTTGCATTCCAAGTGTTGCAAGCCATGGGTGCAAATGCCATTCCTTCCATTGCAACGGGAAGTTTAGCAGAGATGTACGAGCCGCGCGAGCGGGTTGGAAAGGTTGGCATCTACTACGCAATGCCAATTCTGGGGACTGCGATCAGCCCATTTGTCGGTGGTCTGCTGACTCAATTCACCAAGTAGCACTAGCCCGGCACTCCCACCAACTCGATCCATCGGCTCCGACTGGTACGGAGTACCCCCTTTGCCAGCTCCCAGCAAAATCCGCCCCCGCTTTGCTGATTTACTGTGTCGCCGCTCTCTTCTGCTGGACGGGTACTTGTACGCCCCGACAATCGGATTTCGCTCTTGCTCAGCGGCATCATCTTTGCGAGTAATTACGTATTGAACTACAGTGCCACACGCACCTTTGCTGCGGCACCCTACAACCTGAGCCTCCTCCAGGTCGGCGCTGTTCTTCTCAATGGGTGTTGGTGGAATCGTCGGATCTCTTTTTGGTGGCTGGTATTCGGACAGATGTCTCCGCACTCATCCAGTGCCAGGAGGAGGGATAGACCATGAGCAGCGCACCCGCTGCATCTTACCTGCCTTCATCACCTTTCCCATGGCCATGATTGCTTTTGCTTGGGCTACCAAGGCTCACGTTCACATAAGTAGATCCGCCATCACTCTATTTCTGATTGGCCAGACCCAGAACTGGGCCTATAGTGGAACGGTAAGAATTATCCCCTCGTCTTTGCTCTGTCAACATGTTGGCGAATGTATTTGGCATTCACAGCTCTCCTACATGTTGGATACCAATCCTGGTCGATCGACCGGTGCGGTCGCTGTCATCTCCATGTCCCGTGGCGTTTCAGCTTGTATCGGTTCCCTTGTGGTCACTCCACTACAGCACTGCGCTTGGCATTGGCACCATGAACAGTCGATCGGCCTTCAAATGGTCAGATGTCAGCACTGCCGCACTTTCAAAATCGAGCAATTTGTCATGGGAATCGTATTGGCAAAGGGTCTGGACACGCTACACTTGAAAGGGCGCGTTTTATCGTGATACATAGGCATCGGCGGTGACTCCGAGTACAAGGAGGAGTGCTGCGCCAACTCCACCAAGCACAGCCGCGGTGCTATCGATTGAACCCTGACAGTAGCACACAATTGCGCTGATCGCATCGATTCCGTTGACAATATTGGCGGCGAGCAGCGCTCTACGGAGCTCGGGCTTGCTCGAAGAGGTCCAAATTGCGGTACCGAGGGTGAAGTCGCGGCTACCAAAGAGGCGTGCGATGAAAAACGCGTCCGAGGCAGTGCCTAGCTGGAAGAACTTGAGCGTGGCCATGGGCGAGATGAGAGAAGAAAGGCCCACACCAATGTGCGAGAGGGCGAGAACGTTAGAGAATTGCGAAGACATGGTGGATTGCCAGACTAGAGTGAGGGGAGAAGCCCTTGTTGGTGTAAGATGAGACGCTGAGGATAAAAACTAGGCTTGATTTGTGAGGCGATTACATCTGGACGAGGACGTCCAAAACCCTTCCTTATATCCTCGAGACAGGTGTCGCCGGGATGGTTTGGAAAGCTCCGGACTGCGCATCCAAAGCTCCGGAGGCGGTTTCGCAGCTGTCAGCCTTGGCATGACGCGCCAGCCAGCCTGCCCGCCAGCCCGTCTGCAAGAACGACTCGACGTCGCTGACCGTACCGCACCGCACCGCACTGGGACTGTACTTTACCGCGCGTAACACATTCACGCTCAGTATGTGGAGGTCTCCGCTGTCCACCGTCCCGCTTCCTTTTTTAACCGCCGTGGGTTTGGGTTCGTTTCGCATGGTTCTTTGAGCCTCCCCACCAACGACCTGCCACACAATGGGGAAGCGAGGCACTCCCCGGGCATCCTGCGATCCATGTCGCCTCAAGAAGGTCAAGTGCGACCGAGAACAGCGCATACGTAATGGCGAGCCAGCCTGCTCATACTGCGTTCTGCGCGGTTACTCGTGCGCCATCGCCGACAGTTCCTCGGAACGAAACGCAGAGGCCACCTTTGTCCTGGGCATCCCCGGTCTCACAAAGTCAATCTTGGACCAGGCGGTGCAGTCGTACCTCACACACGAGATGCTTTGCAAGCCGGCTGTCATTCCTGACCTTTTCCTCCCGAGATACAACTCCTACTTTGAGATGGAGGCCAGCCCTGCCACCTCCGGTAGTGATGATACCTTGGTAGATACCCCGATCCCAGAGGCACTCATCCTTGCTGTGGCATGTATGGGTATCGCAAGGCTCACACATTTCCCCGATCGATTTGCGATGCAGCGCAAGATCATCAAGCGCGTCGAGTTTGCTGTAGAACAGCGCATGCCCCCCGATACCACTGGAGCTCTCGAGTACATCCAGGCCGCACTCGTTGTTTGGGATGCCGAATGCCGGCTCGAGCTGCTTCGTGAGCGTCCTCATGACCCACTCCGCCTACATCCTCTCAGCGACGACGCTATTGTCCGCCTCGTCCTCCAGCACCGACTGCACCTCTCATCTTCAAGCAACAACGCCCGTGGAATCCAAAACATTCATGCCGCTTTAGAGCACCAGCCATCTTCTCCGGTGCTAGTCAAGCACGCTAGCGAGTCGCTCCTGCGCATCCTAATCTTCTGGATTGTGTACGCTGACGAAGCCTTGTTCCATTTCGAGAGGGGCGAACTGCCGCTGATCCAAGAGAGCCAAGTCGATCCGCCTCCTGTGCCCGATGATTTCGGCTCACCTTTCTTTCGAGAGATAATTCATCATCTCCTTAGCCTAGCGATGCTGCTACGACGATCGTGCACGTCTCTGTTCAGTGCAAGGGCTCAACGGCAGGGAATGGATCCAGTGGAGCTCCTCTCTTTCCTCGACAAGCTTTCGGATTGGTACGCTGCTGTACCTGGTCATCTGAAGCCTTCTTTTGACGCTGATCTGGATCAACTGCATGGAGACAGGCTCGTTACGACGGTCCAGCAGGCTTTCCTCCAGATCACTTACTTGGGTACTTTCGTCTGCATCCACATTCTCTCGTTCCAACTCGGGATTCACCAAGCCTTCGGGGACCAAGAGGCGGCATTAACGGCTATGGCTGCAGTCAACACTTTGTTCTTCGATGCCTTGAACATGCTCGTCCCCTTGTGCTCACGGTGTGCCCAGTCCGGGATCTTGGACTACACCAACATGATCTTGCGCTCTGTACCACGAGGAGCGGCACACTACACCCTCATGCTGGCCGATTTGGCCGAGTCGCAGGGCCTCTACCAACTCGCACACCACTTGGTAGGCTGCTCGTGCGAGCTGACAGACGCTTTATCCACCACGCACTCGCATCCTATGACTGAAACCGAGGTGCCCAAGCTCAAACAGCTCCAGACGCAGAGGATTGAGCGGCTGAACGCCATCTGCCAAGCCGAGCCAAGTCAGACGTTGGAGGCTGTGCGCACCGAGAGAGAGTCCTTCAGCATTGACCTGAAGGACAACGGCTCCGTCCAGAGGGAGCTCGTGCCGCGAACATTCCGATTTGATCCCTACCTCTTCTCGGATACCACGACGTACTTTTCACGCATTCTCGAAGAGCCCATCCTTGACACAGACCGTGACAGCTCGGCCGAAGTGATAGCGGTGGAGTCTTTCTAGTCTCCCGTATTTATGGTGCCAGTGGGTTGATCCTGTAATGTATTTGTAAAAAATTTTGTTGTGATTTGTAATGTAGTAAGAATGTACCTTTGATGAGCACGAGCGACAGGGGTAAACGGTCCTAATGGACCTAGGCAAAGACGGCTTCCTTTCACTCGGGCGTAGCGGCCTCTAGTGCAGTGTAGTTGCCGAGGGAGCTGTCCTGAGCGAGCTTTTGTCCAATAGGCTCGAGGTCGAGGTTGAGGTACTTCTTGACAAAGTCGGCGACCCACACGTTAGGGTGGCTGCCGCGGAACTGCTTGAGCAGATCGAAGCTGTCGTACTTGGTGTGAAGGTGGAGGCTGATGTCAACGCCCGAGTGGTCTCCAGTACCCCAGACAAGGCCAGCGTTGAGGTTGACGGGCTTGACGAGCGCCTCGCTGACGTCGTACTGGCCTGCACTCTCGTTGCGAAGCGCGGTGGCAACGGCCTGAACGTCCTCGTCAGCGATGCCAGTCAGACCAAGCTGCGCACCAAAGACCTTTTCGCGGATGTACGAGGCAAGGTCGTCGCCTTCGAGCCCCTCGATCTCGTCTGGAAGGGCAGTGGCAAGATACTCGCAGGAGTGAGTGACGTTGACCAGAGCAGCCGGGTCCCAGCCGCTTGGCAAGGTCAGGCCCCCAGTCTCGTGGTCACCAGCGGCAAAGAGGAGGTACTCGGGCTTATCATCTCCCTTCTTGCCCTTGGTGGACTCGTGCGCGTCGACCCAGTCCGCAACGGCCTTGAAAGCATCAACAAAGGCAAGTGTCTCGTGGGCAATGGCCGCGGGGTCGTTGCCGTGACCGGCGTGGTCAATGCGGCCAGACTCGATCATGAGGAAGAAGGGCTCGTCGTGGCTGTCGAGGGCATCAAGCGCTGCTAGGCTCATCTCCTTGAGCGAAGGCTCCTTGCTTTCGTCACGGTCAATCTCGTAGCTCATGTAAGAGCGAGTGAAGAGACCAAGCGAGGGGAGGTGAGCCTTGTTCTTGGACTTCCACCTCTTCCTGTCTCCATCGGAGGCACTCGAGGCGTAAGAGTCAAAGTCTGAGCGGTTGAGCAGGACCTGGTAGCCATTGCCCCAGGCTTCGCTGATCAGGTCACGATCATCGTCGCGGGAGCTGTCCTTGTCCGAGCCGGGAAGGAAGAAGCCACGTCCACCGCCCCAGAGGAGGTCTACCTGGCGGCCGAGGATGTAGCCGCCGAGCTGCTGGACAGCGATGGAGGCCTCCTCATCGCGGTCAAATGCGTGCGAGGAGTAGGCAGCAGGGGTAGCGTGGGTGACGCGAGCGGTGGAAACGAGACCGGTGTTGTACTTCCTGGCCTTGGCACCCTCGAGGACAGTGGGAAGAGCCTTGAGATCGGCGTTGAAGCTGATCATGCCATTCTTTGTGGACTGACCCGTGGCAAAGGCGGTACCGGCAGCAGCTGAGTCGGTGACGAGGCTGCTTGCAGACTTGGAGCGAATAGCGCCGACAATGTGTTCGTCGACAGCGAGGCTGTGCCAGCGGTCGTCGGTCTTGCCACTTCGAACACGGTCAAACTCGCGAGAGAGGGTGGAAGTAGCGACACCATAGCCGTCAGGAACGATGAAGATCAGGGACGGTTGCTTACGACCGGCTGCTGCTGCCAAGGAGGCAAAGAGAAGCACATTGAGCGCGAGCAGATGCCACACAGCGAGTTTGATCATCCTTGATGGGTATGCTGACGGCTAGGGAAGACGAATGGCGTACGAAAGCATCTCAAGGAACAAGTCGCGATGCTCATCTTTTATACGCCGCTCTCATGATTGACCTTGAGCTCGCTCAGTAAGGCGTTTATCGCGAGGTGTTGGCGGGTGTCGAGTTCTTCCGACCCTATCATGCCCACGTGTTGGTAGGTCGCGGCGGGAGGGGAAGGACTTCTGACAGGTGTGAGTCTTGGCCATCAGGGTTCGGCATAGGGTCACGCTGGGCATGGCGGGTGGGCACGTTCCGTGAAGTGTGGGTGGTCGGCTAAAAGAGGGAGGGTGGAAGATACCGCAGAAAGAGAAGCAGGAACACTCGCAGCAACGCAGGAGCATGTTCTTGTGAGGTGGACCCCTTGGGTATCTGGACTGATGGGAAAGAGTCAGTGAGGTCGCTTCTAGATCTGCAGGGTGGTGGCTGCTGCGAAGGGCAAGGGAAGAGAGAGGGGAGGAGGAGGAGGAGAAGGAGGAGAAGGAGGAGAAGGAGGAGAAGGAGGAGAAGCGCCCACAGTCTGATGAGGTCTGCGAGATAGGTCGGGTAGCCAGCGCCCGCGAAAGGTTGGAGAGAGCCAAGACTTTATGGATCTGCTTGGCAAAAAGAATGCGAGCTCGGACCTGCCGAACTGGACAAGGCTCCCAACCACCTCCACTTGCCGCACGTGCCAAGATGCAGTAAAGCGAGCGAGAGCTGTGTGGTAACTAAAGTAAAAGAAGAAGAAGGTTTCTCTCGCCGTCCGAAGTCACGCTTGCCGGCCACCCGCTGCCCCCTTTCCTTGTTCGTATCACAATCTTGAGCTTCGTTTCGGCCAGCCAGCAGACGCTGGTTCGGACGAATGCCGACCAGTCTCGTGTGCAAACAAGCAAGCAAAGAAGAACGTGCGGTCAAATGAAGTCCTGATAGAGAGAGGCTCGGCCACACAGCTCATCCAGCTACCGTACTCGGACTCCTGCTTGAGAGAGAGTCATCTCCGACTGGCGCAAGCTTGCCCAGAGACGGGCGACGGCGCCTGCGCCACAAAAACACGCCGCAACTGACGCAGCGGTGATGGAAAACGTTCGCTTTCCAGCAACTGGGAGGGTGAATAAGGGGTATCCATGCCAAAGACAGGAAGCGAAGGTACTTGCACATGCGCGACCTCCTCAATCTCTCTGAAGGGGAATCAAGATCGTCTTGAGAGTGTCTTTACAGTATTGCGCGAATGAGCTTCACACCCGGGCACGGTGTCATTAGCATTGCGCCGTAGCAAATACTCGATGCAACGCGGTACGTTTTGACGCTGCCATGGGTCGAGATACGACGTAGGACATACCGACTTGTGTTCTGATTGTCTTCAACTCTCATCAGTTTCAAATTTGGCGCAAAATGGTCACCTCCCGATCAAGTGTAAGTGCTATTGTGTGGCTGGTTTTCTTGAATGCAGCACTGATCTTGCACAAACTGTGCCTTACGCAGAATCACATGCGGATTTTGGACAAGTGCGCTCACAATCGGTTGCCCGGGGTGGGCCTTCTACGGTATTTATCCCAATTAAGCTGGGATCTGTGGCACCCCGCACCCCTGGCTTGACTTCCCTGACCCAAGCATTCCGGCTCAGTTTCTAACCCTAAGGTCTGGTTCGGCATCTGACGCCAAAGTGGGGATCTGTAAGTTGTCGAGTCCAACAGATAGATGCATCAAAGGCCATATACTCATACCAGCCTCCTCTTGACAGGCAAAACTTCTCCCCCGTGATCTTGCCCTCCATAGTGTATCGGTATGATTTTTCCTCCAGTTGTCACCTCAGCTCCCATGCTCTCAATTCTACTCTTTCCTTCCTCATTCGTTAAGGCATAAGGTCAAACAAGGTTGGAATGGAAGTGCTGGTGAAAAGGATTCTCGGATATATTTGACCAGGAGCACGAGTCTGCTGGCGAGCAGACAGTCAAGTAGAGCATGACTGGCCTTTGAATCGCTGACACTGTACAGCACAGTGTTTAAGCATGGGAGAAGGGCCTCAAGGCGAGCCTAGGACTGGCCAGCAATCAGAGCGTCACCCCGAGCGCCATCCTGCAAGAACCGAATCACTTTCCGTGCCAGAATTCGCTCGGCTCCGTCTCCAGGATGAAGGTCTGCGCAGTTGCGGCCGTTAGATCTTGGGCAGCGGCAGAGAGTGGGAGGTGAAAGCAATTGTCACTCACAGTCGTACCACATGTAGTCTTGAGGATTCTGGCACCTGACGTTATTCTCCTTGCAGTAGGATGTCACATCCTTGAAACCGTACTCGGTCGGGTTGTCATACATTCGCTTGCTGCCGAGGCGGTCAGCCGTGAAATCACACAGCGTAGGGCCAATGCGACTGGTGTGACTCACAAAAGATCAAAGGTAGGGAAAATGAGAATCTCAGTACCATCCGCAGCCCACTGGGCATTTAGCTGCCGGACGAGGTCGGCCTGGAACCGGTTGTTGCCTTGTGCAAAACCTTGCACCTGCGTATTTTCCTGACCGTTTTCGCTGTACATTGGCAGATTGCCAAGATTGATGTTTTCGAAAAGCAGAATGCGACGATAGCCAAAGTCATGCAGGGCCGTGAGACGCCGCTTGATGCAGTCGCCCTCAACAGCGACCGGGTTCAGACCGAGCAAGTTGGGCAAGAAGAATTGGCCTGGTGGCACCGCAAGAGTCCAGATGGATAGGTCTGAGCAATCGTTCAAGGAGCACCTTGTCGTGTACTCACCAACGTCGTTGGTCCCTATAAACATGGCTGCAACCGTCGTTGCTGGATCAGATGGGATCTTTGTCATTGGAGGTGTGGTCTCGTAGTTTGTCTTGATAAACCCAATTTGCGATCCGACACTGATGCAGCAAAACAATTCGATAAACAAAATCAGTGGTCCATTCCTTTATCTTTAAGGTAATTTGGAACTCACTCGGGTACGAGAGGATCGGTAAATCGAAAGTTGTCGCAGGTAGCGCCGCCCTGTGCAAAGTTAGTGACATTCCACTGCCCCGGCTTGAGTGGAGTAAAGCCTTTTGTAGCGTCCGTGTCAATGGTCTGACCTTGTTCGAGCTTGATATGCTCCGGCCACGATTGACCACCAGAAGATCGACCGGTCGGCGCAGGAGGGCAGAAGGGAAACGGATACTGCGCCCTCTCTCGGAGACTTGCGTTGTATCGTCGCCAAAGGTTGCAGTTGTCCGTGTACGAGTCACCAACAGTGACAAAGTGCGTGATGCGGCCCACGTTCTGCCTTGGCACCACCACTGCGGCTTGAGTGAAAGCAGCTGTGAGGCTGAACCAAACGCAGACAAGACTGAAAGTAGAAGAAAGCATTTTTGGGGAGAAGCTGGTTGATTTCGTTCCATCAGGCGCTCGTATAAATGTCGACAAGAGACCTCTCCCACCGCTCAGGCCCAGCAAGGCAAACCCTGGTTGTCACATCTCAGTCAGGATGTGAGATTTGCCTGTCAATCTAGGCCGTCGCATGCAGTGCCGAAAGGTCTTCATGAGAACATAGGGACAAGGGGGCTCAAGCACACCTGGGGAAAAAACTCCGTCACTCCGCTGCAATCTATTCGGCAATGTCAAGCCTCATCTCTTCGCATAGGAATATGTGCGTTTCACGGGGTGTACTTGACTTGGACAGTGCAGTCTGATTTTATACAGCTGCTGTATGAGGCGGCATGGCCATGCGTGGGGCTTTGACTCGAGGGGAAAAGTGTTCTTCTTTCATGTCAGCATGGTTGAGGTCGGCGTTTTCCTGAGATGTGCATGCATGCACACATCGCGTGCAAAGCGAGAAGACCTCGCCATACCTAAACGAGGGCTCTCTTCCCCTCAGATGAGAGTCTCGGGGCGAAGATGTGCAACACTTCCAATACCAACTCGGCTAACGCGTCGGTTGGTGGTAGCGAAGGCGGATCCGCTGCTGCTCACACTCACGCCCACACTTCACCGACGAGCTCGTCTTTCCAAGCGACTTAATGGAAAGGCAGGGCGTTTTGTCTGAAGTGAGGCATTTCGCCACAAGTGATTTTTATCGGAGCTTTTAACCTCATTGTGTTCGCCAAACTCATGGCTTGGTGGAGCGGAAGAAGGCAACATCGGCGTCCGAAAGGAAAAAAGGAGTCATAAGAAGAGAGAAGCGGGAAAAAAAACAGATGTTGCGTTCGGCTACAACACAATGGCATCGCGTGAGTGCACGCTTGGGCCTCGCCTCGTTTTTTTGGTACGGTACTTGCTACTGCACATAATACTGTAGATTGGTCACGGTAACGCGACCAAGCTGGTCACTCACACGCATTCAAGCCACTGTCCCTTTGCTCCCTTTTGATAAAATGATGACATTGACCCATTCCAAAACAGTACGATGCAAATGTGCAGAGGGAGGGATATTCTATGTAGAGATGGAGCAAGCGCTGTGCGGAGTTGACTAGTCCCAGATCCAGCTGACGATCCGGACCCAGCCGGAGGAGCGTTCCTCGTCGATTTCGAGACGCTCTTCTGCCTGCTGGACGGCCTCCTGGAGCGGGATTTCGTCGAGACGCACAAGCTTGGTTTTTTTGACTAGCTTCCAGATTGTGTATGCCGCAATAACAAGTGGAATGTCGAGGTAGGACGACACGAAGCTGTTTGCGTCCCAGTTGCCCTTGGTGAAGACGCGGAAACCGCCGGTCAGCAGGATAATGATGCAGAATACCAGTGCCACGCTGGATGAGTAGACTGAATGAGCCATGACAAATTTACATCGTCAGTCTTCCGTCACTCAGAGCTAAAGGGGAAGTGAGGTAATTCAACTTACGGGTCCAGTTGTTGTTCCAGGGCAGGCGAGACCAAGAGATCCCCTGTTTGCGGAGAGCAAGCTTGAGACGAATGTGGTTGGCGAGGATTGTGGACCAGGACACCAGGACACCAGCGGATGTCAGAGCGACAAACCACCAGAAGACGGTTAAGGCGCCGTTGGAGAGCGACATAAAGCTGAGGAACATGGCTGCCGTGAAGAAGAGCACACAAACATAAGGCGATCCCCAGGAGGTGGTGCGGAGGAAGATGCGTGGTGCTTGTCCCTTGAGTGCCAGACCGTAGAGCACACGGGTGCCGGCGAGCAAAGCCTGGTTGGATGCAGACCAAGCGGACGTGATGACCACCGCATTCACCACGGACGATACAGCGGGGTATCCGGCGGCGGAGGCTGCAATGACAAAGGGGCTCTGGGCAGCGGTACCAGACTCGTCGTTGAGACGCGGGTCATCGCTAGGCACAAGCATACCAACGACAAGAATGGCGACCAGGTAGAATAGCACGATCCGAACGAATACGCGCTTACACGCCTTTGGAATCGCCCGGGACGGGTTGCGAGTCTCGGCAGCTGCCATGGCGAGACTCTCGATGCCGGCAAAGCTGAACACGGCACCCGTCATGACGCCCCAGTAGCCAAGGAACTTGCCCCATGCACCAGTGGCGATGTTCTCGACGAAAGGTCCGGGCTCGCTCCAGTAGCGGAACCCGACCCGTTCCGTGTTGGGAATACCACCGAGACTAGTCACGAGTCCAAAGATGATGAGGAAGATGACCAGCAGCAGCTTCAAGGAGGCGAAAGCAAACTCCACCTCTCCAAACACCCGGACAAAGGCAATGCCAACAGTGAAGGTGAGGGCAATAAAGATAACGATGAAGACTGCCGAGTTGAGGTCGGTCCAGAACTGAAAGAGAACGCAAATGGCGGTGATCTCGGAAGGGATAGAGAGAGCATTGCCATATACAATGTTCCAGCCAGCAGCAAAGCCCCAAGCGGGATCGATAAGGGTCTCGGCGTGTCGCACAAAGGATCCTGTCACGGGGAGCAGAGCGGACACCTCACCGAGGGCGAATTGGACGGCACAGACGATGAGACCGACGGTAGCGTAGCCAAGGAGGGCACCGAGCGGGCCGCCGGTCTGGATGGCGCTGCCGAGACCGAGGAAGAGACCTGTGCCGATCGCACCAGCGAGTGCAATCATGGAGATGTGGCGTTGTGCCAGGCCACGCTTGAGGTCACGTTCCTCGTTGTGCGTGACGACGCGGACATGATCCAACACTTCGTCGTCGACTCCAATCGCGCCTTTGCTGCTGTCCTTTTCGTCTGGCAGATGGTACCGCCCATCCTCGATGGAAGGCAGATCAGCGTGCTGCTGCTGATGTTGGTTGAGTTGATTGTCCGCCATCGTCGTTGCTGTGTGCCGAAGGGGGGGGGATGGGGAAGGGGATGTAAGTGTAGTGGTGAAGTTGAGCTGCACGCGAGACTTTTATCTTTCAGGGTCTGCCCTATCTCTCTCCCTTTGCCGTCTCCCGGGTGACTGGGAGGCGAATCGAAAAGGTCGCGTGGTTGGTCAATTGCTTAATGTCGCAATATGGCACCATCACCTGCCTGCCTGGTTTGACTTGTGCATTCGTTTCGTTTTGTGAGTCTGGACTGGAAAGCGGGAAGAAAAGAACGCTTCAAGAGTCGAACCGACGGTCGCGCAGCACAGGCACACTACAGCACAGTGCCGTATCGGCAGAGACAAGACAAGCGCGCGGTTACAGTAGGCAAGAGAGAAGAAAAAGAAAAAAAAGAAAATGGCCGACACCGCCGGCCCGCCCGCCTCTCTTTCCCGGATAGGAAGGTCAAGTCACTCACAGTACGAGTACAGTAGCCCTAATGTTGATGAGTCGCTTTTGCCCATTCCTGTATCTCCTCTCTCCACACCTTGACGGATAGACCGTGCCACGTGGGTCCAAGACGTCGTGCAGAGCTGCAGTGGGACCGACCTCATGGGGGAGCAAGCAAGCATGGCTGTCTGACTTTCACAAAACGTACTGTGATACTCTAACTTATGGCGTGCGGTATGCATCGTATTGCCCAGTCCGGCAAAATCCGGCATAACAGGCAGGTGACACAAGAAAACCCAAGGAGGAGAGCAGGCAACGTAGACAAGCATGACGGTATCGTATCTATTATAGGGTCCAGCCAGGAAGATTGTCTTTCAGAGACCGACGAAACCAGGATGTGCTTGCCCAGACCCAACGATGGCCCATTTGCCCTGCGACGGGATGCCATTCACCACCAAGAAAACCATCGCTGGGCCCGGAGGGTACAGTGCCCGGTTAGTGGGCATATTCTCGAATGTGACATCCAGCCCGTTGCTTGAGACCTTCTTGACCAGCTCGATCGACCTCTGCCCCATCTGCAAGCCGTGTGTCGAGAACGCGGGGCGAATCACGCGGATTACCGCCGCACTCGCCTCAGCCTTGGTCTTGAACTTGACCGTGAACTTGGCTCCTCCATAGTCCAGCTTGTCTGGCAGCTGGTCGTTCGACGGTCGCGGCTGGTCATAGTAGTCCGGGTAGAACACCTCCAATCGGTACTCGGTCGGGTAGGGTGCCGCCCAGGTCATCGAGTCGCCGTGAGGATTGCTACCGGCAGTTAGGATTGAACCGTCAGGCAGGAGAAGCGCAGAAGAGTGGTACATGCGAGGAACCCTCATGTCTGCACCACGAGTCCACCGCTGGCCCGAGGATGCCTCGGGGTCGTAGATATACGGCGTGCGCGCTGGCACGTCAGAGTACGAGTCGCCCAGTCCATTCAGACCGAAGCCCTGAGTTCCCTTGCGCGCTCCGTTACCCATCCAGATCTTACCATCGGGAAGAATGACTGCATTGCCCATGACCAGGTTCTGTGGTAGGCTGTCTGTAGATTTCCATTGACCATCGCCAAGCGGTGTGATCGTGTCACACTTGTTGTTTGCATCGTATTTCCATGGCGGAATGTCTGACCAGAATCGGTTGCTCCACTTGGGCAAATTAGTGCCGCCGCAGTAGAGGATGGTCTGCTTGTACCCGTCGCTGGGCTTCATGGGCAGCAAGGCGTAGGCTCCACCACTCGGGTAATTGCGGGGGCCATTCGGCATCTCGGGATAGAATCGCTCCTTGTTTGAATCCGGGTTCCAAGCGACGCTGAGGTTACCAGCAGTGATAAAGACCTCGCCGTTGGAGAGAAGCGTGGTGAGCGGGTAGAGCGAGAAGGGATCAGCCCTGGCGAGCACTTTGAGATCGCGGGGAGGACCCTTGGAGGGAACAAACTCGACCGTGTTGGTGGTACCGGCGGGGCCAAACGCCCAAGGTAAGGGAATGAAGACGTTGTTGTCAGCACCGGCAAAGGCGGCAAGCGAGCCGTCAGGCATGGTCTCGACCGACGGGTACCATCGTTTCCTCTGGAGTAGAAAGTTTTTCGACTCGCGGAATTGGCACGATTTGTCGTTGCATGGAGTGACTCTGCGAATCGCCTGCAGACCGTCCTTGGTTCCGTAGAGGTAAGGTGGGTTGCCGCCCAAGCTGACCCAGGAACCATCACCTAGAGCGCCTCCGCCAGCACAGAATTGGTTGGTCACCGTCTTCATGGGCCGACATTTGCGAGTGATCAAGTCAAACTCGGCGGTGAGGGCAGGCTTGAAGAACGACTCGCGCAACGGGTTGTTTTCGTCCTTATCCAGAATGTAGACCTTGCTCTCGGTACCAAGGAACATCTGTTTGACAAACGATCGGGGATTAGGGCCCAGTCAAGCTGGACGGGCAAAGCTCGATTGTTTCAACGTACAAGCTGTGCAGTGACACCGCATTCACCGATGATTTCAGAGCGGGAGGCCGTGGCGATGGCCGCAGTTGCCAAGGCGAGGAGGACACCGCGAACAAACATGGTGGTCGCTGTCCGTTTCACGGGTCAATGGTTCGAGAGAGAGTGTGTGTGTGTTGGAGAGAAGAGACAAAGATGACAGAAATAGCAGAGATGACACAATAGAGGAAAGAGCGTAGAGATATATAGGTTGAGGGGGCGGCGTGCTGACTGGCGTAGGGGAACTTGGTCAAATGAATGTGATGACAGCAGCCAATTGGGGGACAATGCGTCCAGGCTACGGGTAAGGAGAAGGACGAGGTAAAGGTAACGTTCGAACAAAAGTGGGGGTGCCAAAAAGGCGCTAATGGTGGCCGGGAAGGGGAACAATATAGACGAATTCACGGTCTGGACCTAACTGTTGGAGAATGACCCCGTGTCACCTGCTGTGAAGCGGCATGTTTGACCTGTGCACGGGAGGGGCAAGACAGATGTGGTACTGATAGGTTTGGTGGCTTGGACAAATACGTGGAAACCAATTACTGCGTGGAACAGAGCAGGCAAGCTGAGGCGGAGTTGTAGGACAGTGGAATCCGCGGAAAATGGAGGAGAAGGAGCAGGATGTTGTGAGATGATGGAAGCGGGAACAACAAAGGGACAAAGGAGTGTGAGCGCCATGATGGGGAGCTTGGCCATAGCTTGGCCTCGAAGAGCGTGAGAGAAACAATGCGGGCAGGTAGACAAGCTGGAAATGGGCCAACTCATGCTCCGGGGACCAAAAAGGGAGGGGGAGGGGCCCTTTGTGGTCATGATTCGATTGCGTCTGTGCCGGCTGGCTGCCAGGCTCCCGTATTTGGCGCACGTACAGCCCACGTTGTGGATCGGGGAAGCAAGCACCACCAGCATATCCGCTAGGATAGCTTGGAACCAGGCAAGAGAACAAGGGGAGCAGATTTGTTGATCTTCAGGGTCCCCGCGTCGAATGCCAAGCGAGGCGAAGAGAGGTGACATCGCATGCTGGCTGTGTTGGTCAGAGTGGGAGTACGTATGCAGTGAGCAGTTTCGATTGACGCCCAGCTGGGAAGCGCAGTGTGCAAGCAGGAACCGCAGAAATCGACAGCGACCGCGAGTTGGCGCGGGCGACTCAGCACGAGCCCAAAGAAGCAGAGAAGCGGAGAAGCAGAGAAGCAGGGAGACGCCAAGTGCAAATCAATTTAGAACGCGGGAGCCCGCAGCGACTGAGGCCAGCAGTCTGCCAGTCTGCCGTGCCTCTTATGTTCATGCGTAACGTCGTATGCGCGTGTCCCCGCGAGTGAATAGGACGGCAACGACGATTACAGGAAGAGGGTGCAGCACGGTACTTTTCTGTACGGTGGTGTACTATATGTGCCGTTGGTGGCTTTTCTACCTCAAACTGAAACGCACGACAAGTAACTACAGTATGTGCGCTACAAACGTACGTATATTGGAAACTGTTGCCGGCACGACGCAGCACGGCTACTTGGCATACCGCGCATCACAATTCATGCTACAGTATCTTGCGCATCTTCTTTTTCAGTCCAGTCCAGTCCAGTCCAGGACCTTGATGTACAATACAGTAGTGTAGTGTGTTTCAGCGCATTTCGGGATCCGCCGCGAAAATCGTGGGGTTGATTGTCGACGAGAGGCTAGCTGGGCTTGAGATCTGCATCTCTAAGCGAGCGAACAATCCCAGTAATGTACACTACAGTACGGTGCGGGTTCCTGAACAAAGGCAAGCTACGCACGGTATTCCAGCCCTGCAAGGTGTGGTATTGATTTCCCACGATCGGCCTCTAGCGTCTGCCGTATCCACTTTCCCGCCGCGCGAGTGCTATTTCTATTCCTTGTTCCTGAGCCAAGTCTAACACCGAAGTGCTGGTAAGAAGAACAAAACGACTCTACAGTGCAGTACATCATGTTTGGTGGTCAGATTCAGTGCTCAGTAGCAAGGCCGATCGACGCCCTCGCTGTCGACACGAGACAAGTGGGTTGCAATGCACGCCGCACCCACCTCGTTTCGTCTGACTGGATGAATCGCCCAACGACCGTGTCACAGTCAGCTATGGAACCGTACGTTTCTCGTCATGATGCTTGCGCACGCACAATTGTCAAGTATGTTACAGGAGAAATTGGACACGACAAACAATCAGTCGCGAAGTGGCCTTGCACCGCCAACGACACGGCCACGTACAAACACCGTACCAATGTTGCGGTCGTCGCCGGTGAACAGCCACTTTTCAAACACATCAGCCAGGCTGTCGTCCTCCTCGACAAAGCAGCCCGGGTTGCCCGTGTATCCGCTCGGTCCCCACTGCGATGTCGTGTGCACCAGCAGCGCATCAAACTCCTTACCAGCCTCCAGACTGCCGATCCGTGATGCCATCGAGCATACCTCGGCACCGCCCAGCGTGGCCAGGTAGAAGAGCGTTGCAATCGAGAGTGGGCCCTTAGTAAAGTCATGCGCCGGTGCCACTGTCACAGGTGCGGCCGCAGCAGTAGCCGCGAGCTCGACATTCGGCCGCAGAGGGGAGGATGCGCCCGAAGCCACATCGCTCTGTGGCTTGCGCGGCTTGTACTGTCCCTCCACAGGCGGGCGCGGGTATCGTCCGTCGTGCGATGGATCAGGCTTGGGCGGAGCGGCAGCAAACTCGGTCTTGGCCTTTTCCTCCTCCTCAACATATGTCTTTTGGAATGCAACCACCTTGGCCACAACACTGGCCTCACGGATAGCCGAGAGCATGCCGAGCCCAAAGCCACCGGACACGTCCGTGCCAAGACCAACCTTGATTCCCATGTTGAGCATCTCACCGACGCGCGACGCACCGGAACGCAGATTCAGGTTGCTGGTAGGGCAGTGCGAGATACCACAGTTCCTCTTCTTGATGATGGCCATCTCCTCCTGGTCGAGGTGAATGGCATGTGCAAGAATCGTGCGTGGTCCAAGAAGGCTGTAGTGGTCGTAGACCGATGTGTACGACTTGGCAAAGGGGAATAGCTGCTTGGTGAACGTGATCTCTCCCTCGTTCTCGCTGATGTGTGTCTGGACACGAAGCGTAGGGTCACGAGAAAGCATGGCCGAGATGCCCGTCAGCATCGCATCCGTGCACGAGATGGCAAAGCGCGGCGTCAGGATGGGCTGGACCAGCGCATTGGCAATCTCACGCTCCTTGAGCCGCGACGGCGTCGAGCTGCCGCTAGTGCTGCGCAGGCTGCTGCTGCTTGTGGTCCGCTGAGCCGCGTGGCTGTTTGGTCGCGCCGCTACAGGCTTGAGAGGAAGCTTTTGAGACGAAGGACTGCCGCCAGGACTGCTGGTGTTGGCCTCCTTGGTAGGTGACATGATCTCGTCCATAGTCGCGCTCAGGCGGGCGATGCTGGCATCCATCTCAGGTGAAACGCTGAGGGCATCTGCCGGGCTCATACGTGGGGACGAGACATCCGGCGGCTGTCCGTAAGGCCGCAGGCTTCTGGTGAAGCGGACAAACTCCTTGGTATCTTCCATAGATTGGGAGGCGTTCTTCTCGCGGTAGTCGATAGGTGAGTTGCGGTCCATCTGACACTTGCCGACGAAGGCACGCTGGCCGCGCTCGTTGCAAATTTCAGCAAGGATCTTGGAGGCCTCAAGGTGGAGAGTGGCGTAGTAGCATGCCGTCGTGGTTCCCGAGTCGATAAGACGCTGTACAACCGACTCATACGTTTTGCGCGCGTAACGGACGTCCTCGAAACGTCGCTCGCGCGGGAAGGTGACGTGCTGCAGCCAGTCGAGCAGCTCGTACTGCTGACCAAGGCCAATGTTGGGCACCTGACAGGCGTGAGTATGGGTGTCAATGAAGCCAGAGCAGAGGAAGCTGCCTGGTGGGATGCGGACCAGCTTGTACTGCCCATGCCTCCAACCGTAGCGCTCAGCAATGCTGCGGATCAGAGCGTCGTCAGCAGTCAGAGCCGCATTCTGAGAAGAGTTGGCAGCGGGAACGGCGGGCGGAGGCATCTCAAGCGCCGGAGCGTCCGAGAGCGAAGGGACTCTGGGCTTGGCGTTCGGAACTGCAACCGGGGTTGACGAGCGGTCTTCCTCGGCATGGAGTGCGGAGGACTGGGACTGAGAAACAGCGTCCAGATCTTCGACGAAGCGAATGACACCGCCAGTGCCTACACCAAGGATACCACGCTCAATGATGCGGAGGTCTGTGACCGTCTTGGAGGTGATAATTGCGCCGACAAACACGCGACGAGGCAGCAGATTCGGTGCAGGCATCGCTGGCCGGAAGTTTTCCGATGCCGACTAGTGGTTGCAAAGACGCAGAGGATGGAAAGGAATGAAGAGCGAGCAGGAATAGAGGATATTGGGATAAGACAAGACAAGATGGGTCAGCCATCACATCATCCCGCCCTGGCCTTTGTGGCTATACTTTGCCGTAAAACTTACGCAGCCATTGCCGTGGACATGTGGTGGGTAGGGTTGCGTCATTGCTCGCAGAAAGAGAGGCAGGTGCTGATGTTGGAAGAGACAAGGATAGGGAGGGTATCAAAGGGTGCCTATGTCCGGATCCAAATCGAGAACGAAAGCCCAGTCAAAGAGAAAGACTCAAGCGCAATGCAGAGCAGAGCAAAGGAGCACCGAAGAGGGGCCGTGTCGTGATTGGGCGTGAGCAACCGAGCTTAAAATCGATGCGGCTTGTGGCGTTGGGCGTATGCGAACGTGTTGGGGTGGTGTGATGAAGCGGAATGGAGTGGAATGAAGGTTGTGAATGCGTGTGTCTTAAGTTAGATCCAGCAGGTGGGAATGAGGGCGAAGAGGGTCTTGTCTGTCGGTCGGTCCGTCTGCCATTGCTGTTTCTGCTTTATTTTCACTCCCACGGCCAACTCCGAGAGCGAGCGAGCGTGGGGTCCCAGCAGGGAAAAAGCGCGTTACAGTAGTCTGCTAGAGCTGCGCACGGGACAGGAGGCAGCCTTATCTTCCTGTCAGATTGGGGCGTGGCGCAGCAGCAAACAGGAAAAAAGAAAAGAAAAGAACAAACGTGTCTGCTCCCCACTGACCGACAGGCTCGCCCTTTGTCTCGTGTTTCTTGGCAGGGCACTTCTCGCTCGGCCGGGACGATTAATGGCCATCAACCGACCCGACCGGGCCTTCTTTATCCATCCCCGTTCTAGACACAACATAGCAAAAGATGATCAGCCCAAGCACAGTAATTCTCATCAGCTTTGCTAATGGGAAACGGTGGGAACCTCCTATCCTCTCCCCACACATACGCATGTCGGTCCGTTCTTTACCCCGCAGTACGTTAGCCCTTTCCCCCCGTCCAATCGGAAAGCTCGCCGACCTCGCTTTCGGAGTACGCCGAGAGTCGCAGGTCAGATCACACGACACAAACTGCACGGCTTTGTTCGGTTGCCATGAACGGTACACACAGGATGAAAACGAGCGGCAGTAGTAGAGGTAGAGTGGCGTGTTAAAAACGGCGTTTGAATGATGTTACAGCTGACAACCGAATCCGACTCATAGTTGGTGTGCTGATCGCAAGGACAGTCGTCAGTACGGATACTGGATAACATCGAGTGTGCGTCTAGCAGGAATGGGCACAACTCACAGCGAAGGGGTGCGGCAAACGGAGCCACGTCCTCAATGACCGTCTCGTGCAGCTGGCCGCGGAACAGGTAGCAAACGCGCAGGTGCTTGCGTTCGCCCATGACCGGGTCGTGGAAGCCGAGAATGTTGGACTGTAACGGGCAGGTGTGGTGTCAGTACCCTTACACAGACAAGAACGAAGCCGATTTCTTGTTAGTCAACATACCTTGGTACGTCCGCCGGGAATGATGAGCTGACCCTTGCCCACGAGAGCTTGGAGCGGGATACGCACGTCCCACACGAGCTCGTCTGCCTCGTCGTCCTGTACTGGCACGGTGCTGTTCTGCCTCTCTTCCTCCCACACAGCGTAGAGGTCGGTGCTAGTTCCGAGACGCGGCGGCGGGAATGCATCGCGCCGTCCATAATGCGCCTCGATGATGACCAGACCATCGCGGCGAAATTCTTGCTCTGCTCGCTTGAGTGCCTGTTCGCGCAGCACCTCGCACGCCTCGACGGCTGCAGCACGTCGCTGAGCGATCATCTCCTGATTCTCCCGACGCAGGTTGGACAGTCGATCTGTGAGGCGCTTTCGCTTCCGTGGCTGAAGGTACAGGTGGTGCAGCGCTGTGTACGAGATGGCGGGAAGCGCGGTGAACAGGATCACGAGGTCGGATCGGAACTCGGGCGAAAGCAAGATGGGGACGGTCACGCGCTGGCCCAGCCTGTTCACCTTGACACGCAACGAGACACCGCCGGGGATACCAAAGTTGACTCCGAGGCCTAGTCGCACCGTCTCGGTGAGTCGTCGCTCGCCGTTGGTGAAAGCATTGAGGCCAGATCCGGTGCCAAGGTTGAAACCTGTTCGCACCTTGATACCGCCAAGTACCTTGGTGGAGTAGTCGACGCTGATGCTCTGGTCTACCTGCGACACGCTTGTCTGCATTGTCCATCCTTTGCCCTCAGCCACTTGTTTGGTGATGCCGACGGACACGACCGCCGGTTCACGTCGGAACATTGCCTGTGGCGAGAGCGACTTGCCCCATGGCCCGAGACTATACGTGCCCGTCCGAACAGCGGTGAACCCGGTAATGTTGGACTTGCTCGACAGTCGCTGGCCGTACGTGAGGTTGAGAGTTGGGGGCACTGCAAAAGTCTGTAGTGTACTCTGCCAGGTGAAGAACGAGTTTTGGTCGAGGGTGAACTGACCCTTGGTTGTAATAATCTGCGGCCGCAGCATGGTCATGGACACTTCGGAGAAGAGGCGTGGGCTCCAGTGGGTCTTGAGCGTGCCCACCAGGTTGCCACCACCCATGCCACCACGACTGACCATCTGGCCAGAAAGATTGAGCGAAGTGGTGTTGGTGACCTGAGTGTCAAAGCCGTGCTTGCCTATCAACTGGGTACAGCCGATCCGGTTGAAGCGGTCGACAGCGGTGATGGGTCGGAAAGGGTCGGTGCCCTTCAGTCTGGGGATGCGTCGCTGGTCGATGAAGAGGGCAGTAGCATCGATATGCGCAGTAAAGTCTCCCTTGGACTTGACGAGGCTCTCGGCATCAGCAGCCTGTCGACGTCGAGACTCTCGCTCAAACTCGGCCTGCATCTCGGCGGGTGATCGTCCTCGTAGGGAGACGGTCCAGGATGACTTGAGACCCTCTTCACCAAAGTAATCGTATACGGCACGCTTCTCTCGATCTGTCAGCACCTCGTAAGCATGCTGCACATCCCTGAAGCGGGACTCGGCAGCTGCTTTGCGCGCGGGGTCCTGATGCTTGTCTGGGTGGAGGACAACGGCTAGTGCCTTGTATGCGTCTCTGATCCGCTCCTCGGTCGCCTCCTTGTCTACGTTGAGAATGGCGTAGAGACCCTCCTTATCTGCCTCCTTGGATGCATCCGACTCCGCGCCCGGTGTCTGCTTCGAGTCAGGATCGTGAGCATCCCGGAAGGGCCGCCCGCCAAAAAGGGGCTCGTCATCGTCCTCCACCTCGTGCTCCCTCTCCTCACGTCGGGAAGCATTACGAGTCGAGTCGTAGCTGCCCTGGCCACTCGTACCAGTGCTAGTGCTAGTGCTAGTGCTAGTGCTAGTGCTAGTGCCAGCGCCGGTGCGGGGAGTGCCAGAGCTGCTGCTTGTTGAAGCCTCCGCTTGTGACTGTGGTGGCGGTCGCGAAGGCCCGGCTGATGAGCGGGGAGACGGGGTATATGGTGCGTATGGGTCGTCCTCGTCAAAGTCCTGCACCGTGGCAGCAGCGGGCGGCGGCATGCTATGTGAATATCCCCTGCTTAGGGAGAGCGTGGGAGAGAAAAACCGTAGTCGTCGTTGTCTTCGTCAGTGTTTGAGTTAGAAGGCGTAGTGGGTGCAGCGCAGCCGAGCCGAGCCAGAGCCAGAGCTAAAGCCGATGTGATGTGATGTGATGTGATGTGATGTGAAGGTAGTG
Source organism: Fereydounia khargensis (assembly GCA_026413255.1). Classification (NCBI taxonomy): domain Eukaryota; kingdom Fungi; phylum Basidiomycota; class Ustilaginomycetes; order Urocystidales; family Fereydouniaceae; genus Fereydounia; species Fereydounia khargensis. Next base: position 310,339 of record JAOCZO010000014.1, on the reverse strand, counting down.
GCAGTGCCTCAAATGCGTGTCGCTTGGGACTTTTACGTGTCCAGCCAGAAAGCCCAACCGACTTCTTACTAAGCCAAGTTGTGTTAAATTAGTTGTTTCAGCAATCACAGCTTTGCCTCCACTCATCATCCATCACCGTCATCTATATCATTCCTCCTTCCTCCCCTGTCTCCAGCACCACCTTTCACCATGCTTTCTTCGTCCACCGCTATGAAAACATGTCTCACCAGCAATCGCACAGTCTGAGTCTGGATGCTGATCAGAGACAAGTTCCCCGCCCGCTCAATTCTTTAGTGGTGTATGCTCACCTATCTCCCACCACGGAGGCCCCGTCGCCGACACTCGCATGGATACCAATCCTCAACATTCCCGCTCACCTCCTCCTCACTCTCAGTCTTCAGCAGCTTGGCAGCGTTGCATTCATCCGATACATTGTTGCAGCCCTCGTTGGGGCCGACGATGTCCACGTCTACGCTGCCAAGGACGACGATTCGATGCCCCTGTCTCCAGCTACCCAGCTCTATTGCGGCGACTACTTTGTCCTCTTTCGAACCACTGAGCTATTCCCGGTCTATTTCAAGGACTTGGACCCATCCCGTTTCCTGGCATCGGTCCCAACAGGACGAGGAGGACCACCAGCTGTACCCAAGGAAAACCTCAAAGCTGTCGAAGCCCGAGACATACATGCATGTCAACTGAGCAACCCGAAGGCATACAACTATCATGTGTGCCACCTGATTCCCTTTCGCCGCGGCCCCAGTATTGTAGAGGTGATTTTCCACCATTTAGAATCAAGGTTCTTCCTCAACCTCCCCCCTTCAGATCGACCACAATTCCCTTTGGACCACCGTCAAATCCCTCATAACCTGGTTCTGCTCGCCCCGAACATCCACAAAAATTGGGATGCTGGCTTGATTGCCATGGTCCCGTTCCCAAATCTTGGATTCGATTCGGACCGCAACCCAAATGACTACAATGTCCAACGCCAGACTGGGGAATATCAAGTATGCAAGGTCTTTTCGGTCCAATTGAGCCACATGCTCAAAGACCATGTCTGGATGAGAGGCGCAGCTGTTGAAGATGACGATCCTCTTTGGCCTCCTGAGGCTATCTGGTCTTACCGTGCTGCTTCGACTTTTGGGAAACACTTTGGCACACAAGCGCTCCGGGACTGGAGCAAGGGTTTCAACCTGGATTTGCTCCAGCGTGATGAGCGTCACACGGGCTCGGACGTGACTCGGGGCAGTGCCTCAAGATACGAAGAGGATATGAATGCCCCTGTGTCTGAAGGGGACGTTGGCGATGGAGACAGAAGGACCAACCCTCGCAAGCGTCCGTATGTTCCAGACAAACTTGACACTTCGTCCTATCACCTTTTTGAAAGCCATGAAGCTATCTTGACTTGGGCAAAGAGCGTTACTGCCGCCAAGTCTAACGAGGACGACCACAGCGATGGCGGCAGCGACAAGAACAGCAACTCTTAGTCCCACTCCAATAACCCCCGAGAAACCCCAGCATACTGCTCCCAGGCATGACCCGAATGGTAACGAAAAGGTTCAGAACGTTTTCCATGTTTCTATGGCTTACGATGTTTGACCTAGTTCCGTCCCCGTATCATCCATCCCTACTCTCTCACCGTATCTCGTCTAATTGTCTCAGCAATAACTAACTCGCAGTTTTTCATCCTCAACAACAATCGCATCCTCGCAACTTGTACAGTATCATCATATCGCGTAGCAGTAGCAGTATCTTTGTTATACGGTACTTGAATAGACCTTTCCGACGATCTGTATTATCAGCTCGTTACCAAGTTGGATCTGACACGGGAGGAGAAAACGTCCCGATCGCAGCACAGCACACACTCCAGCATCCATCTGCGGGGCTTCTAGATTACTGTATTCAGGAAAGAAGAATGACAAGGCACGGTTTACAGTTCTTCGTGCGTCTGGCCCTTCTTGGGCTCCTGCTCCTCCTTCTTGTCCTTGCCCTTGTCCTTTTCGGCCTCCTTCTTCTTAGCGGGCCTCGTCTTGGGGATACGCCTCTTCTTCATCTTGGTGATCGAGTCTTCCACCTTCTTCCTCCGCTTGTCCAGGTCCGCACTGAGCAGCACTGGATCTTCGTCCTCTCCCCGCTTGGCCTGTTCCACCTTGCCCTTCTCAAACCACTCTGCGTCCTTCTCGATCGTCGACTCGAGCGAGTCCAGCTCTGTCTTGCTGTACTTGGACCCTTCGTTGGCAGCCACCGCTGCCGTCAGGTTGGCCCGCGCCTCAGCCACAAACGCACGCGCGTCCACCAGCGCCTGGCTGAACATGTCAAACGCAACACTGCGGGTCTTGGACTGCTCCAGGCGCACCTCGAGCGGCTTGACCAGGCTCTCCAGGCTGGCACGCTTGAGCTTGAGCGCAGACGTGTCCGCACGCTCGCCCTCATCCGAGAGCCACTCGGCCAGCTCGTCCGCCTTGTTGCCAATCGCCTCGCGCTCGCTCGCCTTGGAGATGCGCTCAAACACGGGGTCGTACAGCACATCGCGCACTCGGTAGATGTAAGACTCGATCGCGTTACGTGCCTCCTCGCGAGCTGCCTTGCGCATGGCTGCCTGGCCAATCACCCAGAGATTGTCCTTTGACGTCTTCTGCTGCTCACCAGTCATTGGTCGAATCTGGTCGTTGGTCGGGATAGTCTTGGCGGTCAGCTTAAATACCTTGTCCTTGGCAGGCACCTCGCTGATCGTGTCCTTGTCGTCCTTTTCTGAGTCAGACTCGTTTGCTGTCGCCTCGTCAGCGTCGGTCGCATTGTCAGACTTGGTCGCGTTCGCATCCTTCTTGGGTGTGACAACACCAAAGAAACTCTTGAGTGCTCCAGCGATTCCACCAGGCTTGGGCTTGACAGTCAGCGATGCGCTTTCCACCATGTAGGTTCCGAGCGGCCTGCTGACGATCGTCACATTGACACTCGTCTCAACGCTGGACAGCTCGTTGTTCTCCTTGAGAGTCTTGAGTGCCTCAGAGATTCCAGTCACCTCGATCGTCGAAATCGCGCGGTCACGCTTGCCCAGATCCTTGGCGGCGCTGATGTCGTACGAAAGATCGAATGTAAAGTCCTCGGTCTGGCCAGGGTAGGTGCGAAGGACGCCCTCGACCTCGTAAGACTTTGCAGGGTAAATGGTCTCTTCAAGGCCGTTCTGCTCCTTGATAGTCACGGCGTAAGGGATGAGATCATAGGCCCGGATAGCCTTCATACGGAACTGCGGGTTAAAGCTGGCGCCATAGAATGCAGCACCCATGACGGCAGCCTCGTCGGCGTTGACATTTTGGGCGAGTTTGTCGTCCGGGACGCCTGCCTGCTTCAGCGCAGCCTGGACGAGAGGTACTCGTGTGGTACCACCGACCAGGACGACCGACTTGATGTCGTTGAGCGAGAGGCCGGCGTTCTTGAGTGCTCGGTCAATGGGCTGCGGGAACCGCTTGTCCAGACCGCGCTCGGTAACCTTGCCCTCAAACGTCTGACGGTCGATAGTGGTGCGGAAGTCGATATCCTCAGCAAGGCTCTCGACACCGCTGTTGGCAGCTTCGTTGGCGGAGAGAATGTGCTTGACGCGATTGGCCTCCTTGAGGAGCCTAGCCATGGCGCGGTGGTTGGTGCGAATTGAGCCGCTGCTCAACTTTGAGCCATGCTGCTGATCGAAGCGATCGGCGAGAATGTCACGAATAATCAAGTCAAAGGTAAGACCACCCGCATCACGGTCCCAGCCGACACCGAGCACATTGACAACGACAGCCTCCTTCTGGGTAGAGCCAATGGAGAGGATCGAGTCAGCGGTGATGGCCTGGGTGGAGAACTCGACGACAGTTGCCTTGACGGAGCCAGAGCCGGCATCGTAGAAGAGGTGTCGCTCGGGTTGGGGGAAGCTCCTGGTCTGTGCGTAATTGACAGCAGCGGCAGCACCATCGCTGACGAGCCTGGGTCGGAAGCCGGCCAAGGCAGCAGCGTCGTGGATCGCCTGCCTCTCGGCGTTTGTGAAAAAGGCGGGAACGGTGACGACGGTGTCGAGACCGCCGAAGGAGCCAATGTTGAAGTTGGCGGGGAGAGCAAGGGCGACTTTCTCACCAGCTGTCTCCTCAGCAAGCTTCTTGGCATACTCAAGCTGGAGACCGACGAGCTCCTCAACGGAAAGGACGGGAAGGGAGGAGGTGTCGTCCTTCTCATATGGGCGCTTGAGGGCGCAGGTAGCACGTTCGGAAGCAATAATGTCGTTACCAAAGATTGAGGAGAGCTGGTCGCGGTAGGACTGGTCTTGGGGGCCCATTCCCTTGCCAAGGAGGGTCTTGAGGGCATAGAAGGTCTGCTTGGGTTCACGGGTAGCATGAGCATAGGCGGTGCTGCCGAAGAGGACCTCTTCATCCATGCCCCACTTTTTGAACGCCACAGCTGACTGGATCTTGCGCTTCGAGTCGCGGTCAAGTACTACATCAAACGGAAGACCGGGCTTGACGAGGGAAACCTTCATCCATTCAGTGCCGTAGTCGAAGGCGACGACGCCCATTGCACTGACGGGAGCAGCGAGCTGGGTCAGTGTGACGAGGGCCACGAGGCAAGCGAGGAGGGCGAAGGAACCCATCCTGGCAAAGGAGGAGCGCAGCTTCATGACGGTGAGCTGACGGCACCCTCTTTGTGTGAATCAAACGAATGTGGTGACTTTGCTACAAGTGGTTGAGAGAAGAAGGTGTATCAGCGCTGTGCGGTGCTGCGGTACGCTGGGCTGAAGCTTTCCCTTGTTTGAGCTCAAGACTGTGGTTTCCGTGATGGTTGTGATGGTGTTGTTAGTAGAAGTCGCTGGTGAGAGTGTTGGTTTCCTTGGCCCAAAGAGCGCTGCTGAGCTGGAAGAAGAAACGCCCCGCCAACGCTACAATGCACGGGGCGCTCAGCCAAAGCCCAAGGCGCGTGGCCTGCCCGCCTGTGCCTGCCTGCCTGCCTGCCTGTCTGATCCTTGCCAGCAACCGAAAATCCGCGTCTGACGTGGAAGCCTTTCTTGATTCCCCTCTTTCGGTTTGGCCGGTCGGGTGAGGGGTGAGCTTGTCAGAGCACTCACGCAATGGCGGGCGAGCCACCCCAACCAACCAACCAAACCAGACCAAACCCGACCCAGGTGTCACCCTCTGAAACACTCACAGAGTAAAATCACACCTTTGGACAGTATCAGACTGCAGGGGACCGGACTGTACTGTACTGTGCTGTACTGTAGCGTCACCCTCAACCCTCTCTCTTTCACAGTCACTGTATATCACTTGCAGATCGGCTCGTATCGGGTCCAAATCAAATCGAAACGAATCGTTGGTTGCAAAACGTACGGCGCGAGAGATATAGAGAGTCAAAATGGGAGAAGAGGCAGCGAGTTGGGGGCAAAAGCCAAGCCAGCCACAATATATACAGGTATCCATGCAACGGGAACAGGGGAAAACAGGAAGAGGACAGGCTGGACGCATCGGGGGTGTCCATCTATAGCTGGGAGGAAAGCCGAGCGAGCGAGCAAGAATCAGCAGTTGCAAGCATCGCGTCGCTGCTGGTTGTTGGCGTTCAGGTCCACAGCGCCGCCCTGGCCACCGGCGCCCGCTCTTCCCGCAGCACCGCCTGTAGCTGCCGCAGCAGCACTACGTGCGAGGTGAAGGTCGATTGGGATCTTCTTGGCTGTAGTTGGGTCCAATCAGAGGGAGTTTTGGGTCAGAAAGCGGCTCGACCATTGCGTCGCCTGGGATGGTGGGAGAACAGCAGGATTCCCTCGGAGCATTGTACTCACCAATCTCCGTGAATACCTCAACAACACCCTCGCCGGTCTTGGCACTTGTCTCAAAGAAGAGCAGGCCAGCCTCCTTGGCATAGGCCTCCGCCTCGTCCTTGGGCACAGCGCGCAGCGAGCTGCTGTCGCCAGCCTCGGGAGTGGCGGTCGCCGTGTCGTCGTCCTCGTCGTTCTCGTCAGCATTCGAGCCAGAAGACTCGCCGAGCAGGTCAACCTTGTTGCCGACCAGAGCAATCACGATGTTGGGGTTAGCCTGGCGCTGGAGCTCCTTGACCCACGACTTGGCCTTCTCGAACGAGCTCTGTATCACGTTGGCAAGGGTAGTGATGAATCGAGTCAGATATCGTGTCGCATGATGTGACGTATGCTTGCTCTACTTACCGCCTTGGTGACATCGTAGACAACGGCGCTGGCCTGGGCGTTGCGGTAATACATGGGTGCCAGGCTGTGGAAGCGCTCCTGTCCCGCCGTGTCCCAGATCTCAAACTTGATCAAACGGTCCTCGAGACGGCACTTTTGCTAGAGGGCACAGAAAGGGAGAGATTGAGGTGAGCAGGCGATGGAAGGGCGTGATGCAATCAGAGCGATGAAAAGGGCGTGACACCTACAGTGAGGAATGCAGCGCCAATAGTAGGCTCCTTGTTCTCCTGGAAGTCATTCTGAACAAAGCGGAGCACAACGGAAGACTTGCCTACCGCAGCCTCGCCTGATAGTAAGCGACGAGAAAGACAATGCCTAGTCAGTACAGCAGAAGAGAACATGCGTAGCACGCGATTTCAACGCACCGAGCAGGACGAGCTTGGTCTGGAAGGGCTTCTGTGGAGCAGCGGCGCCATCGGCAGCGGCAGCGGCAGCGGCGGCCTGAGTTTGTTGAGCAGCAGACATGTTGGGTATGTGTCGGACTCGGAGAGGTGAGTATCACTTGAGAAGAGACGTGGTCGCCACACGGAAGCAGGGGGCTGAGCAGATGCTGGTCCTCGAGCTTTCCGCAGAAGAGAGGTGGCGTGCCGATAGATGTGGCGGTGTTGGATGTTCCGGAATGTAGGTGCGTTGAGTGTGAGACGAGTCGTGAAGTGTCCCTTGCCGATATGGCGTGTAGGTTCGAAGGAAAGGTAGGGGAGAAGGAGAAGGTGCAACTTGTAAAATGGAAATGTCACTGGAAAAGGGACAGAGGGGAGGGTGTCTTTGGCCACACTCTCTGTGTGCGGGCGCTCCTCAGCTGCCTGCCTGAATTGTGCGTCTCTGGTGTCTGCCTGGCCCTCGAGCTGCTGCCTGTCTGAACTGGGACCTCCACGCGCAGTTGCAGCAGCAGCAGCAGCAGCAGCAGCGGTGGGAGAGCCTGAGCGTGTCTGCCTGCCGCTGGGCTGGCTGGCTGGCTGGCTGGCTGGTTGGCTGGCTCCCTTGCCTGCTTGCTTGTCCCTTTTTTTGTCACGATTCCCGCTTTCAATCCCAGCCTGGCTCATGCTCACACACCGGACTCGCTCGCTGGTCTAGGTGGCTCAGCCAGCCGAGAGCAAGGCGCGCGCCTCTCCCTCTCCCTCTCCCCCACTTACAGGCACCAGCCAGACAGCCAGGGGTTCCGAGTGTCAATCAAATCGGGCAAACGGCCAGACAGGCTCAATCCTGCTTGGTGGCATGACAGGGGCTTGTGTGTCGGCCGGCATTGATCTATTGAGATACCCTGCAATTGGACGCTTGACGCTTGGACAGGGACAGATTGCTGCGACTGCTGCTATAATGTTACAAGAATGCGAGTACATGGTCAAATACATGAAGGGCACGAGATGGCGTGTCGAGTATGGCTGCTTTGCCTCATTCCGAATCCTCGGCCTTGGCAGTCTTCCGCCGCTTGCCACCCCGGTTGTCGCCCGTCTGTTCAGTGCCTTCAACAGGGTCGGCCACCTTGGACACAATGTCCTTGAGAAAATCAAAGTTCTCGTTCGAGTGCACGGTGCGCTTACTGTCAGGGTCGGATTGAGGAGAGGAGGTCAGTGTTGAACGTTGGATGCACGGATGCACGGATGATCAAGAGGTTTGGTGCGACCAACTCACACATGGTACATGGACATCTTTTTGGCTCCTCGGCTTCGGGTCTCCTTGACTGTTTCCTGGACGATGCTCTCCATGAAGAGCTCGAGTGCTTTGGCTGGCCAATGGTAGAAGTGGAGGATACTCGGTCAGCACGTCCGGACATTGACAAGCCTACGATTGATAGCAAGTCTTGACTCTACTTACAGATCAGGACGGGTGTAGCCTGAGCGACCTTGCCAACATCCTCGTCGGCCTGCATGATTTTCTTGATCCTGGCAACGGGGAACTTGCACTGCGCGCTTCGTTTCCCCATCTTGACTCTTGTAGTTGTTATATGACGGTCGCACTAGACTAGCGGGAGAATGGGTGAGCGGGCGAATAGCGACGAGATGGTGGTGGTGCTGAAGATGAAATGTGTGGTGTGCAACAGCCAGGGGGGCCAGCCATCCGTCACTTTTTCCGTGCGGACCAGCCAGAAAGGATCCGCGTCAAACCAATGCAGTAAACCCGAGCTTTGGGTGTGCTGTAATTACAAAATTCAAAAAAGCTAGACGGGGGTGCGGGAGGATTTAAAGAGGAATGAATACAGACAAATACTGTACACAGGGTCATCCCACACATTACACTCGAGGAGGAGGAGCAATGATGGCAAAGGTAAACAATCGCTCCCTTTACCACATGCATGGATGTGGAATAACGAGTGTGACTATGATGAAGCGGGAATGAGCAGAGAGATACAGTAGTGCCTGAGCAGGTGCAGTAGCGGGAGTACTAGGAATGATGCGCGTATGCAAAACCAACGAACTTGCAGTAACGACCCGCCGCAAAGCCCTTCTGATTGAGCCCCGACCCAAGCCAACAAGCCAACAGGCCGACAAGCCAAACCCTTAGCGAGGCCCGGCGAGAGCGTCCAGAATGCACATCCATACACAATTTACATGGCGGACCGTACACACTTTCCTCACCATACAGTACCAGGACTAGAATCGAAATCAGACATCCTCTCACCCCGCTTTTTTCTCACACCCTCCCACCGCCAACCCGACCAACCCTGGCTCACGCTTCCCTGGCGATGCGGAGCCTTCCAGCTGGATGTCCACACCTCGAGGACAAGCTCAAGCTCGGCACCGACAAGGTCTCTATCAAATCCGAGAACGACGATGCTGACATCAACACCAATGGCAGCAGCGCCCGTCTCCCACCCGAGGCAAAAGCCGCTCTCAGGCGATACGTAGCGGGCCTCAGGTGGGGTGCTCAGATCCGGCAGGGAATCATCCAGGTAGAAGACAGCGAGGGCACCGAAGAGCAACAGCCAAAACAGAACGGCAACGGCAACGGCAACGGCAACGGCAACGGCAACGCCAAGAGGCGAAAGGTAAGACTGACACACCTCAAGCATCTTGATGGCAGACACTGACGATACATCTCTTCGCATCTCACAAACAACAGCTCAACTACCCTACCTGCGGCGAGTGTGAGATCGAACTGCATCGTCCCTTCATCTGCCTCGATTGCGCCTTCACCGGCTGCTTTGTGGCCGACGAGAACAACAGCAAGGGCCGTGCTCACATTGTCCAGCACCTCCGGTCACAAGGACATAGCTTTGGTGAGTGCCACTTTCCTGGATGTCGACGTGAATGCGGCTAACAGCAGAATTGTGCATCCCATCTACATCACACACACAGCTTTCGATATCATCCATGGCACGCTCTTCTGCGGCGGGTGCAACGACATTGTGCTGGACGCCACATTTGATACTGTCCAGCAAAGGGAACGCGGGAGAGTTGCGTCCACCAGCAAAGGCAACGTGCCCGGCCCACGCACCAGCAGCTTTGGTATGTTGACTCACCATCGCCCCTCACCTGCTGCCACCCATGCTCACTCGACTCGGCCCGACCGACAGCAAAGCTCCCACTCATAGACACTGATTCCGGTCTACCATGTCGGTCACCAAGAGGACTGCGCAACATGGGTGCCACCTGCTTTATGAACGTCATCATCCAGGCTTTCTTGCACAACCCGCTACTACGAAACTACTTTCTCAGTGACCGTCATAACACCGCCCTTTGTGCCGGATCGCGTGCCTGTCTGGCGTGCGAGATGGACAAGATCTTTTCTGTGGTAAGTGCGCTTTGTTTTCGCGGAATTGTGCTAGGACGCTGACCTTGTGAACCCTCTTAAACATCCGCTAGTTCTTCTCCAATACGCCAGACAAAGGCCCTCATGGACCGACTTCGTTCCTGTACTGCATGTGGATCGACCAGAGCTCATCCGAGCTTTCGCAAGCGGGACAGCATGACGCGCATGAGCTGTTCATCAGTGCTCTCAACGGAGTGCATGCTGCCCTGACATCACGCTCACTCGAACGGACGCGGCTACCATCGTTCCCCTATGAGGATGGCAACATTTGTAACGTGCTATTTGACCACTATGAGGGTTCGGGTACTGGCTCTGGATCCTCCTCCGAGGAGGGCACACCGCTGGTAGGGAGCGTTGCGTCGTGTCCCTGCGTGGTGCACCGTACCTTTTCGGGACAACTGCAGAGCGACGTCACGTGTCAACGGTGCGGCAAAGTCAACTCGACCAAGGACCCCATGCTGGACCTCAGCTTGGATGTCCGGCCCGAATCGATGCGCAGGAAAGACAGCTTGGCCGACGGCCATGATGCTAGTTCGAAGAAGAACAAGGCAAAGAACAAGAAGGACGAGCTGAAAAAGGTCACGTCTGAGCGCGAAGGCACAGAAGAGGAGCAGCACCTGACAATCTGCTTGCAGAGGTGAGCTACGCGTTACTTTGTGATAGTTGGGATGCAACCAACTGACCTTTGGCGCGCTGGTCCACAGATACTGCTCGACGGAAAAGCTAGGCAACGATGACTACACATGTAGCACCTGTGGAGGCATGTCGACAGCAACCAAGCAGCTGAGTCTGTGCCGACTACCTCCTGTGCTTTGTATCCAGCTAAAGGTGAGTTTGGACCTGCTGTGATGATAACTTGACGCTGACGGCTACCGCTCGTCTTGTCTTGCAGCGCTTTGAGCACAATTCGTCGGCAATCAAGATTGACACTCGTGTTCGGTTCCCACTGGTGCTCGACATGCGGGAGTTTTCCACAGCAGTGGTGCGGAACGACCCAGCCAGCCTGAACCCGGACCCAGAGTGAGTTGTGTTGGCGGTACTGCTGATGCTGATGGACAGCAACAGAGAATCTGACCATGGGATTGGACAACAGGGCGTATCTGTATGACCTCTTCACGGTGGTGGTGCACGAGGGATCGATGAACACGGGACACTACACCAACTTTTCCAAGTGGCGTGAACAGTGGTATCGGTTTGACGACGACAAGGTGACGCCAGCCAAGCTGGGCGATGTGCTTGGTGCGCGCGCGTATCAGTTGTGCTACAAGCGGCGAAGTCTCAAAAATGTGGCTGGTCGCTGATGCAATACATCATACACGAGTAGACTACAATACTGTGCTGCATTCGCTATGTCCATGTCTGTATGTGTGCAAGTGTGCAGAGGGTCTGCAGGTACACCACAGACTGTACAGTACAGTACAGTGCTGTAGCTCGTATGCGTGGGGCTAGTGGTGTTGATTGGCTTGAGGGTCGCGGGTTGTGGGCATGTGCGCCGAGATCCGAGCCGCGTGGGAGATGCGTAGGAAACGTCATACTGCGTGTGTCGAGTGAGGGGCGGCCCAGACACGTTGCCGGTTAGAGAGCCGAGAAGGGGAGAACCCTTGAGGGAGGCAACCCTGCCCTAACCTGCCCTGCCCTGCCTTGCCAGCCGACCCGTCTGTGTCTCCATCTTTGTCTCTGTCTGTCTGTCGCCCCCACGCGTGTTGGTGTGCTAAGGGCTGCCGTAAGAACGGCATGGCGGAGCATGCCGAGACAGGGAGAGTGTGGTGTGATTTTGCGAGAGAAAAAGTAGAGTAACTTACTTAGAGTTGGAAGAATGGAAATTCGGCTTGGGGCGAGACCAAGTGGAGGGAGGTCGATTGAAACACAGGCGCACTACTACTGCACTGTCTGTCTGTCTGTCACGCACCGCACCGCACCGCACCGCACCGCTTTGGTTTTCGCATTCGGCAGCCCAGGCAAGGCCAGCCAGCCGGCACGTCGCCCGGTTTCGCCTGGCCTGCCAAGTCACCCCATTCTGGCCTGGTCCCCCTCCACTCGGCGCGGCTCGCTGCTCAGTTCTTCCATTTGGCTCCACTCGGGCCTCCTATCTTCCTTCCCATACAAACCCACCCCAGCATTCCTGACCATTCCTGACCCCGTTCTCTTTCGGATATATCGCCTCTATTCGCCACACGACGCCACCCATCATCAGGCTCCGACATTACTGCTACGCATTCATAGACCACACGGCCAGATTTTGGACCTGCTTGGCTTGGGCCTTGCCTTGCCTCGCCTTGCCTTGCTTACTTATCACACCCATCCCATAGACTTGCTGCTCTTTTCCTCTCGCCATATTTCTACAGCTGAAAAGTCTGCATCTGCATCTACAACAACACAGACGGTCACTATGCCATCATCATCTACCGCTTCCTCTTCCAAGCTGCCGCCCCGTCCGGCTGGACGACCTTCGATCCACACCATCCCTGGCGAAAAGTTCGACTCTTTTCTCGCCTCAGATCCCCGACAGACAATACCAGAGCACGACCAAGGTATCGTCACCTCCATCAATGCTCACAAATATCTCTCCGAGTCGCTCTCCAGCCCTACCTCTCCGACATCTACCAAGCCAGGTGTAAAGGTTGACGGACCATCTCTCCGCCTTGCCGGTCTCCGGCTCTCCAAGTCGCGCTCTAGATCTGCCAGGCGCTCCACTCGACGTAGCCAGTCCGTGACCCACGAGCAAGACGATTGGGTCGATGTGGCTCAGTCTTTTCAGCAAAACGACGAGGATCGCAATGGTGACGAGGACGAGGACGAGGACGAGGACGAGTCACTGCAGGCCATCAAGGAGAAACAGATGCGCAACGTGGAAGAGATGGACCGAGCGCAAGAAGCTGCTCTGCGAGACTTTGAGCAGTCTAACCCGGACATCCCCTCGCCTCGTGATGGCCTCTCTCGTAACGACAGTCGCGGTAGACCACGATCCCATCACGATAAGGCCGCACCTCAAAGGGCCCGCAGTCACAGTCCTCATCAGGCCCGATCCTCCGCCAGCTTTGGACGCCTGTCAATACCCAGGCTCTCCGTCCCCGCGCAGCTGACCGATAAGCTTGCACTACCCAAGATCCCGATTCCGATCAAGGACTTTCCTCTCCAAGGTGCTGGACACGAGTCTGAATTCAACCAAGAGTGCCCCATCTGGGCAAAGCATCCGTACAAGTACATGTACTATGCCTACTTTGGTCTCGCCATTGGGTTGTACCATCTTCCCAAGTGGTCCGTCACCAATGCTGTGCCCTCCAAGCGAGCCCGTCGCAACTGGTCGTGGAAGAAGGCTACCATGATCAACCTCTTCCGCCATGGCACCAAGCTCACCTTCCGCACTCACACAAACCTCGGCCGTGACCTTGCCAAGGAAGTGCCACATTCCAAGACGGTGCGCTCCAAGTTTGTTTGGGTCGACCCAGTACCCGAGTACGAGATCCGCGGAGAGATCGCCCGAGCACGCAAGGCACAGGGGATTTCTGCGACTAGGACTTGCGGCTTTTGGTATGGCGACTGTCAGAACCAAGGCGGCGTTGGTCGTAGAGCCGCGCCCGGAGAAAAGGTCATGTACCATCTCCATGGTGGCGCCTACTGGGTGAGTAGACTTACGATGTGTCTTCTACATTAAGCATATTTACTGACAAGCAAGACCACAGATTGGAACCGCACACGAAAAGGATGTCACTGCGGCAGTCAACACGCAAGCATTGCGGTACATGGACGAGATCTACCAAAGTCGACAGTATTCCGATCCGGAGTCTTCATCCAGCTCTAGCAACAATGCAGCAGACGAGGCCAAGCCATCCAAGCGGACCACCAAGGGCGAGGCGGAAACATCGACGGCCGACTATGCGGAACAGCCGAGTGCTGGCAGGCTGCAACGTTCGTTCAGTCTGGACTACCGTCTCTGTGTACCAGGGAAACCCAAGGCAGGTAGCTACCCTGCGGCACTTTTGGATGCACTTGCCGGCTACCTGTACCTGGTGCGTGTGTGTGGCTTTGATCCTGATCGGATCGTGATTGCCGGCGACAGCGCCGGAGGCAATCTGGCGCTGGCACTCTGCCGATATCTACGAGACGAAGAGGTGGAGCGCATGCCAGGCGCGTTGCTCCTCCTTTCACCATGGGCGGACGTGTCGCGCTCACACAGCGGGCCGACGGGTGCGCCGAACCTCATGTCGTCCGTGTACATGAACAAGAATTCTGACATTATCTCGCCGAGTCTGGCATTCCGCAACACGGCGGTTTCGGCGTTCCTGGGCAACCTTGCTGCGCGCGAGACGTACCGCAACCCGTACCTGTCGAGCATCTCGCTGCAGCTTGCGCCGGAGAAGGGGGGCAAGCCGCCGCACTGGGGATTCGAGGGTTTTCCCAAGCATATTTACATTACGAGCGGAAGTGCAGAGATTTCGCACGACCAGCACCTGACTCTAGCGCACCGCCTCGCTGCAGGTACCAAACGTGGTCGGCCGCGATACAGCGGCGACAAGCTGAGCGAGGATCTGGATGCTGTTGGACTGGCGGCACGGTTCGACTATCCTCGCCCCAAGGACATGAGCTTTGTGCAGAGCGCCGTGTCGACGCCACTGTCTGAATGGCGCACGATTGTGTCGGATGAGGGTGAGAGCGAGGGCTCGCCAGCGGTAGAGCTACCGGTCAAAGTCGAGGGAGGCGAGGCAAGGACGGCCAAGGTGAATGTCGAGCAGACGAGCGGCACAGGAGCACCTACGATCACGGTCTCTGCAGCGGAGCCAGACAGGGACAAGGAGGGGGCGGAGGAAGGTAAAGGTGGACGAGGATCGCTAGGATCAGGATCGGGATCGGGATCGCGAACCGAGTCGCGGGCGGCGGTGCAGGTGGAGGAAGAGTCGGAGCGAGAGGATCGGGAGGTGGTGCTGGACGAGGTGCGGGATGCGATCCACGACTATCTGCTGTTCAACTGGTTTGAGCCCGAGCGGAGCCAGACGTGGCGGCGTATTGCGGCGTGGATGGATGGCATCTAAGTTTGATATTGAAGAATTGTACATTAGTGTTGGATTGACTGACTGTCTTGTGGTCTAGTATACAAGTGAGATGTAATCTTGCTCTTGGTGGGCAGGGTCAGGGTCAGGGTCAGGGTCAGGGTCAGGGGTTGAGCGAGATGATCGCCAGTCGTCGGTATCTGGGTCCCAGTCAGTGACCAGGTTGCCATAGTAGACGGTGATGGCGGAGAGTTTGTGAGCGAGATACTGGTACTCTACGTCTACCTTGTTGTCAGGGTCGAGGTTGGCGACCTGGTCGAGACGGACGTTGCGGGGGAGGTAGAAGGCAATGTTGTTGGAGAGAGTGCGGGCGAGAGCAAAGAGTTGTGTGCCAGGAAGAGGGGCGAGTTGGGCTAGGTCGTAGGATTGCGTGTGTTTGTGGTAGTCTACGCCGCCCCATGGCGGGGAGAGGAAGACGACGTCGTACTCGGGCAAGGGGTGGGCGTGGGCAAAGTGTACAAAGTCGGCGGTGATAAAGGTGATGCGGTCCTGGACGCCGTAGAGGGCGGCATTGTGCTTTGCGAGGGCGATCTTGTTGGGATCAATGTCGAGCGCGACGACGTGTTGGCAAGTCATGGCGAGCTGGATGGCGTTGCCGCCGGCGCCGCAGAAGGCGTCGAGGGCGGTGGTGGCGGCGCAGCGCTTGGCGATGCGGGCGGCGATAGCCTCGGGCGTGACCGAGTACCAGGACTGCTCGTCGAGCAGGATGCCGGCGCTGAACAGGGAGAAGAGCGTGTGCCGCTGCCGCCAGTACTTGTGCAGGCTGGTGGGCATGTCGCTCAGCCGGGTGAGGGCGTTTGTCGCTCGGCGCACCGCGTGCCATTGCGCGCGACTCGTCTCGCCGTCGCCGTCACGGGTGTCGGTGGTGGCATTGGCGTCGCTGCTACTCCTACTCGGACTCGGCCGCTTGCGTTTGCGGGCCATTCCGATACGATTACGGTACTGTACGGTGGAGGCAGGCTAGGCTAGGCTAGGCTAGGCTAGGTCAGGCCAAGCAGGGTTGAGCTCTAGCTTTCTTTGCTGACTGAATCTTGTCGCGTGGGAACCAACAGAGGCACTGCACACTTCCCGGACGAGAAAAGAAAAAGAAAAGGCGCCCGCTGTGGCTGCGAACAGACCACACACACACGGACAATACATGCACGAGCGCGTGTGGATTCGACAATTTCAGGGGCTTTTTGGAGGCAAGGCAGAGTCAGGCAGGCAGGCAGGCAGGCAGGCAGGCAGGCAGGCAGGCGGACAGGCAGTCCCAACCCCCTTTTGGTGTGTGTGGGGGCCTGTCAGCCCACAAACAACAAGAACAACACCTACCACACCATCACCAACAACCACCAACTACGCGAACGAGAACGAAAACGAAAACGACTACGAGAAGCGATGAACTTTATCTTCAAGTCCAAGGCGCGCACGCCACCAGAGCTCGTGCGTCACCTCCGTGACGCCATTCTCCGTCTCGATGCCACTGCAACTGCCACTGCCGCCGGTGCCAGTGCCGGTGCCAGTGCCAGTGCCGGTGCCTCTTCTGGACCTGGCTCAACACACTCGGCAGGGGCCCCCTCCTCCTCTTCTGCCGCCGAAACACGACGCAAGGCCAGCGAAGAAGTGTCCAAGGACCTCTACCAGATCAAAGTCATTCTCTACGGCGACGGCGACGCCGAGCCCCAGCCAGAACAGGTCGCCCAGCTCGCACAGGAGGTGTATGCCCACGACATTCTCCAGCTCCTCGTATCCCACATTGCCCACTTTGAGTTTGAGGCCAAGAAGGACGTCTCCCAGATTTTCAACAACCTCCTCCGAAGACAGATCGGCACCCGCTCCCCGACCGTCGAGTACCTCACCACCAAGCCCGATCTCCTCTTCTCCGCCCTCCGCGGCTACGAGAATGCCCAAGTCGCCCTCAACACGGGCATGATCCTGCGCGAAATGCTCCGCCACGAGCCACTCGCAAAGTCGCTCCTCTACTCGGACAGGTTCTACACTTTCCCAGATTACATTGAAAAGACCACCTTTGGCGTATCCTGCGACGCTTTCGCCAACTTTAAAGAGACCCTCACACGCCACAAGGCCATGGTCGCCGAGTACCTCGACGCCAACTACGACCGCTTCTTTGACATGTACACCACCCTCCTCCTCTCACCCAACTATGTCACCAAGCGTCAATCACTCAAACTCCTCGGCGAGATCCTCCTCGACCGCACCAACTTTTCCATCATGACTCGCTACATTTCCCACGAGGAAAACCTCAAAATGATGATGAACCTCCTCCGCGACCGATCCAAGAACATTCAGTTTGAAGCCTTCCACGTATTCAAGGTATTCGTCGCCAACCCCAAGAAACCGCCCGTCATTGAAAACATCCTCCGTCGCAACCGAGACCGCCTCGTCGCTTTCCTCACCAACTTTCACAATGACAAGGACGACGAGCAGTTTGTCGATGAGAAACAGTACGTCCTCCAGATTATTCAGAGTACCGGTCCAACCCCGACTATTCCAAAGCACAAGGTCGCTGCTGCCTAGTTTTTCCTTTCCTTGCCACACTCGATTCGCTTTCCCTCTCTCCCTCTCTCCCTCTCTCCCTATCTCTCTTTGTCCCGCATCAATCAATCCGGACACACATACACACTCATGCCCGTGCAGTCAACTTGCGCGAATGTGTTCTCTACGAGCGAAACTAACGTTAGTGAGGAAAAGGAGGCCTGCAAACCGGCTCGTCCGCAGGCGCAGAGTCGTCAAGCATGGCCTGGATTGTCTGGCTTCCCGCAAACACGACGCAAACGACACCAAATGCCAACAGCGCATAGTTGAGCGCACGTGTCGCCGGCCGCGTCGCACACCCCTTGAGGTGCAGCAGGGGCGGGTAGATAAAGCACAGCGGCACGCACGCAATCGACCCAATCAGGCTCACAAACTTGTCTAGATCGTTGGCGCCCGCCCAGGCTGTCAGTGCGCACACCACCACCACCAGGAACCGGAACAGGTTCTTTTCCGTCTTGACTTTCCAGCTGTGTGTGAGATCGAGTGTCGATCAGTCTCAGTGTCATCCAACAGAGTAGTAGAATCAAGAATCAACTTACTTGTACTTGCCGCTCCGTGTAAACAGTCCTCGCTCCAGTACCGCCAGCGCAGGGAACAACTGGAGCGGGGTAGAGAGCAGAATCGCAAGACTGTAAAGGAACTGCATCGCCTGTACGAATCGCGAGCTTTGCGGCAGGTTGGTGATCACCACCGTCTGGATCTTGCTACCGAATGCCATGTACGAGAATGCACCCGCCGAGGCAAAGAGCACCGTCACAACAGCCATCACGCCTGTCAGCGCCGCAGGGAAGCGCTCTGGCTCCTTCATGCTCTCCGTGATGGGGATGATCAGCCCAATTCCCTCGAATGTGAACACCGCAGTGCCAATCAGCAGCGGGAACGACTTGGAGTTGAACATGACCACGTCCGCCATACCCTCACGTGCCACCTTGCCAATCTCATAGTAGAACAGGTAGACAATCCCAAACAGGATGAACGCATCCGCGACCAGAGCCGTCCAGGACAGCTTGGCAATCTTTCGCACCAGACTGAGCGGCAGAAAGATGACCAGCTGTCCAATGATCAGGTACACCGTGGGCACGTACGTCTTGCAGTGCGTGACGGCCAGGATAAACGCCTGCATGTTTTGCGCGACAAACACCGTGTATGCCGCGACAAAACCCAGCTGAGAGACAACGATCGAGGCGAGGATAGCGAAACGCATCTTTTCGCCGTACAGAATGCCACCCATGTCACCGAAACTGCCAGGGCACTTGAGGTTGGTCTTGACCAGCAGCAAGAACGAGATGAGCGACACGATCGCCACCACACACAGTGTGATGGTCGAAAATAGCAGACCGCCGTTGAAGAAGGCCTTGCCGAGGAACAGGATACCTGTACCGACGAACGATTTGAGCAGCATCAGCACGGCATCAAGCATGCTCGCCTCGCCACGTCGTCGGTCTTGGCTCGCCTTGCGCATTCGAGCTTGCGTATCCGAGCGCGAGACACCTGGTCGGCCACGCAGCAGACGCGAACCCTCACTGGTACCACGACCCGCCTCGCGGCTGGTGCCTGGAATGGCACGGCTCTCCTCGTCGAGCTCGTCTTCGTCCTCTTCCTCCTCATCTTCGTCCTCCTCTTCGAGATACTCTCCAGCAAAGTGGCCATAAAGACTGAGAAAGTCAATAAAGCTGCGCAGTGCCCTAGGCGCGGGACGTCCCTGCTCCGCAGCTTGGGCAAGTACAAAGAAACGACGGAATCCTCCGGGCTCGCGGATACCCTGTACATCGAGCTCTGGGTCGATGGTAGCGGTTCTTGGGAGGTGCAGACTCTCGCTCCGGGCACGTCTAGTGGAGACACGACGATTCTTGTGCGCCCAGCGGTATACGTCATCAGTAATCGCACCGCCCTGCATGTTGTGCGGGCCGCGGTACTCCTCGTCGTCTTGGTCCTCGATCGCAGCGTCAGACTGGCTGGTAGAGAAGGAGCCACTCTGTCTTGAGGAAGCTGCTCCCGAATCATCATGGTTATTAGTGGCAGGGAAAGAGAAGTGGCTCTCACCGCCCTCCTGACTGGGAGTCTCGATGACTAGGCCAGATGCGTCTGGGCGGGCGAGATGCCTTTCAATGATCTTGGCTTTCTGTTCGTCCGAGATGGGCAGACTGTCGAGGTCGTTGATGTTGACAGGAGTGGAGACGTCGCTCTCCATGGGGGGGATGGAGTTTGTGTCGCGCGAGGGAGGCTCCGATAGGAGCCTGCGCTGGTGGAAGCTGCTAGGGAAGGCGGAGCCATCGTAGCGTGAGGGAGAGCGAGCATAGCTGGCAGGTTCAAGGCCGTTGGTAGCGGGTGATCCAATGCGGGGAGGAATGTTGGGAATACGGGGAGAAGCACCGAGGTCGCCATAGGCACGCTGATCGGGAGAGCGGACGCCTCTTGGAGAGGCAGAGGCGCCCTGGATATCCATGCTCTTGGAAGGGCCAGACATGGTGTTGGCTGGGGTTCCCCGATATCTTTACTCGAGTGTTGGATGGTGGGAAAGGAAAGCGTGATGTTGGGGAAACGCTTTCCGGTCGCATACACTCACACTCAAAAGGTGGGAATGGAATGTGTGATTGAAACAACGAACGAGTGGATTGAGGCGATTTAGGAGCAGGGGCTTGAGCTGTGCCTGTCTGCTCTGCCTTGACAGGAGAGAGTGGAGTGTGTCCAGGGAGCAAACTCTGTAACATTTCGGCTGCGGGACGGCCGAAGAGATAGAAAACGTGTCGTGCAGCAACACAGCGCAGCGGCGGCACACGCGCCTGCTAGCTATGTAGCTTGCTGTCGGGGCTCAACGAGAGGGACGCTTTGTTGCTCTGCCCTTCTCCGCCCATCGAAATTAACCGTGCAGGCAGGCAGGCAGGCAGGCTAACAGGCCGGCAAATTGTGGTGCACGCGAACGAGCGAGCCTGCAAACGAACGAACACACGAGTTGGGATGGGATGACCAGCTCAGTGGTTCTGGTCAGTCACGCTCGGACGCATGACCACCGACAGCAAGAGCAAAGCCAGGCAGCATGGCTGCAAGCAAGCTCAAATCAAACACACCGACCGTCGAAAGCCGAAGCGCTCTACCAAGCATTGGCTAAATGCTGCCTGGTCCACCTACGACAAGGGCGGCCCGTTCGTGTTTCAATACAGTACCGTAGCAGACCAACTGAATGGCACCTGTGTTGTGTCTCTCTGCATAGAAGTGATGCAGCTGACGACAGACAAGAGTGTGTTCGATTCGGAACAGCCGCTCATGTCTCCAATCGCAACGAGCTGCCCTGTGGAGGGGAGCCAAGTGGAGTGGAGAGGTGAGTGGCGCGCGTGCCGTCAGAAGAAAGGGTCCACACCCTCGTTTTTGGCTTCCATCACACACTCATAGGATTTCGGGCGACCACCGGCTCCCCAACAAGACCAAAGTGCACGCAGCAATGGCGACGGCAACGGAGATGGTGCAAGACTACGCCGCCACGGTGGAGCTTGTCACTTCCGAGGCGGTCAGGCGGAGAATGCCTGGGGCCAAGTGGTTGTCGCTCATCCACCACGCCCGACGCAAGCATGCCGCCTCGTTCCCGGACCAGCAGCCTATCGAGCCGCTCACTGTGCTTCTCCTCGACCGAATCCTCGCTGCCACCGTGCTGGACCCACTCCTGGTCGAGTACCTCAGCCTCTCCATCTACGGCTCACCCGCCCAGTCCGGCACGAACGACGACGAATGTCCCCTCTGCGATGTGCTCAGCACCACCCTCGCCTTTATTGCCCAGCTCCGCACACTCACCACCTCCTCAACCAGCGACGACAGACAGACTGAGAGGGACCGTCTCGAGCAGTCAATCTCGGCTCTCGAGACCATCTCCTCCGTCCTCGGCCAGGCACTCCTCCTCGCCTTTTCTCCACCCGGCAGCTTCAACGCAGAGGACCCAGACTTTCACAAGATGATCGCAGCTGCCTTTGTTCCTCGTCATGACGGCCCATCATCGCCTACTCCCACAAACAGCGACGTACCTGAAGCCATCTTTGCCTTCCTTCACGCATGTCTCCTGCTCGTGCAGCTCGCGTCCAAGGCACCAGTCCCACAGCCTGCAAACTTGCTCGCCCCACGCATCGCCGTCACCCTTCTCAGTAACACGGCGCCGGGGCTCCTTCTCGCCCTTCTCAAGCAGGACCAGACCAAGTCATCCTCCACATTCCCACTCCAAGCCGCGGGGCAGGTGCATGACCTGGCCGAGTCGGCACTCGAAACGATGAACCCGTCCTGGGAGAACGAGATTGCCCTCTTACGCACCGTTGCCAGCCAGATTTCCCAGATCCGCTCCCTTGTATCCCAAGCGCAGGATGCCAGCGCCAAGCCCGGGAACACCGATACAGATGCAAGCTCGAGCGCAGCGCCAGCTCAAGTCGTAACGGATGGGTTCACTGCTGTCGATCAGTTGCCAACTTTTGACCATTTCATTGACGTGGCTGCACTCGCCAATGCGGATACAAGCAATGGCAGCGGCAGCAGCGAAAACAAGCCCTCAGAGCCGGAAGTCGCGCTACTCCTCCATCGGCTTCTAGACGAACGAATCTCGTGGATTGCCAAATTGGAGGCAGTCAAGATGCTATTCCTTGCGCGGCGGGCGGACGCAGCCCCGTCTGTGACGCTGGATCAGTCGCTGACCGCGTTCTACTACGAACTGCTGTCTGCCGCTGTCGAAACATGTGCAAGTGTCGTCCAGTCGCCGCCAAGCCTCGAGGGGCGCGAGTCGTCATCGCCCGTGATCTGGCGCAACGCTGTGTGCGGCCTGGTGCCGGAAGTGATTGCCCAGCTCGAGCAGTGGCTAGATGCTTCGCCGGACCTGGTTGCCCAGCTGCGCGGCGAGCGCACGCATGCCCCGCACATGCGTGTCGAAACGGTGCTCCTCGCCCTGCTCGTCACCATGTCCGAGCGGCTGACGGCGTGCGAGGCGCCCCACACCACCAACACAACCACCACCGTCGCCGCCGAGGATGTGGCGGTCTCGCTCGTCGGCACCGACACGCCCTTGCACGAGCCAGTGCGCGCGTGGCTCCTGCGGTCGCTGATCGAAGCGGGTCTCGCGCGCCCAGAGGCCGTGACGGACGAGTTCCCCGCGGGCCACAAGCTTGCAGAGGAGGTGCAGGCGCTGAGCCAGTCGCTGCGGATGGATGCACAGCTCGAGGGCCTGGACATGTCGACGTTCTTCGACGGCCGTCTGGCTGACGACCCTGAGGAGCTGCTCAATCGCGTCGCGACTGACCCGGGCGTGCATGCTGCGTTCGCGCAGCAGCTGCTCACCCACCTTGCCTACCAGCTCGATGCACACGACCTCGAAGCCGTCAGCCGTATATGCCGCGCGCTTCAGGATGATCAGGACCGCCTGGACGTGCTCACGCTCTACCTGGACCCGGCGGACCTGGCGTCCCTGCTCTCCCGCGTGCTCGAGCAGCCAGACCTAGCCCTCGCGACCGACGACCCAGCGACGCTCGCCCACATCCTCATCTTCCTCCAGCTCCTGCCGCACCGGTACAGTATCCCTCCGGCCTCCCTGGGCCCCGCGGACGCCTTCTTTCCCCGCTTCCTACGCAGCCCGGCTGTCGCGTACCGCCTCGCGGATCTGGGCGCAGACGAGCGCGCGCTCGTGTCGCGCTGGATCTCGGCGCTCTTCGACAATGAGGGAATCGCCGACGACCTGATCCGCGACTCGTCTCCGCGCACTCTGCTCCGTCTCGCGCCGACCCTGTTCGCGCAGTCGCTCGCCGCGCACGACGCGGGAGTCATCGACGCCGACACGCTGCGTGGCGGCCTGTCGTACTTTCACCAGGATCTGCTGCTCTACACCCTCCCCGGCGCACTGCGGTGGATCCACGCTACGCAGCGTACACCGCACCCGCTCCCTGACATTCCGACGTCCGTACTGCCGTTCACCCAGCCCCCGCTGCGCGTACGCGTCCCACGCAATACACAGGACAGCGTGCGCGCCAAGGCGCTCCAGGCTGTGTGGTCACACACGCTCGCAATTCCAGATGTACACACCGCCATCCTCGCGCTTCGCCTCGACCCGTCGCCAGACCGTGCAGCCCTCGTCGCAGCACAGGTCGCGAGATTAGACGCCCCCTCCCGCCGTCCGATACAGGACGCTCTGAGCACCAGCTCCTCCCTTGCCCATTTGTTCGCATAGCATCGCTCACTACTGCCTCAGTCTAATGCATCTGTCTACTGCACACATTCTGCTCGCTTGTCTCGTGCCTTGTTCTTCTTGTCTGAAGTTGTCCCCTTTCACATTGCGTTGCCAGGTTGGGTTGGGGCAGGGTACTGATACATAACTATGGAGCATAGACCGTCTAAGATGGGGTGTTGGGTGGGGTTGCGGGACCAGGGAAAAGTGATTATGTGTGTGTGATTGTGTTGGCGTTCTACCCAAGAGCGAGCAGCGCGTGCAGTTCCGAGATGATGACGCCGTCAAGCTCATTTGTGCCCAGCACCTCGACCACACCCTCCTCGTCGTTGAGAAGCAGGCCGACCTGGCCCTTGGAGCCAAATCCTGACGAGCTGCCCTCCGAAGCTCCGCCAGAAGGACCGCCCAAGCCGAGGAGAGGCGGTGCACCAAACATATCCTGGCTGTCGCTGATGAGTCGCAATGCCTCAATCAGCCGGCGACACAACACGCTGAACGGATTGCGGTTAAAGTCTGGTACCGCCTTGGACAGCCGCTTGACGATCCTGAACACGATACCCGAGACGCCAGGAATGCGCCGAATGGCAAGCTTGACATCCGGCGGCGCCAGGAATGCAAGGTCGTACAGGCACATGGCGACACGCTCCGTATAGCCCAGTCGCGGCTCAGTCTTGAGCTGTTGGTAGTCGGGCTCCGTTACCGGCAGCATCTTGACCAGCTCACCCGCCAACTTGATCTGGTCCTCACTGCTGATCACCTCGCCAAGCACCTGCCTGTTGTCATCTGGAAGCGCTAGACGCGAGAAGGCATCCAGTGCCATGTCAGCGTGGTAAGGAATCTTGCGGTTGATCGGAGGCAGGCTTCGAGGGGCCGCACCCGGCGGGATGGAAGCGGCCAAATCAGCCACATCGCCGGCATACTCCAAGTCCTCAACATTGCGCGCATCAACGATGAACGACGAGAGAAGCTCAAACAGGGCCTGTACCGTATCCTTCGGCCTGTTCCGCAGCGTAAGCGCTTCGCCTGACAGGTTCGAGACGATAGCAAGCACGTCCTTTCGGACGCGGAAGGCCTCAAAGGTCGTGAAGACAGTGTCGCCCACAACCGGTCTACCTGCATCGTCCGACTTTCGCTTTCCAAGAACAGATTCCGACTCCTCATCAAGAGCAGCTGCCCGGTACGCGTCAGCCTGGCAGAGCCGAGCAAGGAGGTCGAGCACCTTGGGCACCTTGTTCAGGTACAGGATATTGTCCGGCATGGTTGAAAAGTTCTTCAAGATGTGAAGAATCGATAGCGCTCGGGCCGCCTTGTGCTCCGCTTGACGCTCCTTTTCCAGTTCAACACCATTTGTCGTGATAGTCACATCAGAGGACTCAAGAGTGCCGTCCGTGATCACAGAGAGTGCATCCGTCTCGCTGCCTCCAGAGAGCCCGACTGCCACAGAGCGCGAACGTCCCGTCTTGCGTCGCGTCCATACCTTGAGCTCTGCCTCCTCCTCTGTCGCAGCTCGGATCCAATCGCGGTACGTCGGCAGGGACTGCCTTGCAGCTGCGCTTCCCCTTTCGGATGCTTCGGGTACCTCATGCATTTGGGTCGCCGCTTCATCGTCAAAGCTACTCTCTTCGAGCAGATCGAGAAGCTCGTCTAGCAGATCCTCGCATGGGGCAAGGGGAAACTGGAATGTGGGAGGTGCGCCAACGCCAGCTGACAGAATCAGCAGCGCGTTGATTGCATATGAAACCTCGACTTCGATCCGAGACCGAATGGACATGGTCAGTGCGTGAACATCGACAGTGCTGAGCTCCCGAAGCGTTCGAGGCCGTCCACGCGTTGCTGCTGAAGGCGCAAGCTGGGTCTCGATGAGGTTCAGATCCCAGCCGCCGTGAGTGTGTACATCGCGTCGAAGAGGAAGGTATTCGATCTTGAACTTGCCCGGTGGCGGCGGTGGCACTGCAGGTGTAGCGGGCTGCGGAGCCGAAGATGGCAGCTTGCCTGGCATCGGTCCTTGCACCGAGTTCTGCCTCTGTTGCGGCAATGGCTGCTGAGGCTGGGGTTGGGCAGGAGGTTGCTGCTGCTTTGGTTGCACTGAGGGGTCAGGCTTGGGCGTCACAGGCGTTGCAGGTGGGAGTGTGGGAGTTTCTGGCTCGTTCTTCTTGCGCTTCTTCTTGTCCCGTTTCTGATCTTTCGCAGTAGGAGTCGCAAGAGGCTTTGAGATTGGAGAGGCGCCGTTTGCCTTGTTCGGAACTGGCTGTGCAGGCCACTGTGGCACCTGACCGGTTTCCGTTTTTGGCATACCGGAGCTCTGATCAGGGACGCCTGGTGGCTGACCGGGCATGGCTTGTTGACCATGTGGCGGCACCATCTGGTTTCCGGGCATTGGCTGGCCAGGGAACTGTGGCTGCTGGAAGCTTGCCTGATTTCCGAATTGCTGCTGTAGCTGGTTGGGCTGCATCTGGCCGGGGAATCCGGAAGCTCCATTTGGCTGCCCGGGCTGCGGCGGCATACCGAAACCCGGTGCCATTCCCTGTGGTGGCGGTTGCTGCTGCAGCTGCTGTTGTTGTCCACCGAAACCTGGCTGTTGACCCATCTGCTGCATCCCGAACTGCGGTTGCTGCTGCTGCTGCTGCTGTTGTTGCTGTGGCTGCTGGGGATGGGACTGCTGGAGCTGAGGCTGACCAGGTTGCTGTTGCTGTTGCTGCTGTTGCTGTTGCTGCTGCTGCGGTGGCGGCTGCTGCTGTTGCTGTTGCTGTTGTGGTTGCTGTTGCTGCTGTTGCTGTTGCTGTTGCTGTTGCTTCATCATGGCGTTCCGCATCGCCTGTTGCATGGCCACAAACCGTTCGCGTGCCTGCTGGGGGGTCATCCTACCCGAAGCGACCAGCTGCTGCAGTTGAGCCATCTGCTGCTGCATGCTGGCGGGAAGATTGTGTTTGCCAAGTTGATTGGGCATGCCAGGTTTCTGCTGCGGCGGCGGCTGCTGCTGTTGTTGGTTCTGATTTGGCGCCTGACCGGGGTTGACCGGAAACTGCGCTGATGATGGAGATGAGCCGAACTGCTGCCCTGGCTGCCCCGGTTGAGATGAGCCTGGAGGCATGTTGCCGGGCTGGGATTGCTGCTGCAGCTGCAGCGGCGGAGGCTGCGGCTGCTGTTGTTGCTGTTGTTGCTGTTGCTGCGGTTGGGATTGCTGTGATTGTTGCGAGGCCTGTTGCAGCTGTGGGTCAGCCGCGCTTTGTGGGGTAGCAGGTGCCGGAGACCCGACAGAGCCTGCAGCCTGACTACTGGCTTGTCTTTGGGGCATTCGCGCCATCCAGAACTGCTCAAATGGGCCAAGACGCTCACGGAAGAAGTTGGCAAGCCGATCCGGGACTTCTCCGGGTGTGGGAATGGCATCGGGAGCGGATTGAGTTCCGTCCGGGGGGCCAACTTTGAGGCCCATCCTGCTGGCGATGACAGCCCAGAAGCCAGGGATCTGGCTGGCACGCTGAGATCCACCGCCATTGACGACAGCTGCAAAGAGAGCTTGAAGCTCCACAGTGCGGGTCTCGCCTGGTACGTTGGAAGAGGCAGGGCCAACAAAGCTCAAGGAGATGTTGGCAGGCCATGGCGTACCCCTCTGGAGCATGAAATGCCGTACGGTGCCCACAAAGTCGCGCTTGGCTGGCTGGGCGCCAGGCGCTTGGCCGGGCTGACCTTGCCCGCTAGGTCCAGGTTGCTGCTGCTGCTGTGCTTGTTGTTGCGGCGTGGGCGGCTGCTGCTGCTGCTGCATCATGTTCATGCCGTTCATCATAAAGCCTTGTCCGGGCTGCTGCTGCTGTTGTTGTTGTTGTGGTTGCTGTTGCAGAGTGGCGCTGGGGTCGATGCCCTGCATCTGTTGTTGCGGCTGGAACTGGGCTTGCTGCTGTGGTGTTTGGGGCTGTGCTTGTTGTTGTTGTTGTTGTTGTGGTTGTGGTTGTGGTTGCTGCTGCTGCTGTTGCTGAGGCTGTTGTTGTGGCTGACTGCCGTTCATAGCCATGAGGGTAGACTGCTCCATCATCTGAAGGCGCTTCATCTGGCTGGCTAGATGTTGCTGTGCTGCGGTCTTGGTGGGGCCGTCAGGCTGGTTGCTGATGACGGCCCACTGGCGTTGCAGCGCGAGCATGTTGCCGCGTATTGACTGTAGGGACATGGCGAAGAGACGTGACGCGTGGTCAGTAGGCAGGTCAAGAGCGGCATGCGAGGTGACTCGAGACGCGACGGAGCATGGGATGAGGGACGGGTGGAGAAGAGCAGACGCCCCAAGGCACGAAAGAAGGAGAGACAATCGGCCAGGAGCGCAAGGTGGCTCCAGGGTGAAATGAGGAAAGGATCACGTCGAGTTGGGGGAAGGAATGGAAATGGTGGTGGATCGGGCGCAGCGGATGCGACGGGTTGGGGGGGGGCGAAATGGGCAACAGGCAGGCAAGGCAGAGGCAAGGCAGGCGGCAGAGAGAGCAGAGCAGCCAGCAACTGCGGGAGAGAAGAGGTGCCCGACGCGTCGTCTGGCCTCGCCCTGCCTTGGTTCTGATTGCCTGCTTCTTTCTGCCTGCCAGCCTGCCTCGCCTTGCCCACCGCGCTGCGCTGCGCCGCGCAGACGATCCAATTTTGGCTGGGAAGAGCCTGCCCGCAACGCGTCTTGGATTCGGCGGGGGGAAAAAGGCGCAGGGAGCAGGCTCTGCTTGCTGCCAGCAAGAACTGTCAGCAGCTGGCACTGCGCCTTGCTGCTCCTCAGCCAGACAGCCAGCAAGCCAGCAAGCAAGCCAAAGCATGCGAGCTCGCAGCCGTGCATGACTCTGACTGCACCGAATGCTGCGCAATGCCAACGCTGCAGTGGCAAAGAGCATGGCTCCAAGGTCATACCAGCAGTGCATTTGACCCTCCAGATCATCTTGCCGTCTCTTTGACATTGCCTTCTCCCATGCAAGGCCAGTGCAACAAGAACCGTGGGAAACAAACTCACCTGAAGCATCTGTTGCGGGTTATTCATCTGCGCCCCGCCATTCGGCACGCCTGACCCAACATTACCAAATGGTCCAGGTACGGGGCGATTACCGGAGAGCTGCTGTTGTTGTAGCTGTTGCGGCTGGCCGCCAGCCATCTGCTGCTGTTGCTGTTGCTGTGGAAACTGTAACCCTTGCGGATTCATCTTGGTGCCTTATTGCCGTAGCGGCACACTCCAAGGCTTGCGGTACGTGACTCGGCCAGCTAGACGGTTGAGACAGCAGAAAAACAGTCAGTGTACGTTCCTGGAACACTGTGACTATGTGAAACAGCGTAGAGCAGCCCGCGCCGGAGGCACTCGACTGTCAAGGCTTTCCGATATCGGATCCCTAGCAAGGGACGGACGGTATCGAGAAAGAAACGGGTCGAGCCTCAATTATGGGCAAGGCTTCTCCAACCGGCAGACACGCATCGATCGAGGGAAAGTAAGGGGGAGGGACCCCCCTCGACAGATACGACCATGTCAAATGGACCAGCCCAGGAAGGAAAAAGGAGGTTCGAACGAACGAGCGGGCGGGATGACATGAGCGTGCACCAGCAAAACTCTGACAAGAGCAGCGAGGGCAAGTCAAGAAGGGGAGAAGGACCGAGTCAAGGAGGAGAGGGGGGAGGGGGGGGGGGGAAGGAGGAGGAGGAGGAGAAGAAGAAGAGGGCAAAGGGGTTGATGAGGGGAGAGCTTGCTGCTCATGCAAGCAAGAAAGGTAGTGTTTGTGGCGCAAACAAGGGAAACGAGACCATGTGCACTGCCGGCAAATCATACTTACCGATGCGGGAAAGGGGGAAAGGGTCCAGCCACGAGGGATGGGTTGGCGACGGCGGCAACCTCCGGATATTGTGGCAACCGAAGGGGGGAGGCGGGGAGGCGAGGAGGGACGCAACGGCGTTCAAACTCTGGGCTCCCTCCTAGCCAGCGTGGGGAAGGGTCGAGGAATGGCCGAGGAACGGCGGAGAGCAGACACCGAAACGAGGTACGGTCACAGCAAGGGAGGCCCAAACGAGGCCGGGAGGGGAAGGCCGGGCTACAGGGGAGGGAGGGGGGAAGGAGCACGGCGAGGAAAGGGCCAAGCGCCAGCGGATGGCGTTGGGGCGTTGGAGCGAGAGCTAGGTTTGAGCGGCGGGCTGGACGAAACGGGCAAAAGCCGGGCTTGTCTCGACAATCCAACCACAACCAGGGAAAGGGGGAGCGAGGGAACCAGGTCGGGAACGGGGACCTAGGGAGAGCGTAGCAAGGGTCCAGGAGGAGCGTGGTGGGGCGGGGCGGCGGGCTGAGCCGAATTGCAGATCAAGACAAATGCAAAACGCAGCGGCGGCGGCCGTTTCTTGACAGGACCCGGTGGATAGGGTGGGCTGGGCGATGTGCGATGGATGGCGAGATAGGCAGAAATGATCAAATGACAATCAGAATGGAGAAGCGTCTGCGTTGCCGCGCAGCCAAACCAAAGAAAGCCAAAGAAAGCAACCTCGCTCTCGCTCAGCCTCAGCCTCCGCCTCCGCCTCCCTCCCTGGCTCTGATCCGATCCATCCGCCCCGCCCCGCGCGCCCTGCCTGCCTGCCTGCCTGCCTGTCTGTCACTTGATTCGGCACGCGCTCTCCTTGCTCCCCTCGCTCTTTTTTCTTTTCTCTGGCCCTCGCTTTCAGTTAGACTCACCCTCTGCCTGCGGAGCCAACCACTCCCGGGCCCGGGGCTTGCAGCTGCTGGAGCAGGCTGGTCTGCGTCGATCACTCTCACTCCACTCGCCCCGCCTTGCAACACTCGACCATTACGCACACAGTCGATAGAGTACAATGAGGGCGTTGCACACTACAGTAATGCAATCGGATCTGATCGTGTTTGGTGGGCGTCAGGATGGGCTGCACTTGAAAAGGCAAGCAATTCAATGCGTCGAAACGATCCATTTTCAAATCACATGCATGGGCCGAAAGCGAAAGCTAGAGCGAGGGGAGGCACCCCATACGCACCGTACCGTAGTGTGAGTTTACCCATGGAAACTACGGCCACGCCATGCTGCTCCGGCCCGCTTGGCGAGCCAAGACACTCAGTGTGCTGTACAGTACAGTACACGGAAGGCAGGGCGAGTAGGTGCTGGCCCGGGGGTCTGTGACGTTGGGCCAGCCAGCCATCCGCCCGGCCTGACTGTCTGCTGCCTCGGGACGGGCGAGTTTCTTCTGTGTTGCAACTTTTGCGCGTCAGCATCCAGCAAAGGCAGCCTCGAAATGTTCCTGGCGGAGCATTCCGAGCTGGGATTGCGGCTGATTGATGCATGATTCACAGCTGGGCAGGATACAGCACACCTGCCGGCGTGCGTATGTCTGAGGGAAACGAGAACCCACGAGGGCACAGACAGAATACAGTACAGTAGAGCACACGACTACATTGCGGTATCCTGCGCAATCTACAGTATTGGGCTCGGCTGGTCAAGTGGGGAGCTTTCAAAAGTGTGTGGCCGTCAACACCGTCGTGAGCCTCAGTTCTGACCCGGTGCATCTGCAGCAAGCAAGCATTGCAACCGAACTCATGACAAAAGCGTGCGTTTGGCGAGCTATGCGTGTGTGTCTATCTCGCCAGACCACCTGTAGCGCTTTAAGCAAAGCAGGGAACGGGACCGGGGCCGGGGTCGGGCCAGGCGACTTCTCGGCCAGGGTCTGGCTAAGCATGACTCTCTAGCCCTCTCTTTGCCTACGCCTTATCGGGTCTAGCTTCCTAACCTATCCGCTCGAGGAGGCAAGATTCGGACCTTTGCAATCATTTTCCAGGTCAGCTGTAAAAGCATTGTTGTCGTGACCAGAAGGCCAATTTTTGAACATTTTTTTCATGCGCGATGGACGGTGTTTCGAGCAATAGTCCGGACTGAGGATGTTGCTGCATTCGCGAGGCTCTTCTTCTCTTCTCACTTCACCGCCCGATATCATCCACCTGCAAACCCCAGTGCGAGATGAAGCATACAGCGAACCTGGCAGAGGAGAGGTGGTAATCATGACCCTGCAACATGCCTCTTTTGGGCGGCTTGGCCTTCAGTGCATTGCTAACCTAAGTATGTCGTGCTCCAGAGAGGCAGAAGGGGCACGTACGGTGGCGCAGCCGCAGAGTTCTCGGACGAGAAGGTAGGGTCCACACCTGCAGCTTACGTAGCTTTGGATGGCGCCAGGTGGAGTCGAGGAAGAAGCAAAGGGAAAGGGCAAGTGATCTGACTTGTGGCAGAGCGTGAGGGTCTCTCGTACGCGCGTCTGCTCTCTGCGTCTGCTCTCTGCGTCTGCCGCTGACTCGCTTCTCGCTTTTGCCCGGCTCAAAAGGCTGAGCTCAGCCGCGTCCACATCTGGAAAAAGCCTCCGAAGGCGGCTCTCTTCGCTCAGCCAACCACAGTCCAAGTACCAGAACAAAGGAGGCATTCCAACCATTCCTACTATCATCACCACCAACACATACCAACCCAAGTATCCACTGTGTTCGCTCGCCTCTTCATCTTACCTGCCAGGCGACGAACCGTTTCTCTTTTCTTGATTCCTGCCCTGCCGGCAGCAAGGGTCTCAAACTAGACCCCTCCCACCACCACCTACCTTAGACTACTCCTACATCCAGCTCCTGGTTTCCATCATCCGGCAGTCATACTCTATACCGCGACCATGCTCAGATCATTCGCCGCGAGATCCGGCTCCCGGTTAGGCAGTTTTTCTGCCCAGCCTGTCGCCTCGTCATCCAAGCAGATCCTCGCCCAGGCCTCTGTCGTTCGCCACCTTTCACAGTCCACTCGCGCGCACCTTGCCCAGCCTGCTTCTCGTACCTCGCTTCGTCACCCATCGTCTGTAGCCTTCTACGCTGCATCCCATCAAAAGAGGTTCTACGCCACTCCTTCTGAGGAGGACCCCAAGGACAGGAAGAAGAAGTCCGCAGAGAAGGACGCTGACCAGCTCCAGCGCGAGTTTGAGGAGGGTGTCGAGAAGGGCCTTGAGCAGGCAAAGAAGAACAAGAAGGCTGACGACTCTCTTCCGGAAAGCCTCAAGAATTTCTTCGAGAACCACAACAAGAACGCCAAGGAATCCGACCAGAAGAAGGATACCGAGTCTTCCGAAGCAGAGGAGCCAGACAGCAAGAAGAAGAAGTCTTCCAGCTCCAGCGGTGGACCTGGAGGGCCCAATGGACAGTATACGGAGATCCGCATCAATGCCAACACAATCCTCGCCACCATCGCCTCTACTTACCTCCTTTACCGCCTGACTTCTCCCGACACGCCCAGCCGCGAGATCACATGGCAGGAGTTCCGCACCGCATTCCTTGACAAGGGTCTCGTGGACCGACTTGTTGTCGTCAACCGCTCCAAGGTCAAGGTGTACCTGCACTCGAACGCTACCGGTTCCATGTACCCTTCCAATGGACGCGATGTTGGCGGCTCCGGCTCCTCCGGCCAGAGTGCATACTGGTTCAGCGTCGGCTCGGTAGAGGCCTTCGAGCGCAAACTCGATGATGCGCAGCGCGAGCTTGAGATCCCACCGAGCGAGCGCATTCCTGTCGCTTACCACGAGGAGATCTCCACTGCCTCCACCTTGCTTCACTTTGCACCTACGCTCCTTATCGCCGGTCTTCTCTTCTGGATGTCCCGAAGGGCTGCTGGTGGTATGGGAGGCGGAGGCGCTGGTGGCGGACCTGGTGGCATCTTTGGCATTGGCAAGTCCCGGGCTAAGATGTTTAACCAGGAGACCGACGTCAAGACCAAGTTCGCCAATGTGGCTGGCATGGACGAGGCCAAGGAGGAGATCATGGAGTTCGTCAATTTCCTCAAGAAGCCCGAAAAGTATGAGAAGCTCGGTGCCAAGATTCCCCGAGGTGCCATTCTCAGTGGACCTCCCGGTACCGGTAAGACCCTGCTTGCCAAGGCGACAGCCGGTGAGGCTGCAGTGCCCTTCCTGAGCGTGTCTGGCTCTGAGTTCGTCGAGATGTTCGTCGGTGTCGGTCCGTCGCGAGTCCGTGACATGTTCGCCAACGCCAAGAAGCATGCACCCTGCATTATCTTCATCGATGAAATTGACGCTATCGGAAAGTCGCGTGGCAAGGGCGGCAACTTTGGCGGTAACGACGAGCGGGAGAGCACGCTTAACGAGCTGCTCGTACAGATGGATGGTTTTGGCACCGAGGAGCACGTTGTCGTATTGGCCGGTACCAACCGACCAGACGTTCTCGACCCCGCGCTGATGCGTCCGGGACGATTTGACAGGCACATTGCGATCGACCGACCTGACATTTCAGGCCGAAAGGACATCTTCCACGTTCACCTCAAGCCGCTCAAGCTGCACAACTCGACCAACATTGATCTGCTCGCAGAGAAGCTCTCGACACTGACACCCGGCTTTAGCGGTGCGGATGTGGCGAATGTGTGCAACGAAGCAGCCCTGATTGCCGCGCGTGGCGGTGCCGATGCGATCGAGGAGCACCACTTTGAGCAGGCGATTGAGCGTGTCATTGCCGGTCTCGAGAAGAAGAGCCGCGTGCTGTCGCCCGAGGAGAAGAAGACGGTTGCCTACCACGAGGCGGGTCATGCTGTCTGCGGCTGGTTCCTTGAGCACGCCGACCCCCTGCTCAAGGTCTCTATTATCCCTCGCGGTGTCGGTGCGCTCGGCTACGCGCAGTACCTGCCCAAGGAGCGCTACCTGTTCTCGACCGAGCAGCTGCTTGACCGAATGTGCATGACCCTTGGTGGCCGTGTCTCGGAGGAGATCTTTTTTGGCGTCATCACAACGGGTGCGCAGGACGACCTTTCCAAGATCACGCGTATGGCATTTGAGATCTGCGCTTCGTACGGTATGAACAAGGAGCTTGGACCGATCTCGTACCGCACAGAGCAGGAGTCGATGCACAAGCCATACTCTGAGCGAACGGGAGAGATGCTCGACTTTGAAGTGCGCAAGATGGTCTCTGAGGCGCACAAGCGAACGACCGAGCTGCTCACCAAGCACAAGGCCGAGGTCGAGAAGGTGGCGCAGCTCCTTCTGCAGAAGGAGGTGATCACACGTGAGGACATGCGCAACCTCCTCGGCATCCGTCCGTTCAAGGGTGCAGACGAGGCCGACCAGTACCTCGACAAGAAGGGCAAGTTGCTCCGCAAGGGCGAGATCAGCGCTCCCCCTCCCCCGCCTGAGGACTTTGGCGAGCCCAAACTCGCCGCCCGCGCTGAGCAAGTGACCAAGTAAACGTACCCAACTCTACGTCCATTTAAATCCACTTGCGATAGACCCATCCCCTTTCCCTTCCCCTTCCCCCACTCTTTTCATGTGTCTAGTAGTAACAGCCTGTCTGCAACGCGAACGAGATTAAAAAGACAATTTGTGACATTCTGGACGTGCGTGAGAGATCAAAGCAGAGATGATACATGTACAGACGAGACAAGAGTGGCTGCAAGGTGGACCGGGGAGTTACGTTGGCTTGGCCTCACTTAGGACCCGAAGCGCTGAGAAGGAACACGCGGCGGTGCCGCTGTCGGTGCCGGTGTCGGCGCCTGTCCGAGCCCGAGACCGAGTGCGCGTGACTCCCAATTGCGGATCGCCGAGCCTACGACGCTGTCTGTCTTCGCTTGGTCCGACTCGAATGGGTTGGGAAAGTCACCGGCGCTAGCGGCCCCCGTCGGGCGGGCGAGCCAGCGTCCCGTTCCGCCCGCAGACACGGGTTTGGGTGGCGAGGTGCTGATGTACTGCGCGGCGATGCCGTACCCGCTTGGAGCGGCACTGGGCTCTGGGTTCAGCGGGGCAGCGAGCCAGTCTGTCAGGTGGTGAGGGAGGCGGAACTCGGCGCTTCGGGCGAGCGAAATGTACCGCGCCAGCTCGAGGTGGAGCGGGGCGTAGTAGTGCTGTGAGGAGCGGCGAAGAGTCTGTTGCGTGTAGGCGGAAGAGTCAGAAGGTGGCGTGGGAGAGAAGAGGTGCCTGGGAGGAACGGATACTCACAGCGAGAATTCGTTCAAGGCCAGAGGCGAATAGGTTCATGTGGAACTCGTAAGCTGTCATGCAGCGCGGGGAGGCGGGCGAGTCGAGTGCGCTGGCTACACTGTTGATGAGGCGCAGGTGAGTCGTCTGTTTGATAGAAACAAAGGGATGATGAGTGTTAGAGAGAAGAAGAGGGATAAGTGAAAGAGAGGGCAAAACATACGAGGTATGCCATGGCTTCGAACTCGACCCCGCCCGTCATACCACCAGGAACTTTGGGGCCCTTGATCGAGTCGGCATCGAGGTCCTCGTGACGCCAAAAGCGGTTCTGGCTGTGGCAAAAGATCCAGAAGTAGTCGCGGCACACACCGGCAAGCTCGATCAGATAAGTCTTGAACGGACGGGGAGTGTGTGTCTGCTTGATAAAGTCCACGACCTGCTCCTTGGCCGGGTCGACCGGGTTTTGCAGCAGCCGCAGCAGGAAGTTGACCGGGCTGTCGGCTGTCTCTGGGCCGAGGGGGATCTGAAGCTCAAGGAGAATGGCAAGCAGGTCCACCATGTACTTGCGCGTGGGGATGTCGCCGGGCTTCTTCTCAGAGAAGAGCAGATCGACCAGCTCCTTGAACGGTGTGGGGGCGCGTGACTGCAGTGCACCCTTGCCGACATCGGTGGTGCTGAGCGCAACAAAGCACCGGAGCAGCTCGTGCAAGAGCATGTCGTCGTGCTGCTCCTCTCGCCACTCCATTTGTAGCAGCTCTTGCAGGCGCAGGACCATAGCCTCGTAACCAGCACACTCTGGACCGATGAATTGAGAGATCCAGGCAGGCGACTCGGAGGCAACCACGGCGCGCATGCGCTTGACCTTGGCGACCTCAATAGAGCGAGCATCGGTAGTCTTGAGCATGGTGGCAAAGCTTTCAGGCGTCTCCTTGGAGAGCATGACTCCAGTATCCTTGCCAAAGGATAGCGCTCGACCACGTGTGCCCCCAGAGGATGCGGTACTTGTGGACTGGAGAGAAAGGACTGAGCCACCCTGGCCGAGGTTGGGTGACTTGGCCACATTCTTGAGACCCTGGAAGACATCAATACTGGCGCGCTTGCTGCTCGACTTGGCACTAGTGTCGGCGGAGGAGCTGTATGAGCCACCAGAGGCGGAGCGCAAGCCGCCAAAGAGGCTGGCGCGGTTGGGAGGCTGGAGCATCTCAAACTCGGGCTCGTCATCGTCTGGTACGGACTGCTGCTTGAGGTTGGCAGCGCTGCGTGGCTTGCGGAGGAGCTTGTCGGGGATAGGCTTCCTGGCTTTTGAAGGACTCGTGGCCGAAGAGGAGGAAGACGAGGAGTCTTCGATGCCAAATGAGCTGAGACTGAGTGTGGCTTGTCCCTTGAGCATGGCAGCCTTGACAGTGGTGTCCATTCCAATGAGTTTTTTGCGAAGGTCGGGTGCTACTTGCATCTCGTCCTATGGAGAAAGACAAGCGCGGGATGAGCTTGGTTCTGCGTCAGACTTTTCTCTTGGTCAACTTACCAGAAGGTTGGCAAAGTCGGAATCAATCTCTTGCTTTGATTTGGGAGGCTGCTGTTGCTCTGCGAGAACGCCGTCGGGGATCTTGTCGCGGCTGAACAATCTGCTACGGCTTTTACTACGCGACCTGTTCTTTGAAGGGCTGAACGAGCGAGAGAAGATGCTCGAGCTGCCCGACTCACGCTGCGAGTCTTCCGGGGAGTTGCCTCGGAGTCTATATTTGGGATCTACGAGCGGGTTGCTCTTGGCGATTGCAATGGGCTGAGTTGTGGGTCGACCCCTGGCGAGGGGGTTATTCTCCTTGTTGGGTGAAGAGGCATGGTGCTGTGCGAGCCTGGTGTTGGGGGCTGGTTGAAGGGCAGATGGAATGTCATCACGATCATGACTGTTTTTCCGAGAGTATTGTCCAGGTTTGATGGGAGAAGGCATGGCAAAAGTGCTGTGCCCGCCACCAAGGGGTGGCGATGGCATGTTGTCGGCCTGGCAAGGAAGGAGAGGAGGAAGGCTCTCGTTGCGTAGGGGTGGAGATCGAGGTATGGGAGGAAGGTTGTAGGAGGACTGAAGAGCCATGACCGGCGGCAAGCGCCAGGAGCTGGACCAAGGGACTTGTGTGACGTCGAAGAAAGCGCGGGCCGAGCCTGAGGGACGGCCGGGTGGATAAAGATGAGCTACAGTCGGAGCAGTTACAGCGGGGTAAGCAACTGTGAGCGAGCAAGAAGAAAGTAATACAAAACAGTGCAATCAAAGAATAAAGTCGAGGGGCAGGTGGGCAAAGGGGGCAAAAGAGGCAAGGGAGAGGAGAAGGGGTAAAGGATATGGAGCGTTGGATGGGATGGGAGGATGGTGAGGAAGGAGGGGATGGATAGCGACGACAAACAAGGCAAGATTGAGAGCGCGGGAAAGCAAGAGACTGAGCTCCACACCACACACTCACGCACTTACGCACTCACGCACTCTCTCAGAATGCGCAGCAAGTAGACTCAAGCATACGGAGCATTTTGCGAGCCAGACGGTGACTTTAGCTCTTGGCTCCCATGGCTACGCCCTTACTTTTTGGGGATGTGATGTGCGCGAGAATGAATGTGACAGTCGCTGTGCTGTACCGCGCACACTGAGTGAGCACATGAAACCAAGCCAGCAGCCAGCGCAGTTTCTTCTTGTTGCTCTGCTCTGCCCCCTCCACATTTGAGCGGTCTGTGAGCGGTTTTGTTGCATTTGCTTCTACATGGGAAAGCGTGGCGCGGGCGCGAGACAGTCACGTGACCTGTTTGTCGGCACTTCCGATCCTCCCCATTGCTGGCATTGCTGGCACTTGACGAGCAGCGCTTTGAGGGCAGAAGCCTTCTTTCCCACCAACCACATCATGTCAAGGTGACCCCAATCAGCTGCGAGATGCTGCAATGCTGTGTGGTTTGTCGGTGGCAATTGATGGCGCTGCACGTGACTGCAACGCGGCCTCGCCTCTCACTGCTCTTTCCGCCCAAGTCGAATAACGCGAAAGAGAGAGCGAGAAAGATGCTCACTCAACATACATGCACCGCCGTACTTTCGTACATTCGCCTGCACCCTCTTGCGCAGACCTGCATATGACACTCGGTCAATCGAGCAAGCACAAGGCCACATGGAAAGCCCGAATACAGTACATGGTCGCCACCCCACTCGACACGCTAGACATCACATATCACTCCGACCATCACCTGTCAATCCCACTATCGCGCGTCCGCCGCCACACGGAACGTCACTCACTCACTCACTCGCTCGCTCACCCACCTGTAAATTTGCCGTGTTTGCTCTGCGCAGCTCACACGGCGCGCACCAACCCCCGCCTCTTGCCTCATTTGGCTGGTGCCGCCCCCTCCCCGGTCTCGCCTGACCCAAGAAAACATGTTTCTATTCCGAGCCGGTCTCTCTCCTTCTCGCTCCTCCTCCTCTTCCATCTTTTCCTCTGGATTCCATTCAAGCCCGACCACTTCGGCCTCCAGCACCACAGCCAGCAGCGGAAGCAGTAGCAGCACCAGCAGCAGCAGCAGCAGCAACAGTAGCCATACCGAAGAAGAGGAGGACGACACTACCATTCCATCATCCAAAACTACCAAGCCCACTACTAACGACAACAAGGCCGACAAGTCTGCACCATCATCCAAGCCGGCCACCATGGGTGGGTCCGACGCGATTACCACGAGCGGCAGCTCATCATCAATCAACAGCTCCGCACCGCCCAGTGCACCTTCTACCCCCAAGAAGCGTGGAGCAAGCGCGAGCCCCAAGAAGGGCAACAAGCTTGGTGCCGCCGCTGCCAGCGCTAAAACCACACCATTCAAGACGGCCCTATCCAACTCCACTTCATCAAAGCCGGCAACTACTGACAAAACGACACCAACAACGAGTACCTCAGCAGAAAATGACTCTGTTATCGGCGCAGCCCCCAGCCGCCAGAATGTCGTCGTCTGCGTTCGCATGCGACCCGCTAGGCAAGATGCCGCCCCGGAGCCCATCTGGTCTTTCGACCGTGATCAGAATCAGATCGTGCCCACCGAGAACCACCCATCTATTGCCAAGCGAGCCGGCTCTTCTGCGACCGCAGGCTCGGCCATCCCAGCCTCAGCTTCAGCCTCTTTCGCCGACATAGGCGACGATGAGCAGCAAGCCTCAACGTACAAGTTCCAGTTCGACAAGCTTCTCCTCGGAGAAGACAAGACCGACGACATGTACGACTCGCACATCGCCCCCGTCGTCCAAGCTGCCATGGAGGGATACAACGGTACCGTGTTTGCCTACGGTCAGACTGGAAGCGGAAAGACCCACACTATGAGCGGCAGCTCGGACGAGCCTGGTGTCATTCCTCGCGCTGTCCAGCAGGTGTTCAGCACCATCCAACAGGAGCCAAACAGAGAGTACCTCCTTCGCGTTAGCTACCTCGAAATCTACAATGAAACTCTCAAGGACCTCCTTGCCCCTCTGGCACCAACCTCCTCCAGTGCCTCGGCGCCCCCTGCCGATACTGGCCGTCCTGCTTCACCGACCAAGGGCGGCTCGTCCCATTCGGCAGGATCCTCTCAGTCTTCGTCACTCCGCATCATCGAGGATCAGAAGCAGTCCCGCGTCATCATCACTGGACTTCGCGAAGAGATTGTCACCGATCCCAACACTGTCCTCGACCTCATTCAAAAGGGACAGGAAGCCCGACACGTCGGTGCAACCGACTGGAACGAGCGCAGCTCTCGAAGCCACTGTGTCTTTCAAGTCACCATTGAGAGCAGGGCCAAGTCTGAACTAGCAGCTGAGACCAACAAGAAGAACACGGCTGGCAAGCAAGTCCGAATCAGCCAGCTCAACCTCATCGATCTGGCAGGCTCTGAGCGAGCTGCAAGCCAGGCTGAGAGGAGGAAGGAAGGTGCATTTGTGAGTATCTCTCGACTTGTCGCTAATCAATGTAACACAACACTGACGTTGCTCTCACCCACAAAGATCAACAAGTCGCTCCTTACGCTCGGAACCGTGATTGCCAAGCTGACTGAGCCCCAGGCGACGGGCAGTAGCTCAACCAGCGACCTGCACATTCCCTACCGCGATTCCAAGCTCACGCGAATTCTGCAAACCTCGCTCTCTGGCAACGCCCGAATCGCCGTCATCTGTACACTGAGCCCGGACGTCAAGCACGCCGTCGAGACGCTATCCACACTCAAGTTTGGCAAGCGATGCAAGATGGTAGTGACGACGGCAAAGAAGGGCACTACTATGGACGACAAGGCGCTCCTGCAGAAGTATCGCCGCGAGCTGGATGCGCTGCGCGCCAAGCTCGAGGCTGGATCGCCTGCTCTTCGTGGCGCCGAGGACAGCGAAGACCGCGAATCGAAGGAGAAGCTCGCTGCGCTCAACGAGCAGAAGGAGGTGGCTGCCCGCGAGGTGGAGGAGATGAACAAGAAGCGAAGCGATCTGCGTAACCAGATCGACCACCTCACTCGTCTGATCCTCACGAGCCAGAATGTCGCCAAGGAGCGCCGCACCCTCAGCTCGCAACACGGAGCCGATGCAGATGGCCCGGACGGTACACCCCGTAGGAAGAACTACGGTTTCCTCGAGCGACGCGGACCGCGCATGAGCGACTTGGGCTCTCTCGTCAGCTACGGCGGGTCGGCTGCCTCAAGCCCTCGTGTCGATGGCGCAGGCACGCCCACACTTAGCGGCACTAAGCCGTTCGAGCTCGAGGCGGAGCTGGCTGCGCTCAAGAGGCAGCTGCGCGAGCAGGTGGAGAGCAGGCAAGCGCTGGTCGCTGCCCACCACGCCGAGCTGGCAACCCGCGATGCGAGGGAGCAGGAGATGGCTGAGGCGATTCGTATGAACGAGGAAGAGCTCGACGAGGCTGAAGTCGCGTACGACCGCCTCAAGGCTGAGCGGGACGAGGCACGCCGCGTTGCCCTCGCCGAGCAGGACAAGGCGCGCGAGCACAAACGACACCTTGAAGACGAGAAGGAAGCCAACCGCATCCTCAAGCTTGTCGCCAAGAGCCGTGGAGCGGAGGAGGACGCCGAGGTCAAGAAGGCCATGGACGACCTCCGCGAACAGCTGCGTGCGCGTGAAGAGGAACTGCAGCAGACGCGTGCCTCGCTCCAGGACGAGTTGGAGCAGGCGAAGAAGGACCTCGAGGCCGAACGACAGGCCAAGGCTGAGATCGAGGCGCAGGCACAGGCGCATAAGGGCTCGGACGACGAAGCGCAGGAGGAATTCAAGCAGCTCGTGAACGGCAGCAGCCAGCGCGAGGAAGAGCTCGATAGGCGCGCCAAGGAGCTAGAGGAAGCAGAGCGTGCGCTCGAGCAGCGTCGTGCCGAGCTGGAAAGCTCGCCCCGCCACCAGCAACAGCAACAAGAGCAGGACGCTGCGGCTGTCGACAAGCTCAAGGCCCAATTGGACACGTTGGAGGCTGCTAACCACGACCTGGAGAAGAGTGTGCGAGACGCTGCGTCTCGACGCGTTGAAGTCGAGATGGAGCTGCGTGGTGCCAAGGATGAGATTGCGAGGCTGGAGAAGGAGCGTGCGGCCAAGCCGCTGCCTGTGCCTACTGCGTCGTCTCGTCTACGCACTGAGTCTGGTGGGCTCGGGCTTAACCGTGGTGGCTCTGTTCGCGAGTACCGTCGCTACAAGGCGGACGAGTTTGGTTCCGGTCCGCAGGATGCTGAGATTGAGCGACTCAACGCCGTCATCACCTCGCAGCGTGCCATCATGGCTGATCTCGAGAAGAGCGTGGCGAGCTGGAAGAACAGACTCAAGGCCCAGGCTGATCTCATCCAGAAGCTTGCTGCGCACACGCCGGCTCCTCTCTCCGAGGTACAGGCCACACCCCGCACTCCCACTCGACACAACTACTTCCCCCCCGCGAACCAGCCTAGCCCCCTCCCCCTGCCACCATCAACCCCGTCCCCGCGCAAACGCCGTCCCCGCCCTACCATCGAAAACGAACTGCTGGCACTCAAAGCTAGCCCGCGCGTAGAGACCGGCCGTACCCGCTTCAACAACACCTCGGCTGCTGCTTACTACATCTAAAGTCTTTCCGTACTGTTTTTGCTTTCTGCTTCCAGGCCATGCGCTGCGCTGCGCACCGCGCCGCGCCGCCTTTTTTCTGCTCTCATTTGCACACTTGCATCACTACCACACTGTACTTGTTTTCCCCCAATGATGAGGTCATCCAATTCAAAGAATATACGTTTCCCTGCACTGGCACAAATACAACGGCGAGAGGAGAGGGATAGTAGATAAAGAGATAAGGTGGAAGCGAAATGAGGAGGACTAGCTCTCTCTCTCATCCCTTTTTGGGTGTGTGTTTTGTGGAGGGGGGAAAGGAGGGAGTGAGTTATTGTTACATAAGAGAATACATCAGACTGTAGGAGGCGCAGAGTTGCTGTTCTGGTCGGCATTCGCTAGTTCGTCAGCCACCGCTGCTTGGGCTGCAGCCTGCAGTGCTTCTGGCGAGAGCGAGCGAGCCTGTTCAAGCTGCTGTGCAAATTGACCGTACAGTGCGTCGAACGTGACTTGAGGTAGACCCGGAGCAGTTGTGGCAGGGATGTTGATCGCTGGCGCAGAGCTGATGATCGGCTCTGACGCCTCCGCCACAGAGACAACATTGTCCCCTTCCGGCGCAGTCGCTGGTGCCTCCTCGACCTTGACTGGCTCGGGTATCGGCGCTGGCGGCGGGGTGCCGACTTTCACCTTGGTCGCTTCGACGGCCGAAGGTGCCTCCTCTTGCTGCTGCGGCTGTACCACAGGAGCTTGGGCGGCGTTAGCCTCGCTTGCGATCGCAGCCGCAGCGGCCGCCGCAGCTGCGGCAGCCGTCACCTTCGCTTCCTCCTCGGCCTTGCGCTTCTTGCTCGACTTGCGGTGAACACCTGGTAGACTGCCACCACCTCCACCACGGCTCTTGGGCACAACGGAAGGGTCACCAGTAGGCTCAATGTACTCTACCTCGCCATCCTTGCCCTTCTTCTTCTTGCGTCGAGTAAGGGACCGGGCGTACCGGAGTCCACAGGCGTTGCAGAGGGTCTTGTGGCCGGAGGGACCACGTCTCCATTCCGGGCTGTTGCTCTTGCCGCATCCCGTACAGCTCTTGGTTTGTGCCGCAGCTGCTGCAGCCACGGCGGCCAGGGTGGCTACACTTCCACCAGGGTCGTTTGCACCGCCGAGACCACTGACCGGCGGATTGCTCTCATCGAACAGCCTGCCCTGAGCATCTCTGCGTGGCTGATCAGCTTGGCCATTTCCATTTGGGTAGCCGAGACTAGCGTTAGCTAACGAGTTGAGCGAGCCAAGATTCGGGTCAAGCGGCAAACCGTTGTAGCCCTGGTTCCATTGGGCTGGCTCTGTAGGAGTTCCATTGAGCGGGGGCTGACTGGGCTGAGATTGCGGCTGTGATGTTGGCTGCTGTTGCTGCTCTTCTTGTGGGGCCTGAGGCTGCGATGCCGCAGAAGTCTGATCGCTTGGCGGCTGAGATCCGGGCTGAGTTGGCTGCGCATGTCCATTGACGGCTTGAGAGTTGCTCGCATGGTAAGATGCGTCTCGGGCACGCTTGTTAGGGCCTTCTGATGACTCCTCAGCCTTGCGCGTCTGGCCTCTGGCCGCCTTGAGGCTGGCCTTAGCCTGCTCAACTAGCCGTGGGTCGGCCCTTGGAAGTTGCTGCTGGAACGTGGTGTGAAAGCACGCCAACACGATGCCACCGTAAGGGATCAGCACGCTCTCAATGCTCCTGACCATACCTTCAGTCGTGAGAGTGTGCTTTGCCCGGAAACGACGGGTGCAGCTGGTATTTGCATCTGAGAGCTGTGACGAACCGGGAGCAATGGAGACACCTTGCGCAAGACGAGCAAAGTCGTCAGCAAAGTAGGATCCATCGTTGAAACACGTTGTGTCAGACTGGACAATGAGAGACTTGTCCGAATCCCTTTGAAACAG
The DNA here is from genome assembly GCA_026413255.1 of Fereydounia khargensis. NCBI lineage: Eukaryota > Fungi > Basidiomycota > Ustilaginomycetes > Urocystidales > Fereydouniaceae > Fereydounia > Fereydounia khargensis. The sequence continues at coordinate 265,727 of JAOCZO010000014.1, read as the reverse complement.
GCGTGGTGGAGGCCAGCTGAAGAGTACCTGGCCGTTCTCGCCAGCCTCGAGCACCTGGAAGACATGCTGAGGCCCCGAGAGTGGGATTTCTTCGCGCTTGTTCGCTTTCACCTGCGTCCACATGCGCTCGCACTGCTTCAGGTTGAAGGCGCCACCAGGAGTGCCACACCAATTTGTCCAATCCGACTTGCTCGCCTCGTCGTTGTCCTCTGAACCCTTGTCGATAATGGCATGGAAGAAACACAGGGCCATTCCATCGCCAATCCAATTGATGACGATATCGATCGCCACAAAATTGTCATCCTCGACGTACTTGTGCGCCTCTGGATCGCGCGGGGCATTTGTAGCACCGAGCATTTCCCGGATACGAGGCAAGCGCGAATAGCGGCAACGAGTGACGCTGCCAAACAGGGTTCGGCTCTCGACGATCTTCCGCATGTCGTCGCTGGCACGTTCCTTCTCCTCTGGATGTACGTAGTCAAAGAAGCTGGTTCCAACCATAGAGAGAGCTTGGTCCTCAAGATGATACTGCAGGACAGGGTCGAGGTAGACAAAATGCAGATCGTCGATGGGAGGCGATGCACCGGTTTGATCCGCAACTGGAGCTGACAGCAAGGCCCAGTCTGCATCATCGAAACACAAGGATAGTCAGCACAAATTGTTAGACGGGCGATTCATCTGCAGCCAACATGGTGCTACTCACAGCATCTTGTCTTTCCCAGACCAATGTCTACATTGCTGATGGGCAGTTGGGCGACTTTGGCCTCGAGAGCGGCCGGATCGTCAGCACCTTGGGCCTGAGCATCTTGGACGAACTCGGCCATGCCTCCCGCTTGCCTCTTGCCGAGGCCGAGAGGGAACGGTGAGCGATCGACGGTCCAAACCTGACAGGCGGCGTGTACGCGAGCTTGTTGTTGCTCATAATCATCATTTACAGCCTGAGCTTCAGCACCGACGAGCGCCGCACCGGTGTCACTTTGGTTGATACCATTGGTCTGAGGCGCTCGTTGTTGCTGGTGCTGATGTTCTTGCTGCTGTTGCTGTTGCTGTTGCTGCTGCTGCTGGATTGACGCTGCGGCGGCGAGAAAGTAAGAGTTGAGATCTGTGCTTGTCAGACTCGGCTCAGCCTTTCCTGTCGCAGAGGAGTCGACGCTTAGAGAGTGATGACCTTGGGCAGCAGCCATAGCAGCAGCGGCCGCGACCCAGGCAGCCTCATCAGGGTGACCAGAGAGAATGCCATTCGCCTTGATATCGACATCCTCGACGGAGGTGATGGCCGATGCGTCAGATACGCCGTTGGCGATCACAGGCACCACATCGCCATTGGTGTTGGGAATGAGTGCCTGGGCTGGGTCAGCGTTAGTAAGCAGAGGAACAGAGGCAGCAACTTGTGAAGCCGGATCTTGGGAAGAAAGATCAGCTGCCGAGGCAGGCAAGGGCTCAGGGAGCGGGGCCGTCGTTGCTGGCGCCGCACTCTCAACACTAGACATGCTCGAGTGGAGGGCTGGCACAAGAAAGACGCCAGCTCAAAAGCTCGAGTTGGCGAAGGAGCGGGATAGCTTTTTCCTGACCCAGGAAAAGAGTTGAGTAACAAAATCGGCACAGACCTTCACGATCCTGTCGAGATGGGTTGTGAATTGATCGCCGAGAAAGCAAACACCAGTGGTGACCGACTCTGCAGTAACGTCCTCGCTGTCAGCTCGCCCTCACGACAAAGACCGAGATTGGAGAGGTGATCCAGAATGGAACACCGGTCAGTCGGTGCGGGTGACCAGCGAAAACGATGGCGGCGAGCCGGGTGGCCTTGGCCCTTAGCCCTGCCGCGGCGGACGCGGGAGGGTGGGGTGGTGAGTTGAAGGAGTGTTGCTGGTGTTGCGTGCGGTTGGGCCCCCTCTCGTGCTGGCGGAGGAGGGCACGTACTGATCGGTGAGGCTGGGATACGAGAAGGGGACAATATTTTTGGAGGAGTGATCGCGAGGAAGAAGAGGGCGGGTGGAGAGATCGGAAAGAGGGGAGGTCGATGACATCCATCCGCTCTGCGCAGGCTTGCGTGGCTCGTTTCGTTGCCTCTGCTCGGTCGGTCCTGGGGCGGATGGCTTGTCTGTTTCTTTTTCTTCTTGTTCCTCTTGCTCTTCGTCTTCTCGTTCCTCTCTTCCCGCGTGCGCGGCGCTGCTTGGCCGCTGTGAAGAAACCTCGGCGCTCAGCACACCACACACTGCCCAGCCTCTGGGAGAGAGGAGAAAAAAACCCTCACCAGGGAAAACCCGAAAGTGCGTTGACGACGCGTCCTGGATGTTTCGGCCGATATCATTGATCGAGTCCGATGGAGACACAATCGCCGATCCAGGGTTCCTTTCTCCACAACTCGACAGATTTGGTTGAATGTTTCTTTCTTCGCGGTTTGACTTTTTTTCTTGCTCCACCCAGCTCCAAGTGGCCTCGGATTGATTGCGACCCACATCGTCTAGCAACAGGCCCAGCATAGTCAACATCATGGCCTCTACGCAAGCATCAGGATCCAGCACGCCGCTTGGCGACGAAGGAAAGTTCATACGCGCTGGCGATCTAGTCATTGTGTACGCCGTAAGTCCAGCCTTGTCTGCCGGTCCATGGCCTTGTCAGCCTTCGCAACAGCTAAATCCAACACCTCCTCCTTTGCACACCTCTAGTCGAGGGACAAGACCCCGTTACCACTCACCATACAGCCAGGTGAATTCCTCACAAATGCTTTTGGCCACTTTGCCCACGATGACATGATCGGGCTGCCCTACGGTAGCAAGGTTAGTACTGCCTCCTCACCAACTACAACCAATGGAATCAGCGCTTCTGACTGCTTTGCAACTCGTCTCATGGCTCACAGATCCTCTCGAAGCACCGAAAGGGCTACGTATTCCTCCTCCGTCCAACACCAGAACTCTGGACCACCGCTCTGCCTCACAGGACCCAGATTCTGTACGCAGCAGACATGTCGTTCATCACCATGAAACTCAACCTCGGTCCTGGATCGAGGGTCATTGAGGCGGGAACAGGAAGTGGAAGCTTCAGTCACTTCCTTGGGCGTACCGTGGGACGTGGCTTTGCTGTAACCTCGAACGACCAAGGCTTAACTCCATCTGAGAGACGCGCTCAGGTGTTCAAGAACTGGAGGGGTCTCCCCAACGAACTTCAGACCTCTTCCCGCGTATCTGGAAGGCCCAAGGCGAAAGCTGGCGACGACAGTGCTAATGGAACCCCAGTACCAGCATCGAACGAGGAGCAAGAAGAGCCCAAGGCTCAAGTCGAGGTTCCCGCAAACGTCGATGAGAATGAGGGCCGGCTCTGGAGCTTCGAGTTCCACGCTGGCAGGGCTGAAAAGGCTCGGTACGTTTCTCCTGTTGCACAGAATCTGATGCCACGTTAATGTTGCAGGCTGACCAACTTGACTCTGATGCGCAGCGCTGAATTTGCCGCGCATGGTCTTGATCGTGTGACGGCACTTACGCATCGCAACGTGTGCAAGGACGGCTTTGGCTTGACAGATGCGGCAGACGCCATCTTCCTCGATCTTCCAGCGCCATGGGAAGCGATTCCGTTTGCGGCCGCTGCGCTGCGACGCGGCGTATTGGGCCGCATCTGCTGCTTTTCGCCTTGCATTGAGCAGGTACTCAAGACGGTGGCAGCACTGTCAGAGAACGGCTTCACAGACATTGAGATGTATGAGAGCCTGATCAAGACGCACGAGAGCACTGCCTCTGGCCCAGAGGTAACGGTTGACGAGGCATTGGAGAGAATCAAGGAGGTGGAACGGCGCAAGGAAGCCCGGCGGCTCATTCAGATTGAAAAGTCGAGGCAAGAAAAGCTGCGAAAGGCGACGGCTGAAGGTGAGGCGAGTGACTCTGCTCCAGAGCCTGCTCAAACGGCTGCGACATCCACCGACACCGGCGCTTCCGATTCTGCACCAGCTGAAGACGTCACCCTGGACGAGCGGCTGGACCAAGAGAGGAACGGAGAAGCCGACAAGAAGCGCAAATTGGACGCTATCGGAAGCGATGACGAGGACGAAGACGAGAACGACTCGAGCGCCGTCGCATCGGCGGATCCGACATCCCACCAACCCGTAATTACCAAGAAGAAGGCACGACAACTTCAGATCCAAAAGGCGCAGAGCCAGCCATTCCAACCGGCGAGCACCTTCTCTCGGCCGTACCACGAGGTGAGTTGAGTCGAGTTGAGCTTTGGAATCGCACCCTTCTGATTTGACGACTCACAATCCGGTCATTGCCTATTGAATTCACACAGATGCGAGGCCATACCAGCTACCTCACCTTTGCGACTCTGCTCCCCCGAGATGTCGTCCAGCCTGGCCGACAGTCTCAAGTGCCGGTCTCGGCAGCGCCAGACACAACTAGCAACTAGTCTTGTGCTTTTAATTTAGCCCGAGTTGATGAACGTCCGCTGCACATCTGGCAGTTAGAATGGTACAAGTGCGCAGTGCGCCGCGCTGTTCGTACTTACAGGACACTTTCGGTGGTATTGTACTCCACTGGCGTGCTACTCGGAGTGCCAAGCGACGGCTGGGAATGATTGTCATAACACACGCATCCACACCCGATCCGTTTCCTGCTTTTGCGTGCGGCATGAAAACAAAAGGGCAGCTGCTGCATCTGACAACCGAATCTCATGTGTAGAAATTCTGCCCGCTGACAAGACACCGGAGGCAGACGGAGGCTGTTGTGTACCTACCGAACCTCGACATGGCTGGGTTGAAAGTGGATTTTATGCCAATTTAGCTGGCGCCGCTTGCGACCTTACCGATGTCGCTGGTAACTGAGTGCATGACACGGAGATGAAATCGGGCACCGCATCATATACCACTCCTGATCGTGGCTTTCATCTCACAACGCAATCGGCATGAGGTATCGTGCCCCTATCTCTTCCTGTTCATCTGGGTCTCGGGCCCGATCTGCTCCAACTTGTGTGGCTTGGACGCCTGTGTTGGTGAGCTTACAGTACAGTGCCGTACCTGTATCTTGACCGTCTTTTTGTTTACTTTTTTTTTTTTTTTTTTTTTTTTTTCTTCCTGGGAAATCCCACAGCTGGGTTGGCGCGCGCAAGTCGCGGCGACGCCCTCACGGTACTACTGTACATTGTTGTTGACCGGGCACGACCCGTGTGTCGCACCCAAGAGAGTGGTGAAACCAAGCGCGCTGCAGCTTATGCCATGCGAAAGATGCCCTTGCTTGGAAGTCAACCCAAGGAGTCGGTCAACTGGACTTGACCCTTGCGCTGGCTGCCGCACGGAGCACATCCAAGCGAGCTGAGCAATGAGGGTGGCTTCCGCTAAATCTTGTTGGTCCGCACCGACTCGCATCCAAGCGAGAGGAGAAGAGAGGAGATTCGCGAAACCAGCAGATTGGGAAACGAGAGGCTTGAGAGACAACACTCCGCAGCCGAACCTGTTTCGCATTGGTCACAGGGGCAACAGGCGGCAGGCACAAGAGCGCGATGAGAGCATACTGCCAGCCTTGTCGGATGAACCGTCTGGCTGCGGCTGCCACAGATCCTGACTGTGGGAATGAAATGAATGAGTAAACAGGACAGGCTGACTAGATACAGTACTGTACTGTACTGGTCCAAGCACCACACGTCTAGCAAGCCAAGAATCGAACCACACGAAACACACTGACATTACATGGAAGGCGTGTGCTGTAGGTGCGCCTGCCGAGATGGGGTGCGCGGTTCTCTGCTTGGTGTGGACACATGGGAGGAGGCGACATGGAAGAGAAGGCAGATGCATGCATCCATCCCATTCGGCTGGCAGTCGGGCTACATAGTACATGATACATGATGGGCTGGAAGCGCTACAATCACTGACTGCGGTCCGCGTGAGGGGGCCGTGTCTACATCAGTTACTGTACAAAATAAGCGTTCTAGTGTAGGAGGCGAAGAGCCCAGGTGCCAGATGCCAGGTGCCAGTTGCCAGGTGCCAGCAATTGGGGACACGAATGTGGGTCAACCCGACAAGCAAGCAATCCCAGTCCCAAGCGACTTGCTCTCGAAGCCGAAAAACCGTGGGCAAACGCAGACAGATGCATACAAACGCGTGCATGCGCGCCCGCCCGCCCGCGTTCCGCCGCCTGCAATGCGCCTTCTGCCGTCTCTGCCTGTGCCTTTGCCTTGGCCCTGCCCCCCCCACGCCTGGCAGGCACCTAACGCTGTTGCCCTGGGTTGCCCCCAGAGTGAGCGCAAAGAGAACGACGTTGGGTGGTTGTGACTTCCTGCTATGCTCGGCTATTTTTCTGCGTGTGTTGTCGAGACGAGTCGAGGAAAGAAAGGCAAGAAAAGTTCTGTCAAGTGAGAGGAAGAGAGAGTGTGTGAGCGAGTGAGCCAGCAAAGTGACCCACACAATTGCTCCCTGCTCCCTCGATGGATCCCACCCATTACCCACCCATTCTTCGTTTGGCCTTCATGCACCCAACCTGCTTTGGCCGGCCCGTTCATCTCAGCTTTCCGAACCCTCGGTCGCCTACTCACGCGCTGTGCATCCGCATCCACATCACGCCCGCCCCATCTCTACCCATCCCATCCTATCCAGCACCGCTCGTTGCTCGCTTGCCTTTGTTCGTTGTTTTCAAATTCTTCTAACCTGCTTTCGGCCTCTGCCACTACCTCACGACCTCTCCTTTCCTCTCTTCCTCTCCCACACTTGCCTTCTAACTACCTTTTCCTATTCCAGCTCACTGGATCCAACCTTTTCCTTTGCTTTCTGCTTGCATCAACCTTACCAGCTTTTTCCTCGTTGGTAGCCGACTCGCATCCACCGTCCCCCTTCACTTGTCTCGTCCATTCTTCGTTTTCGATTCGCATCGGAGGACAAGGTCATTCCCTTGTTGCTTCATTTGTCTTCGGCCCTTCCTACAATAGCTTTCGATACAATTACGGCCCTCTCATTTGGCTCTGCGCCCACAAAGCCCTTTCCAGCCCACTTCGATCACCACCCAGCCATCTCTCCTTAGCGGTATCCAAGAAGCTGCGCCTCATTTTCCATCTTGTCGCCGGGTTACGCCGACCGACTTACGACCGACCTGGAGAGGCAGTGCTACGACCACTTTCTCCGTCAATCCTCTTCCCTCTCCCTCACGGCTCACGGCTGCTTTGACCCATCCCTCTGCGCTGCTCGTGGCCTTTCTGCCGCTCCGTGTTTGTTGATAGCGCAGTGGCTTGCGGTCTCCCCGGACGCGGACCGAAATAGACTTCGTCCTTTGTCCGGTACTGTCATTACACATCTTGGTTTCCTCTCGGACTGCAAGTCCCACTCCGACTAGTCCGGCCCGTCGTGACACTAACTCGGATCACGGCCAAAGTTCCTAGTCTCAGATCCATCAACACTGCTCAAGCCATATCCAACTAACTGGTTCTGGTGATAAGACATCAACCCATACACGCCTTGGCGCTGTCAAGAGCTAGATTCATCGTCTCACCAAATCAAACTGCTAGATCTAGACGCTACTTTACGTCTTCTCAATCTTGGACTAATCGCGATCAGCAAATGCGCACGCACTAAAGTTTCAAGACGGATCCACGCACAGCTCGACTGGTCCTCCGCTCCTTGCCGACTTGCCTCGTGGTTGTTGCCCACGACAAGTCTGGCCTCTTACATTCAGCCGCAGTTGGTCAAGATCAACATTCCACCTCGCCTCTGCCAAGCCGTCGTGGTTAAGGAGCAGCTGAGACAAAGTCTCTGCTCTATCACCTCCGATCCGATCATCTGTGCACTTCTGTGCTGCACACAGACCCTCCGCTCTTCAGATCAGAGGCCTCCAATAGACGCCCCTTCGGATTCTGTCTGAGCGAATCTTGGCTCGACTCACAGCGCGGAGCCACCCATCTCGCCGAGCTATGGCTGCATCCTCCATGGTCGCAGGACCAAATGAGGTCAAGCCCGTTGGGCTGGCATCTGGCAACACCGACTTGGCTCAGCCCGGCCCGTCCAGACACATGGAGCAAAGCGGTAAGGTTGCTGAATCCTCGAACGCCGAAGGCGGAGTTGCCTACCAATACGCCGCTGTCCAGCAAATGACACAGAATCGCGAGTTCATGTGAGTTGCTTTCCGGTCTCGACCATTGAGTGAGCTGGATCTGACACCCTGACTTTGACCCGGTCGCGCTTCTCAGCGAGTATCAGCTCACTGTGAGAGAACAGCCCAAGCATTCGCGCATGTGCGGCGTCGGTGAAAAGGGTAAGCATGATTCAGAGTTCGCCAGGTGCCTTTCAGCTCTCACTTTAAAGCATTGTTGCTCATTCTCTTTTTGTCTATCTCCTCGACCCTTCATCATCTTTCGCCAGCTGATCGTCGACCGATCGACCCAGCTCCCATCGTTCAACTTCGCGTTATCACGCACGATTATCCTGTGAAGAACGTAGCTGTCAGTTCTAGCGACACAACACCTGCTGCTCCCCCCGTGGAACGAATCGGACACGGGCCCGCTCATCCTTCAACTCCCGGCGTGCGTCGTGGCATCCCTGTCACAACGTCTTTGGGGGATGGTTGGGAGGACAAAGCCTGGTACCTCGAGAACCCGTATTACTTCATGTACGCCATGCTCTGCCACGCAGATACGGATGAGGAACTGCACCTTCTTGGTGATGGTAAGACGAGATACACAAGCGGGTCCTGTGTGTCCTGTCTCTACCACCTTAAGGACATCGATGGCTCCCACCAGGGCTTTTTCGTCTTTCCAGACTTGAGCATCAGAGTGGAAGGCAGATATCGCCTGAAACTCTGTCTTTTTGAAACGATTGGGTGGGTGAACAGCCTTCTGTGCCAACTTGTGATGATCTTCTGACTAACTCATTCCACAACAACGACCTTGATACAGACACACTGTTCATCACTGCAAGTCAATCTACTCTGCGCCATTCAATGTCTACACCGCGAAAAGGTTTCCTGGCATGGAAGGTAAGCACTGTTGTCTTTGCTATGATGCTTTTCCGCCATACTGACTAGCATCCGTCACTTCGTAAACCGTTCAGAGTCTACCCAACTCTCCAAGTCTTTTGCCGACCAAGGTCTCAAGGTTCGCGTGCGTAAACAGCCACGGAGTCGCAGGCGAAGCTCGAAACGAAAGGAGGAAAGTCGAAGTGATGGCTCAGACGCCGAGATGGCTGGTCAAGCGCAGTCAAATCACGACAGGAGCCCGAAGCGTGCCAAGGGCTCTGACGGCGGTCCATCTCCTGTGCCCTTTTCTAGATCCCTCCCTCGGGCCAGTCCAAGCCGCTTTCCAGACGAATATGGAGACCGGGCAAGACCGATCAAGTCACCCAACCGCGCCTGGCCGCTTTCTCCACGCCGCGTTGCAAGTGCCCCTCGCAGGATCGATGGGCCACCAAGCCTTGCAGGCATGCCTCGTGCGCCTGTCGAAGACGATCGATACCCATATCCATCTGCTCGCGGAGTGGAAGGACTTGCGCCACCCATGCCTCAACGACGTGGGCCACCGGTCAACGCAATGGATGATTACCAGGTTCCATCGCAAAGGTATACTACGGAGGAAGAAATGTATCGCTCCCGTATACCGCCACCTCCTCTCGCCTCCTCGCGCATCGAACCAACCTATCCACCAATGCCACCACGTCATGCTCGCGGCGACGAAGTGTACTCGCCTTCGCCTGCATATCCGATGCAGCGACCGCCTACGTCGCCGCTGCCGCCACCTGGGCTTGGTGGGCCGAGAGAACAAGAGCACTACCTCGAAGAAGAAGCGGCATTCCGTGAGCGTCGCATGATGGCCTCTTATCCGGCGAGCTACTCATCGGCTCCGAGATATGGAACCCCGCCACAGCTGCCGCATGAAGTGTCTCGTGGCCACCATGACTCGCGTTACATGCGCCCTCAACCACCGCTGGAAAGCTCTGTAGCTCATTCACGTTCGGCGCCTGGCCCTGGTAGACTATCGCGAGGGGCAACACCCGAGAGGTTTACTCCTGGACTTCTGGCGGCCGACCATAGCGGCTACAATGCGAGAGTTCGGCGACATGCTGGCATGGAGCCTCCTCTGCCGCGGGATATGCCAGGGTACGGGGTGGCTAGTCCGCCTGCAGCGCATCTAGCACCGGGACGACCCTATGAGGAAGGGTACTACCCGGCTGAGCCGAGGCGAGGGATGTTGGTTGATCGCCGCGGCTCGGATCCGGCTGCTGAGGCGAACGCCCGTCGCTCTTACCGCTTTGCCGGTCCGCCGTCGGGATTGGAGCCCCTGGGCCCCCCTAGGCCTCAGGCGACCGGCATGGATGTGCGTAGTCGGCCAACCTTGCCGCCGCTGCGAGACGTACATGGAGGTCCGACAACGGGACCTGTTGGTCCTGGCGCCGGTCCACGTCTGTCTGAGCGTCCGAGCCCGTCGATGAGCGAGCAAGGTCCACCGTATGACCTGGGTCCTCGATACCCATCGCGCTACCACGAAGCTGCAGGCATGAGGTCCGTCTCAGCGGCCCCGGCACTTGCTCGCCGTCTCTCTTCGGGATCCTCGATGGCGCAAGGCTACCCAGCCCCTCCGCCTCCGCGAAGTCCCAACTCGAGCGCAGGCAGACGCACGCCAATGTACTCTCAGCGGAGCGGGAGCGGTGTTTCGCCGGAAGTGATGAGGCGAGACGCAGTCGAGTATCGTCGCGCAGATGAGGCGAGTCAGCACCGTGGCTGGGAGGAGCGTGAGCGCCATTCGCGTCCACCTCCGTACTGAAGAGAAGACGATACTCGCTCCTAGAATCTCTATCTGACCCCCCCAACCCTGCTTGGAACCAAGTAGTTAGCGATATACAGTATACATACCCCTTTTGAAGTGGCCACCCCTTTATTCGTCTCTGAATAGACAAGAGGAGGACATACATGCACCTTTGTGAATGCCGTGATCGTCTCTCTGCCTGCCAACGCGAACAAATCCAAGAGGGGTTTGAAGGGAGGAAAATATCGCCGTTACTGTGTACAATGTGTGAGACAGACTGAACGCCTGATACAGGTATGGACCATGTCGTGTCGTGAGACTGGACTAGTGTTTACTCGAGTGCTGTGATGTACATGACTGTGTTCATTCCGACTGTGTGTCAGCGTGGACAAGAGGAGGCAAGGAAGCGGGCAAGTGAGGGACTGACCATTGTTACCACGGATAAACGCATCGCCGTACTCGTTCTTCTTGTCTCCGTCGACGTACTCGGCCGTCTGCTCGAGTGCGATGTTCATGTATCCATCGAGACAGCTGAGTACTCCTGTTGACAGCGAAAGTCGCATGCCACAGTCCATCGTGTAGATGTGAGAGAGCTGTCCTGCTGCGCGTCAAAGGGGGCGGAAAGGGGTTACGTTACCTCGGTAGTCGATGCCAGAGTTGAGGCGCACGTTGACCTGCTTGCCAATCACGCCTATCCACCGTATGTGTCAGCGGCTTATGCGACCATCGTCAAGGGCTGGCACAGTGGGGACCTACTCTTGAGAAACTCAGTTGGTGTTCCTGCCTTGCTCGCCATGGTATACAGTGTATGGTGGATGTGAGACGCGAACCCGTGTGATCGAGACCTGCTGCCGCTTTTTTACTCCACACAACACCGGAACGCGCAGCAGCTGATACTCTAAGCGCCTTCTTAGCACACCACCATGTCTCGCGCCGCCAAAGCCACTCTCGCCGCCGCCGTCGTCGTCTCCGGCATCACGGTCTTCGGCGTACACTACCTCCAGGAAAAGGAGAGAGAGGTATGTCCCAGGCCCCCATCTCCAGTTTTCCCTTCCTTTACCTTACTCAAGCGCTCTTTCCCCTCTCCTCTCGGGCCAACCAGGTCATGTACCGTGGCGTGCAGAAGGACGAGGAACGCCAGGCGGAGAAGCGCAGAATCCGCGCCGCTGACTTAGAGGCCAACAAGGCGCGAGAGGCCGAGTTCCAACAGCTGCAACCTACAGCAAAGGCGTCATTAGCCCAGACACCAACACCAAAACCAACCATGCAATAGTAGACCGCCTCACCTCGTTCTCCTTCTCTCCGTGCGCACAAAGATAAGATAGAGACATTCAGTTTCATTCTCTCTGCTTCACCATCGCCACTGCATCAGAATGTTTGCGTAAAGTCGTAGACGTCGCTTTGTTCCGCATTCGCCGCCCGCCGCTTGGCCTCCAGCTGCGTCCGGAAGCGCTGCACGTGGTGCAAACGTGACACCCAGTCTGCAAGCGAGAAAAAACAGAAAAAGATCAGAACCCGGCTCATCTGGGTAATGGAGTACCCTGTGGTCACTCACTACTCGTGTATGGCTGCATCGCCTCGCCCGTGTCCAGATAGATCTGGCTCATCAGGTTGCTGTTTAGCGCCAGAATCCTCACAAAGGCTGGTAGCGCTTCCGCCGAGATCAACTGGCCATCTCCAACCGGAGAAAAGTCAGGCAGGCCCGGTCGAGTCTGCAGCGAGACCCGGTCTGTACAAAGGAACAGACAAGAATCTAGTCAGCTTTGCTTGCCCCAATCTATCTCGAGCCTCTAATCTGGTTTCAACTTACAAAACACAGCGTCGTCCGGTGCTGCAGAACCGAGATTGGCGCCACCTCGCGAGTTGGGCGAGATGCAAACGTTCACATAGTTGAACTGACTCGGGATCGTGCCAAACTTGTACTCCTTGCCAGACTCGTTGAACACGATGTGCACCCAGTCATTGCCAATCAGCGCCTTCTTCATCGCGTGGTTCGCATCATGGGGCCGGTTCGGCATTAGCGTTGCCGTGTGATAGACAATCTGCGAAATATCGTCCGTCCACACGTACGCATACTTGCCATGCTCGTCCGACTCTCGATCCAATCCTCCTGTGTAGACGTCCTCCTGTCCCTTGAGCGTGATCAAGTGACCCAAACCGGACAGGAATCGCATGTACGCTGGCGAACCGTGACGGTTGCCAAGAATGTCCGTCTCCTTCTCCTGGCCCGGCCCGACGTAAAGCACGCCAATCTTGTGGAAGTCAACCACTGGCGTCAGATCCACTGCTCGGATCATCCTGTCAGTAGCTGGCTCCTCGGGCAACAGGATAGGTGCATTGTCCGAGACCATGTCAGGGAACGACGAAAGCTGAAGCGCCACAAAGCCGGGGTCCACGCCAGCGTCTTTGCTTGCCTTTGCGCTCGACGCGGCCGGCTTGATTCCGGGCTGCGCACTGCTGCTCGTCTGTTTGCTGCCTGCCTCGGGGTCGTTCGAGCTCGGACCGTCCTCAGACAGAATCTCGCGCATAACCTCTCTCATCGCGTCCGACTCGCCTCGATTGCCGATTTTCTTGCTGAGCTCCCCGGCTTCTTGACTTTCCCCTGTCGGCTGCTTGTAAGGATCAGCGACACTGTTGTCTTCTCCAAGCGGACCAAACTTTATTGGCTCCGAGATTGGCCCAGAGAAGGAAGCGGCCCGCGGTTTCCTTGCAAGACCAAAGTGTGATGGACCCAATGGGCGAGACTTGCTCAGCTGCTCGCTGAGCCTAAGGCGCTCCTCCGCTCGTTCGCGAAGCGATCGCTGTTTGGGAAAGCCCTCGGTCGACCATTCCGGAGCAAGAAGCTTGGGAGCCCGAAGCACATCAGGGCTGCGATTCATCATCAGAGCTGCAGGAAGGTCAATCTGCTCGCCATTCTCGTCTGGAAGCATCGAGACAGGGACGTTCTCGAGCTTGCAGAGCATGGAAGCGGTGCCTGAGGGACGTCGGACCAGTATCTCGACCCACCCTTCGCGTTTCAGTGTCGTTACCGTCAAAAGTCCTTTTCCCATCAACCACGTCTTGGACTGCCTGTTGGCGTCTTTCGGCTTGCCAGGCCCAATCGATGCGGCACCCATGATCACATTGTTGATGAACGAACGCTTCGGCTTTGGGTCTGCGTTAGAATGGGTGTAGCGAGCCAGGAAGTCAAAGCAAACCTCGGTCTGATCAGAAAGTTTCTCCATGCCCTCGTTCGCCAAAAGTAGGCCACGCGAGATGTAGGGGACGTGCTTTGGTCGATCCGAGATTTTGAGCGTCATGAACCAAAGTGAGATGTTGTAGTAAGCCATCATCATAACGTATTGCGACAGCGAGAATGATGCCGGGTTTGATCTCCAATCATCTCGGGTGGCGGCTGCACTGCTTTGATGGTACTGAATGTACTGCAGCGCAATACCAAATACGCGGCGGTGATCGGCCTCAGTGAGGTTTGCATAGCAGGCAGGGATGTGACCCACAGACATGATCAGCTCCAGAATATGGACGCTCATCGTCATGGACGACATAACGGTGGAGAGGCGGACCAGCATACCGGAGAGCATGCGGGAGAAAGACTTTTGTAGCTCGTAACAGGCGACCGAGAGCGCACGAACGCAAGGCTGAGCCGTGTTCTGAGACTTGTTGAGACCTGCGATGAACGCTTCAACCATCTCATCCTGTTCTGGGCGCGAGAATAAAGTCCTGTAGCCGAGGAGCACCGTGAGCATGTTGTATATCACAGCAAACACATCGGTTTTCTTGATGTTGTCCGGAAGCAACACATGGGGGAAGAGATCACCTCGTAGGATGCCTTCACAGAGCGTACGCCTGAGATTGACGACCTGTACCTGCGCTTTGGGTCCAGAGAAGAGATGCTTGTTTGCAAGCTGGTGCGGAAGATGGCAGATCAGATACGACAAGAGCTCCCATTCTCGCTCTTGATTCATGATCGCAATACATGTCGCCAGGAACTCGGAAACTGGCAGCGGTGCGGGCAGTGCCTCGCCTTCCGTCAGGGTCACAGCTGGCTCAGCAGCTTCGTGAATGTAGGTGTAGATGATGTCGCTCCGTAGGCTTATCTCGGGCATCTCGAAGCTCACTTTGATGGGCAGGCGCCAAATCGAATCATGAGCGGCCGCAGGCTTTCGGTTCTGACTCGCACTTCGGTCCCTCTCAGCCTGTCTTCGTGGAGAATCGTTGGTGCGCTCTCGCCCTCGCTCGCGCGATAGTTCACGAACACGAGACTTGGACCTGTTGACAGCCTCAGTTCCTCGCTGAGCGTCGCGACCCTCCCTTTCGGTTCGCGCAGATGACACCGCCTTTGCGGATCTCTCAGTCGATGCACTCGGCTCGTTTAGGGCATCTGGACTGGATCGCTCTTCTTCTTCCGATCTCGGCCCCTTTCCAAGTAGCTTGGCACCCGAAATCGTAAGTTCGTCCATATCTTCGACCAGATATACTCGGTGCTGGCGATCGGTTCTCAGTCGCACGAACCATTCCAGGATGATGAGGCGCGTACGAACCGACGCAGCACTCGTGCTCGAGGATGCAGGCGTGGATTCAAACTTGACATGAGTGTCACCGCGCTTTGAGGGCGGAACGAATGCTCCCTTATCACCAGACTCTTCGGGCGAAGGTAGTGTCGTAGGTCTCAATAGCTCGAGAAGATCACGATAAATGGCAATGCAGGCGGCTCGCGTTTGCTTTCCCCACTTCTTGCGCACGGCCTTATCAAAGCTCGGGTCAACGGAGCTGGCGATCCAAGGAGAACTGAAAGCCATACGGTTGAAAATGGAGATCAGGTCGAGCGCAGCATTGGAAGCTTTTGCGTCAAGCGAGATGCTCGCACTCGTGGACTCTGATGGAGATGTGACAGCGTGACCCGCCCGGCCGTCGGATGCGACCTGGCGAGTCGCTTCGCTTGAACTTGATTGGAAGCTACCAGCGCGAGCCGTGCGGCAGAGAAGCTGTCTGACCTGCACGAAGACAGGGTCGAATCCATCGCCAGTAAGAGGCGCTTCCCTCACCGGCTCTGGTTCCTGCTCAACCTCCGGGTCGATGGGGCCGGGAAGATCAGAGCCGCTCAGCACGGCGGCCGTAACCAGCACACGTCGGATCTCAGACTCCACGTATGGGTCGGATTCCGAGGACAAAGTTGAACTGGCGAGCGGAAGGACGATCTCTGTCATGAACAAATTACGCTCAGTGACGGTGTCTTGCACTGTGCCATAAACGTGGTCAAAGAGCAGCGAGCCGAGCCTGCGACGCGCCTCTGGGGCTGGCTTGGCCCCGAACTGCTCAAGCATTTGCTCATGACGGTGGTAGAAGGCTTGTAGAAGAGCGCGAATGTTGGTGATCCAGTCTGGGTTGCTAGGCAAGCAAAGATGCTGCGATCGATAGTAGCGGACCAAGTCGACCACCGTGTCATCAGGAAGGATTGGTGCCAAGGACAGCAGTAGGCTGGCGAGTTTGGGCGTCCATGGGAGGCTCTGGTGCTCTTCTTTGTCAGGCACCTTGGTCGAAGCTGGCTCTTCTTCGCCTTCCTCCACTGACCGTGGCGGGGGAGCGAGGTACAAGCGGCTCAGTACACCGATCATCGCGTGAACCGCCAGTGAAGGTTCATCAGAGTTGCCTGTAGACCGCGTACGGCTGTCCGACTCTCGCTGGGCAGAGAACGGATTGAGAGCGGCCCCGCGAAGTCTCCATCCCTCGACATGCCTGCGAGCCTCGACCGTCAGGTCAAGAAGAGCATCCCAATCACCACTCGTAAATGCATTCGTTACAACCCGCTTGATTGCCGACGATCCTGGTCGGGCGGCATCTGCAGACTCGCTGGTCGAGCCTGGTTTCGATGGGAGAAGGTCAGCAACCAGGTTGAGAACCTCGAGATCCAATAGATCGCTTTGTCTGCGTAGCGCGCCACGCAAGGCAGGCATGATGAGCGACAGGGAGAGGGCAGGCGCGAGAGCGTCTTCGGCTTGAGGCTTGTTAGACCCCACATTAGAGGAGTGACTCTGCTGCTTTTCGGTCTCGTACTGAGCAATGTGGGCCATGGCTGAACGGAAAAAGCTGAGAGCACCCACTAGGACCGCGGGGTCCTCCGGCGTCTGTTGCGCCGGAGATTTCTCGTCAGGTTCAACGAGCAATTGGCGGACGGCTCGGATCGCCGCGTTGGCACAGTGGCTTCGAAGGATGTGAGAAAAGATGGGCCATGCCTCGGCACGCCAAGATTGGTCCTCGCCAGAGACATGTCTAGCGATCATTCCTGGTGCACTTGCGTCGACAAGGGGGTAGCCAAGCAGCCGACACAGCATGCGAACAATGATATCGACACACTTTGGCGGAAGGTAGCCATATCTCAAGGTAGCGTCCATCATCTTGAGCACGCTGCGAACCTCGGCGGGATGCAGTTCGGGTCCAAAGAACCAGTTCGCATCTGGTCCGTCGCCATAGTTGGACTGGGAGACGGAAGGATCGCGGCTAGGTGCAATTGTGGCAAGCGTGATAGGTGCTGCGGAGATTGACGCGCTCAGAGACGGGAGCGGTGCGCCTTCAGGCCTCGTGGACTGGCGAGGGGTCATCGCAGGTGAGCTCTCTTCGCTTCCAGATGAAGGCGTGATGGTCTCCAGGCCGTAGTATGAGTATCCATCGACAAGGGGCCTGGTGTCTCGTGACTTGGATCGACTTGTTGCGTTGGGGCCCATTGCCCTTCCCCTTGCTCGGAAAGGACCGGTGAGTGTTGTCGCTTTCAAAGAGGGAGATCCAACATGCTGGCGCAAGGCCCTTCGGTCAGGTGGCTCTCCTAGAACCATAGTGGCAGCACTTCTCAAGGCCATCTCTGCATGTGCTAGGGGGATGCGGGGGAAGCTGTACTTGAGGATAGACGTCAACAAGTGGAGAGTCGCTTGAACGTCCCATTCCACCGCTGAGAGCTTTGCCATGATATCAATTTCAGCCTTCTGATGTTGCTCCATTGAGCCTCGATCGAGGTTCTCGGCGTGCCTCTCCCTTTGCTGCTCCAGCCTGCGGCACTCTGCTCGAAGGGTCTGAACCTCCTTCCATGCGACTGCGAGCCACTGTGTCAAGGAGAGAAGTAGGTCGGGGAAACCAACTACGTCCCTTCCGTCCTTGGTGAGCACCTCGAGTGCGCGAAGCTGGGTAGACAAACCGCCAAGAATGGCCTTTGAAGTGTCTCCGTGAAAGTCATCAAGCTCATTGGCAGACAGAGTGAGGACTAAACGGTAGAAGAGTGCGCGATCAATGTCAGCAAGAGGCTGGTCACTGTCGGGCACCTTAGAGGACAAGGAGCCCGGAGCACCACTGCGGCTCTCGGAGATGGCTTTGGACGCAGAAGCAGCGCGCTGATCGGCAAGCTTGACTGAAGAGGTGAGGAGGTTGCATGCCTCGATTCGCAGTGATTGGGGTTGCTCAGCCGTGAGAAGTTCGGTACAAAGCTTGAAGACTTCGGCAAGCGGTACGTCGTTGCTGTAGTCTGGGAAGGGCCCAGTTTGGCGCTGGACAGCGGCGTTCAGTGCTCGTAGGCGAGGGATTTTATCTTTGATCGCTTCATCGCGGGCGGCCTGACTGGAGGGCAGTGGACCGCGAAGCTCTGAAAAGTGGGTTTCGTACTCGTTCGGCAGGGCTGGATCGACGTTGGAGAGAGATATTGGAGAGATGGGATCGTTGTTGGGAGCAGCGTTATCGAAGGGATTGGAAGGCGTCTTCAAGGCTGTGGTGGTGATAGGGGGAAGAGCAGCAGCGAGGGGGAGGTAAGCTGCGCCGTTGGCAGCAGAGGGCTTGCCGCGCAGGCTGCGGAGGATTTGCTGGCCTAACGTAGGTTTCGTTGACAATGTCGGCGGCGACAAGGCTGGCGAGGGTGCGGATGAGCCAGACGCATGGGACGTCTGAGACGATTTCGGCTTGTTGGGCTCCATGATGGATATTGTTGGGGCCGCCCCGAGCTACTGCTTCGGATGAGCCGATACTGTGACGATAGGTAGACTTTGATTTAGTCGGTGGTCGAGGAAAGTCGGCCTTGGAATTAGGCTCAGTCCGATAGAGAAGGTGCCTATCCTGAGTGATTGCTGCGCTTGCTTGACACCCGTAGCCCAGTTCAACACAGCAGCATGTGATGGATAGAAGAAGAAAGACAGTCAGTCCCGTTCGTCGCTCCGTTGCCTTGTTAATGGCTGATAAGTGTGATGGAACAGTCGGGCCCAAGGCTTGATTCTGAGCCAGATCGAGTGCCTCAGAGGTGCATACCTTTGGGACTCGAAAAGTGGAGCAGCAGCCAGGTCAGGGCCCGGCACACTTCCGAAAGTGCTGCGCCCATGGCTGGCCCTCGGCTAACTAGCCTCACTCATGGCTGCAGCTGTCTGCACGCACGCGGGTGCGACTACTCGGGCTGTACCGTGCGAAAGGATTCGAGTCGTGAGTGGTGCCGGGGGTGATCGGAAGGTGTAAAAGCAGGGCTCACGTGCAGCCAGAGCGCCGGGCAGGGAAAGGTAAGCGGGTGAGGCCGGTGAGCGCCCCCAACCAACGCAGCCAAGCCAGCTTGATCCCAGCTAAGCCCTGCCAGGCCCCGCTAGGCTAGGCCAGGCTAGGCCAAGGCTGTTGGAAATTCTCGAGCAACGATTAGGCGCGCTCAACCGCAACCGCAAACCTGCGCCCCCATTCCGTTCTTCCAGGGAGCGCCTCTCGAGACTCAATCCCAGCCAACGCCATCGCGCATCTCCCACTTACCCATCACAACCACCTCATCACCATCACCACCCGCCAACCACAGCTGTCCAACATGGCCTCAGCGATCACCACCCCCGTCTCGACCAGCGAGGAGTCGCTCTTCAGCTCCGTCAGCTCCTTTGTCACCTCTCTCTTCCCCGTCGCCCACGCCGAGGAGGTAAGCATCACTCGATTTCCACCATCTTTTCCCCCGCTTCTCGGCTTTGGATTCTTTCGATACGATCCTGTCTTTGGACTTGTCCAAGAGTAGAATGCCCTTGTCATCATCATTCCAAGGCCGAGGAGAAAGAAACCGACACTGATCCTTGATTCTTTGCCTCGCTTTCATCAATACAGGAGTCCAAGGAGGAGGACAGCGCGGACGACGCCGAGGAGGCTGAGGAGGAGGCAGAGGAAGAGGAGGATGAGGATGACGTGAGTTGCCGAAAGCGGCCCATTCCCTGCTCCACATAGCCCCCTAGCGTGCTGACTGCCTAACTTTTTCATCTTTTCTCCTCTACCTTCGATTGCTCTCCAGGACGAGCCCGAGGACGTAAGTTTACCATACCATTCTGCACTGAAGGACGAAACTTAGCTGTGTCTGACCGTCCTGCAAACTTGTCCCTTTCAAACAGCAAATGCCCGCGATCTACGAGGAGTGCGAGAACTCCAAGGCATGCGCCCCCGCCAAGCACCACTTTGAGGAATGCACGAAGCGAGTGAACGAGGGCCAGGGCTTTGAGGGCGAGACCTGCATTGAGGAGTTGTGAGTTTTATCTATTGGAAAGTTCTGCAGTGATGGTGATGTCTGACTCTCTCCTCCTCTTCTTGCTTTTTTGCTCCTTGATTCTCGACGTGTAGCTGTGAGTCTACTTGCACGCTCTCAGGCCCCACCTACTATGACCGCACACCTTTGCTGACTTTCACCTTATCTTTTCTCTCTTTCAGTCCACCTCGCCCACTGCGCCCAAGAATGCACTGCGCCGTACGTGTCCAGCCCTTTCACGCCACCCAGATTGATTGACGAGAGCCACTAACCCGCCTTTGAATCCCTGATCTTTGCATGATCTTTGCAGTAAGCTCTTCAGCAAGCTCGTTTAAGCGCATTCTTTCCTTCCACGGACGAAGCCCAACCTGTCCGTCAACCCACCATACATACACCAAGTTAATGGAAAAAGACTTGATCGCAGAACACCAAACAAGATGGATGAGAGAATTCTGCTTTGCTTTGCTTTGGTCGCTCGCATCTAGATGCACATCACGGAACGAGAGGAACAAGGAAGGGTAAGGAAACCCTCCTAGTTGAGCGGGATACCGGCGTGCTCGTCGTAGCCGAGTGCAATGTTGAGGTTCTACACAAACGACAGGGACGAACGTCAGTAACCATCGGGAAAATTTGGAGGCAGACAGTGGCAGGCAGGAGAAGGGAACGTACCTGGAGGCACTGGGTAGCAGCGCCCTTGAGGAGGTTGTCGATGGCACCAACAACGACGACGCGCTTTCCGTCCGAGTGGACCTGGAAACCGCCGATCTTGACACCGTGCTTGAGGGTGATGTCCTGATTGGTTCCATGAGGTCAGTTGAGGCAGCTCCGGCACAGGGTCATGGGAGAGGAGATCGGAAAAGGAACAAAGGAACGCACCTTGATCTCAGGGACCTGCATGTTGGTCTGAACGAGCTTCTCGTTGTAAAACTCGTCATAGAGAGCCTTGACCTGCTTAGCGGTCAAGGACTTGGTGAGGGGGATGTTGACCGTAGACACGATACCCTGGAACCAAGGGGCAACGTGAGGGATGAAAGCGAGCTTGAAGGGAGCAGGAGACACACGGCTGAGGTGGTGCGATGCCTCGCGCTCGTGGATGTGGTCCGTAAGAGAGTAGGCACGGATTCCACCGGCCAGGTCCTCGGGACTGATCTTGGGCTCAGTCACAGGTCGTCCGCTCCCGCTCGCCTTGCTGCCGGCCTTTGTTCCAGCTCCACTGTAACCAGACACGCCAAACACAGTGGGAGGGTTTGAAGGGTCAATGTAAGGCAGCAGAGGGGCCAGAATCGCTTGCGTGTTGGTCGCATAGCAGCCAGGGTTCGAGATCAGCTTGGATCCTCGGATCGCCTTGCGCGAGTAAATCTCTGTATATCAGGAAAACATCAATTATTGACCTCGGTAAGCAAAAGACGTACGCAAACACTTTTCGGTTCACGAGTGCTGGCGAGGGTCAGGACAGCAAAGAGAGATCAAGGAGGAGCGAGTTGAGGGATCAAGGAAAGGAGCCAGCCGTCACACGCATTCATTCAAGCCGGCAAGAGGTCGCGATCTGATTTCGTTTCGACTTGATTCCGTCTGTTTGTTAAATGAATACGGTAGGCTAATCACTCCTTTCCTGACAGTTCATGCACAAGTCCCTGCCTTTCCTCCTTCCATGTCCGTCCCACCTTCTCTTGCAGAAAGAGCGGCTCGTGACCAGCAGTGAACAGGCAAGTCATAACTTTACTGACCTGGAAGACCGTAAGTCCAACCTTCCTCGAATCGGTAGTCAGCGCTGAGGTCGACGACGAGACCGTGGCCGTCCTTCTTGTTCTTGCCGCCCTCCTGCACAGCCTCAACGAAGGGCTTGCAGACACCATTGGGAAGGGCCATGACGTAAGCGTCCGGGGGCGCACCGGGGCCCTCGCCCCTCTCGAGCTTGCGGAGCTCCTCGACACCAATGTTTGAGTAGTTGACCTGAGCCTTGGTGTAGCCCTCAAGGGGGAGACCAGCGAGCTCTCGCGACGATACATGGCTCAGCTCGAGGTGAGGGTGGTTGTTGAGCAGGCCGACAAGCGCCTGACCAGTGTAGCCACGGGCGCCGATGAGGGCAACACGCTTCTTGTCCGTGTTGGTGGCAGGCAGAGGCTCGCTGCGCTCGACAGCGGTCGCGTAGCCGCGTCGGCCGCCCATCACGCTGGCCGAAGTGAGACCAGGTCGGGCCATAGTGGAGAAGGCGCGAGTTCCTCCAGGCACCTGACCGGGCTTGGCGGCCTTGAGGGGGAGGTAAGCACGCTCGATGCGGTTGTTCTCCTCAAGGCTGCGAACGATGGTCTCGACCTCTCCAACGTCCTGAATGCCATAGTAGAAAAGGCTGCGGCCGTTCCTGGTGAAGCTACCATCGGCACGCTCGTAGTGCCAGCCACGGTAGTCATCGTCGGCACGGGCAGTCCAGACGAGACGCTTGTGGTCCTTGCGGATTTGGTTCCAGACGTTGTCGTTGACACCGTTGAGTGCACCGTTGCGGCTGACGACAAGCTTGCGCACGATAGGAACCTCGCCCTCGGGGTGAGAGACAAAGGCGACACAGTCGAAAGGCTCGTCACCATAGATGGTGTAAGGGTGCTGAGAGAGCTCGGAGAAGAACTCGGCGACGCTCTTGCGGCCATCCTTGATCTCGTCGTCGTTCTCGCGGAGAACCTGCCTGAGGCGCTCGGCACCGACCTCTTCGATGCTGCTCTTCTTGTAGAGCTTGTAGCCTCGTCGGATGAGGGTACCAGCACCGCTGTCGGTGAAGAGTTCCTTCTGAAGCTGGTCAACCGAGATGATGGCGACCGAAGAGGAGCGAGGGAGGTGGTCGAGGAGCTCCTTCATCTCACGGAGCTTGAGCTTGGTGCCGAACTTGACCCACTCCTGTTTCATGAGGTCGTCGTACTCCTCGTCGAGGTTGATGACCTCGAGAAGCTCCTTGGTCTTTCCGTGGAACAGACCGCCCTTCTCGTTGAGGTAGACAATCTTGAGGGGCTCGAGGGTCTTGGAGAGCTCACTGGCAGCAACATCAGCGTTGACGTTGAGAATCTGGCCATCGTTGGTGACGGCAAGACTGGTGAGGATGGGGAGACAGCCGGCGCGAATCGCGCTCTCGATGGGCTCCTTGTCAACCTTGTTGATCTTGCCGACGAGGCCGTACTTTTCCTTGTCGAGGTAGTCGGCGCCAAAGGTACCAATGGGGATGGGACGAGCACGGCTTCCGAGGGACTCGAGCTTCTCGACAAGCTTCATGTTCTCCTCGAGGAAGATCTTACGCGCGACCTTGAGAGTCTTGGCATCGGTGATACGAATGCCATCAATGTAGTCGGGCTCGACGCCCTCCTTCTCGAGAAGCTCGTTGAGCTGGGGACCAGCACCGTGGAGGACGATGGGGTAGAGACCAATCCTGTGAAGGAAGGAGAGGCTGAGGGCGAGCTCGTCGAGCTGGTGGGTGAGAATAGCGCCGCCAACCTTGATGACGGCAAACTTGTCAGCCGAAGAAAAGATGCGAAGGTAGCGCTCGACCTCCTTGCGCGAGGCAAGCGAGTACAAGAGACGAGTGATGGTCTCCCTGTCGTAGGCATTCTCACGAGCAGCAGCGCTCGAGTAGAGCCTCTTTGACTCGGTAGCAGGCTCGGTGGAGGCGGAGGTGGCTACCGACTTGGCGGAGGAAGAGGAGACGGAGGCAATCCTGGCAGCGGAGGACGTGGAGAGCCACCTGGCGCGGGGAGCGAGCCTGGCAGCGGCACGAGCCGACCGCTGGGCGACGATGGAGTGCATGGCTGATATGGAGGTGGAGGAAAGGGATGAAGGGAGGGGACGCAGGTGGAGGATAGGCAGGGACCGCTTACTAGTCCGGGAAACGAAGAGGTGAGGGACAGCTGACTGCTGCACACTCTTGCAGGGTCCAAAGAGGTAGCGAGCAAGGACCTGCGGAGGATAGTATGCTGTGCCGTCCGATGAAGTCCAAGCTAGCTTTGATGTGATGGATGTCAAAGAAGGAGCAGGGCAGGTTGATGATGGATAAGAAGGAAGGGTTGTAGATGAGGCAAGTGAGACGGCCAAGGCCCGCAAGGCGACCTGACTGGGAAGGGGGGGAAGCGGGCAAGCGGGCAGAGCGACAGAGAGGCATCTGACTGGTCTACTGAGCTACAACGGGCAGGCAGGCAGGCAGCCAGGCAGGCTATCTGTGGTTTTGCTCTGCTTGACTGGTCTCGCGGGCTGGCTAGCGGGCTGCCCGCGCGAAGGCTGCCCTAGCTCGCTCTCCCCGTGCTCGCTGCAATCCTATTCGATGTCACATACGGCTTGCCCGACTGCCCTGCGCTCTCACCCTCGCCCTCACCCTCACCCTCTTCCTCACACATTGCCGTTCAAATTGCCTGACTCTCCCCTGCTGCATCCTTCTCATTGGGTTAGAATTCGTAGCGTTCTCTTCACGCGTTCCGACTCTCAACCTGCCCAGCCCTTTGCCTGATTGATGCACTGACTCGACCTTTTTTCTTTTCTTTTTCTTTTTCTTTATCCCCTCTCTCCATTTCATTTCCGCCTCTCGACTACCGTAACTGATAAGAGATTGCTGTACTGTGACAAGGCGAGGAGCGCGACACTTCGCGACCCCTTCCGCGATCACCGCTCAGTCAGCCCCAAGTCCTGCCTTTTGCGCCCTCCACTTTCTGTTTTGCTTGCACCCTTAGCCCTGCAGTAGTACTTCTTGGCCCAACTCGCCGCGTCTCTCAAACCCTAGCGCCAAACCCTGGTGCCCACAGAGCGAGCGAGGAGCTGTAAGAGAGACACGCTTGTTGCCGCCATGCCGTGGCCCTCGCCTCACGCACACATACGCACTTGCTGATGGCGAATAGCTTTTCCTTCATACAACAATTCTTGTCCACTCTGAATCACGCCATGCCCAGGGCACAGCTCACGCGCACGGTTCATGAAAAACATGACGAGAAAGAGAAGGAACGAGAGTCTCAAGTGTGATCGTGTTCCTTGCATATACAGTATGTACAGAGTGTTCAAGTCGCCGCCCTACTCTAGTCATCGAAGGTGATCTTCTTGGCCTTGCCGGGAACCAGCTCCTTAAAGTGGTCACCGTAGCTAGAGTGCGTCTTCTTCTTGATCGTCGTCGGGAACTTGGTCAGCGCCTCGGGCACCTTTTGGTCCGCATCCTTGAGCACACGGATCAGCTCGCCCGCGTGTGACTTGTCCTCCTCCGTGAAGAATGTAAGCGACTTGCCCGTCTTGCCACCACGGCCCGTCCTTCCAATTCGGTGAACGTAGTCCTCGATCGTCAGAGGGAATGTGTAGTTGACAACGTGCTCCACGTTGGGGATGTCAAGTCCACGAGCCGCCACGTCCGTCGCCACCAGCAACGGCGTCTCAGCCGACTTGAAGCGGTCCAGACTCGCAATGCGATCCGACTGGCTCAGATCGCCATGAATACCCGACACCTGGAAGCCTGATCGTCGCAGAGTGTTCTCCACTCGCTGTGCCTCCTTTTTGTACAGAGCAAAGATCAGGATCTTGTCCTTGGACTTCTTACCAGCACCGACCGAGCGCAGGAACTGGTCCAGTCGCCTCTCCTTGGCTCGCCCGTCAGCAAGCACCTCGACCGTCTGCTCAACACGACGGTTGGCGCTGAGCTCGTCGCTTCCCACTGTAACACGGATGGGCGCATTCATAAACGTCTCGGCGAGTCCACGTACCGCCGGTGGCCATGTGGCACTGAACATGCTCGTGTGGCGACCCTCCTCGCGAGATTTGCACATGCCAATGATAGCACGAATATCGGGCTCGAAACCCTTGTCCAGCATCCTGTCAGCCTCGTCAAGAACCAGGTACGTCACGTTGCTTAGGTCGAGCGATTCATCGCGAGCCAGGTCGAGCACACGTCCGGGTGTTCCAACAACAATGCGCACTTGCGGTGTACCGCTCAGTGCAGTCACTTGGCCAGCCTTGGAGACGCCTCCGTAGAGGCAGATCGAACCAACGCCCATAGACTTGCCAAGCTTGGCCAGGTTCTCCTCCGTCTGAATCGCCAGCTCTCGCGTCGGGGCAACGACCAGCACATTGACTGCAGCGCCCTTGGCCTTCTTGCTTGACTTCTTAAGCACGCCGTGCTCTGTGACGAGATGCTGCAGCGCTGGCAAGCCGAATGCAAACGTCTTTCCGGAACCCGTCTCGGCAACACCGACCACGTCCTTGTCCTGAAGAAGGACAGGCCAGCAGCAGGCCTGAATGGGAGTGGGACTCTTGAATCCTTGCGCGTCAAGCGTCTTGCGAACCTCCTCGTCCACCTTGCCCTTGAGCTCCTCGAAGAAAATCATGGGCAGCGGTGGCTTCTCATTCGACTCTTCAGGAGCTTCGATCGTGATGTTATTCTCCTCGAGGAATGCCCTGGCTGCCGCAGGGTTGGTGGGCTTGAAGTCGGGCGTGGATGCTGCTGGCTTGGCCTCAGGAACTTCGCCTGCACCGGAGGCATCAGCGTCAGCGGCCGCAGCAGCCTTCTTCTTGGCCTTCTTCTCTTCCTTGCGCTTCTTCTTTGCGTCCTTGTCTTCTGCAGATGTGTCGGATAGCTTAGCCTTCTTCTTGGCTGGGGACACTACTTCCTTCGTCCCGTTCGCGGCATCGTCCGAGTTGTCGGCCTCGGCGGCAATTGCGCGCTTCTTCTCCTTCTTCTCCTTCTTATCTTTCTTGTGCTTCTTCTCTACAGAAGCGGACATGTTGATAGCGGTCTCCTCGAGAATGTTGGTGGTGTGGAGCCAAACGAGCAAAGGGTGTTTCGCTGGCCCAAGTCCTTCTCCGCTCTGCACTGCGAGGAAAAATCCCAAAACGTGAAAAAATTCAGTCAGACGGAAATATTCGAGACAGCACCCCGATTCTCCGTTTCCCGAGCATCTCGCACTTCTCGCAACATCCGTTTGAGCAGATCAGCTTGGCGATATTCACGACGCAGGTCAGCGGTGGGGGCACGAGAAACAACATTTGGCATTGATATACAAGCCTGATCAGGGATAGTACAGGCAGGGAAGAAAGGTGGAGAAGTTCAAGACTGCCGGCAGACAATAAAATGAAAGAGGGTTGTCGAGTTCAACGAGGCCAAGCAACACACCTCGTCGCAATCGCGGCGCAAAGAGTAAGGGGAATCGGGGCTGGTAAAAGTAAAATGTGCGAGAGAAAGAAAAAAGGCAGATGCGAAGAGTGCGAGGAGTCCGAGAGACAAAAGACGGATGATGAAAAGTGGATACGAAACTTGAGGACGAGTCGGAGGAGTAAGTCTAGTGTAGTGCGTGAAAGAGTGTATCGGCGAGTATGAGAAGACAGTCTTGAAGAAGAATTAAAAGGGATTGGAACCGGTCCAGAGCGTTGAAAGAGATTACTTTGCCGTCCGGCGATGTAAAGGGTTCGCGTGATAAGTAACGGCCCAGGTGAAGGCCTGTCACCGCCGCGGAAATGCCTTCGATTCCTTCGATTCCTTCGATTCCTTCGACAGGAATTTGACGGGGGTCGCATCACGGACTGATCTACGGTCCAGCATCGCGATCAGTGTGCCATGGCAAGGCAATGCAAGGAAAAAGGGCGGCTGCTCCGTCTTAAACGGCTGCCATGAACTGCGCCGTCTGGAGCGGCGCGTTCTCAAAAAAAGAATGTTGGTGATGAGTGTGTTGGCCGTTGGCATTATGGTCAAACCCTTGCTGGAAGTGACCAAACTGAGCAGGCTGCTGTTGTGCAAACTGCAGCTGCAGCTGCTGAGCCTGCTGAGCCTGTCGCTGAGGCTGGGACTGGGACTGCTGAGCTTGAGCGTTGCGCAGGTTGGCAAACAAGTCGACACCAACTCCGTGGGATTGTGCTAGAGGATCGATCGATTGCATCGAGTTGGCAGCTCCAGGCTGGTTGGAAGCCATGAACTGGGGAAAGTTAACGCCCATGCCAGACTGGCCGACCGAGCCAGGCATTATCACGGACGAGCCAGTAAAGCTGAAGTCCGAGAAGGGCGCCGCAGCACCCTGCGCCGGATGGGCGTTTGCCCCGGAAGTTGGCGCATAGTTCTTAACATCAAAACCTGACATCCAGCCTTCGTTGTTGGTAATGCTTCCATGCTCGGCTGGCGAGCGATCGCCCGAATGAGCGGATGCACTGGGCGAGGAGCGGTTAGGCATCATTCCCTGTGGAACCGACATGAGGCTCTGGTTTTGTCTGAACTGGGAAGCCTGCTGCGCAGGAGCGAATCGAGGAATACCCGCATTCGCGCCGTTGTGCGGCGCATCAGCCACCACACCCGATGGAGTGGGGCTAGTCCTGACAGGATCACCATCACTGCCAGGAGCAAACAGGCCGTCATCGTCGTCCAGGTCGCCAAAGTCAATTGACGGACCGGACGAGTTGACAGCAGACAGGCTGCTGCTGCGCTTCTTGTCTCCCATCTCCGACAGAGGCTTGGGCAGCTCTTCAAACTTGGGTGGGGCCAACACCTCAAGGCCGGCCTGCCTTCGGAACTCGTTCAGCTGCTCTCGAAGAATGGCATTTTCGCTCCGGAGTCCGTCGATTTTAAGGCGGTAAAGCGTCTCACGGCTCAGTGATTCGCTGACAAAGTCGAGTGACTTGTTGACAATGAGCGACTTGCTGGGTCGCCTCACGTCAGAAATAGCAGGAAGGGAAGCGGCAAGCTGCAAAAAGCGACCGTTCAGCGATTCGCGACGGGCACGCTCAATAGCATTGTGGGTTGCACGTCGCTCAGCGCTGTTGCCCTTCTTGTTACCTCCACCACTGCCACTGTGAGTGCGCTGAGGAGCTGGTTTAGCAGTCGAGTTTGCTGGTGAGCCGCTGGCATTGACGGTAGACTGAGGCGATGAATCCTTTGAACCTTGAACGGCGTTGAAGGTCGATCCAAGGCCATCGGACAGGTTTTCGCCCAGATTGATGGGAATATCAAACGAGTAGTTGGCGCTCATCACTTAGATTCCAGTCGGCGCTTAGATGAAAAAAGGCAGACGGATGTTGATAAAAAATGGAGTCGGTGGTCGGGAGCGGACTGGAGGTAGAGAGGTGAATGGTAAGGTAGAAGGTAGGGAGTTTGGTGGCCGGATGTGAGGTGAGAAGGGAGGGGGTAGTTTGATGGGTCGCCGAAGGGATGTTGAACGATGATGGTAAGATGAGGCCAACGCTAGTAGATGCTCCGACAGAAACGAACCAAGTGCAGCGACCAGAGGCGCGCGATGGATCGTGAGTCAAGAAAGCGAACGAGAACCTCAAGTCCAGAGGTTGCGGGAGGTGCGGAGGAATGGCGAAGAGAGGTTGCTTTTAAGGTTGGTGTTCAATCTGCTGGGCGAGGTCGGTGAAGCTGCGGAGAAGGCTGGATAGAGCTGGCCGTTTCGCGAGTATAACTCAAGCGGACTAAGCTGTTGTTGGCAAGCGATGGAAAGGTGTTCGTGAAAGGAAAAGCATCAGTATCCGACATTCTCAAACAAGTGCCTAGATTCAGGTCCGTCCAGAATGAGCCAAGGTGGGAATCTGACTGCCAGAGACGAAGGACTTTTGCAAGCTTCGAAGCAAAACAGCTAAGCCTTGAGGAGGCGGCGTGTTTCTCCCATGTTTGAGTGAAATGCTGGCCTCAATAAGAAACCTTACGGTCTGGAGAGTTCCATCCTAGCTCGGGATGCAGGGCTGGAGCGACTAGAAAGTGGTGCACCCTTCGTCTGCATCGCACCGTGTGCCCCGCACAAACGAGCACTAAAGTGCTTCCGACATATCGACGGCGCCAATGCTATCAACGACGGAGACGATACGACACTACTCACCTCAGGCTCTGAGGGGGAGGGAGGGGTGATGGGGGTGGTGGTGGTGAAGGCGGTACCCCGGGGATTGGGAACTGGGCCGGGTATCTGAAGTCGAGGGACGAGGAGGATGATGTGAGGTGAGGTGAGGTTAGCGGAGAGGGCGAGGAGGCGGCACGGGGCTGATGCCGAGAGAGGCGTCAGGACAGTGCGGTCAAGCAGGCAGTCAGGCAGGCCAAAGAGGCAAGCGAGCAAGTTCAAACAACGGGACTGCCGCCCGCAAGCCGAAATGTGCACAGTCAGGTACAACAGGGTCAGGCTCACGGCACAGTGCAGACAAGGCTGTGTCTCCTCGGGCCGTCACTTGAAATTGCGGGCGCTGCACGCATGGGCGTGTTATGCCTCACAATTGGGCCTCGCCAAGGCAAGGAAATGCAGGCCAACGCAAGAGAAAAAGATTTTAGACACTCTCGCCGGCCACTTCACCCCTACTCACCCACCCCGATTTGGCCTCTCAGCTTAAGTCCGGCAAAAATCCAGTCAACTGCACCCTAGGAGGGGCGTCATCGGCCCAGTCTGTCGGTCACTACCGTACTTGCTTGCTCCGTGGAGAAATTGAACAACACAAGCCGCCATGACAACAGACTCGGGACGCCCTACTGTATTGTACAATACAGTGCAGGACAGTACTGTGTTCGCTCTTCTGCGCTCGCTCATACTGTTGCAATCGTTCGATACATTGCAGTATCCGCGTTCGGCAGCTTCATTCTAGAACAGTTCAGCTCGCAGAGAGTGCGTGGCCGGACAGCACCTTCACGCCACCCCGACTCCCGATCACAACGAGATTTCTATTGACAGTAACTTGCTGTATCAATCTGAACATGTTTCGGTCGGCATCGCCTCATGTGCTGGCACAACTTGGCTGGAGGGCAGGCAGGCGAAGGGGGGCCGTGCCTGAAGGCGAAATGCATTCGAGACCCCTGCCGTCAGGACGCGGCAGCCGGCATTGTATTGTATCAACCACCGTTTGAGTTCCATGTCTCTTTAGAAACGCATCCGAGTCAGTTACACAATCGACTTACGGAGGCGGCACTCCGCGGGACCGCCCTCCCACCTGGGGGACAAGCGAGAATCAAACCATCGATCGGTGTCGATCCAGACCACTATGTCAGCGCTGAGCCGCCGATGATCAAGCACACTAGATATCAGCATAACCGTGATGTTTACGCATCCATCTCTACGAGGCAAACAAAGGCAAAGGGAAAATATAGTACATGAAAGCGTAGTGTTCAGAGTACATGGTTCAGGTTCTCAGAGGCATACCGGCCTCGTGACGGCTACAAACTATAGCAAGCCGTGTCAAGAGATGCTCGCTGGATATGTGGATGGCCAGTAACGGCTTGTGGGAGTAAACGCGTCACTGACCTTCGAATTCGGCCGAAGATTTCACGTGATCTATTTTGGAGCTACAATTATTCAAGGTCTGCGTAGAGAGATGCGCGGTGGGCAATCTCGGAAGCGCGCGCGGGTGAGGGCGCTGAGCGTTCAGGCCGCCCAGCTCGCTGCCCTGCGAAGGACCCAGCCAGGCGCATACCGCTCACCGCCGCCAGATCTCACTCCTCACCGACAAACCTCAAGACACCATTAGTCCATCGTCAAGGTAAGTTGCTCTACAATACTGCCAACAAAAGCGACGCTTCGACCCTTCGACAACCCCGACAAATCGCTTACGCCTATCCAACCGTCGACCTACCGATCCTTACCCACTCCCGGCACTCGTACAGATGAAGGTCGAAATCTGCTCGTTCTCTCACAGGAAGATCTACCCGTAAGTTACTACCAGACTCAGCGAAGGACTACGGGGCGTTATGGTCGGAGGACGACGAAGATCCGAGATGGAGAGGGATGGAAGCAAAGCCAGGAGGAAACTTTGGAGCATAGTACTATGGGATCGGATAGCCAGGGACTTCCTCACCACAACACACCCCCACCAAAGACACAGCATATAAGAACTCCAGGCAGATAGGGATGTTGAGGCTGATCAACAGGAGAGGCCCGTCATGCTATACGTGGGGGTGGAGGCAAAGCCGGTGATATGTGGACATGGGCAAGATGGCTTAGGGAGGATGGGTTAAAGGTTCCGTCAATAGACAGAGCCGTAACTGACTGTCGTCAATCACCTCAACTTCTGTGCCTCATACCAACAGTGGCCAGGGTAGGCTCTACGTCCGCGGTGACAACAAGGTGAGTTTACAGAGACTCTCACCGACCACTCAATGCACTCGACTTGGACGATCCCAAAGCACAAGACAGGAACAACATGATGGATACATGCAAAGGCCTTAGTTCTAGCTGGACGGCGAAGGATCATTTCAGTGGAAATCCTCAGGATGACAAAAGCCTTTGCTTGGTTGACGTAGGCGGACATGGTCGTGATCCGTTGTCCAGCAGGGTGGAATCTTTTGTCAGACACTTGAGGGCACAGTACTGTCGAGTGCATGACGTGGGAGGAACAAGGAAGGAGAGACAATTACTGAACGTGCTGCTCGGATGTCATCTTTTGACGTGATCACAGGTCTTCCGCTTCAACTCGAGCAAGAGCGAGTCGCTCTTCCTCCAGCGCAAGAACCCCCGTAAGCTTGCCTGGACTATCCTCTACCGTCGCATGCACAAGAAGGGTATCACCGAGGAGGTTGCCAAGAAGCGCTCGCGCAAGACTGTTAAGCACCAGCGAGGAATCGTCGGTGCCTCGCTCGAGGCCATCGCCGCCCGCCGAAACCAGAAGCCCGAGGT
This sequence comes from Fereydounia khargensis, assembly GCA_026413255.1. Lineage (NCBI taxonomy): Eukaryota > Fungi > Basidiomycota > Ustilaginomycetes > Urocystidales > Fereydouniaceae > Fereydounia > Fereydounia khargensis. The sequence goes on along the minus strand of JAOCZO010000014.1, from coordinate 232,949 downwards.
GCGAGCTGCTGCCCGCCAGCAGGCTCTTGCCAAGAGCAAGGAGGAGAAGAAGGCCAAGGCCGAGGTGCGAAAGCAGAACAAGACTGCCGGTGCCGGTGCTGGTGGCTCGGGCCCCAAGGTCTCGCGCCAGCAGGCGAAGGGTGTCGCCACGCAGCAGAAGGGTGGTAACGTCAAGGGCCGAATCTAAGTGCATTCATCATGTGCCTAGATCACCTTTGTAGCGTCTTTCCTTACCTCCCCCATGTTTCTCGTTATGACTCTCCCTTGTCCTTTTGGCTCCCCTGTATGCTATAAGCACACTTACCTACCCCTCAACACGTTGCGCACGATCGCAACACGGCACAGCCATCCCCAAAACTTGCAATCACAGCACCAGATGCTTCTTGTGACACGATTGCTTTGTGGTAGCCATCCTGGTCAAGTATGGTCGGTCTGTTCGGTAAGCGTGTAGGACCCTGATGCTTTTGTGGCTTTGGAGCCGTGGTGCCATGGCACGGGTCCGAGCCCAACGTACTGAACACGGTTTTCTTTGGTGCGCAGTAAAATACTGTAATTGGTCAAGAGACGCCCTGGCGCGCATGCCAGAGGACCGGGTAAGGGCGAAGTGAGGAGTTGGGCTGCATGTCCCGGGAGGATGCGCAACGCATCTCGCGTGCCATTTCCAAGGAGCTCGCAGACAGGTAAAAAAAAAAAAAAAAAAAAAAACACGCGACGAGCCAGTCAACCGGTCGTCTTCAGTCATTTGGATATGCGGGGAATAGAGCTTGACTGATAGGTCCTTCATCGTGTCTCATGACTGATTACACAGTACGACATGAGGTTCACTCGCATGGCCGGACTAGGATGGGATGGGCAAGTCCTCGATCGGGGACGGGGTGCGGAGTAAACGAAAAGCGCCGGGATGGGGCTTCCGGTTAAAGTGACAGCCCCCAACAAGAAGGGCACTGCGACTCGGTGTTAAGGGTGACCACCAAGGGGAAGAGAGGATTCTGACTAAAGAGGGTGCTGGCTGGCTGTTGGCCAGTCTGAGCAGGGCACGGTGCGCTGGCGGAAGAGAGAGGCCGATGCGCAAGGCTGGGTTCGGGCAGACGAGCGAGTGTGGCCGACTTGGGGGTTTGTATTTGGACAGGCAGACAGGCCGACCGATCGGCGGGTGACATTTGCAGATTGAAACGGTTTTGTAATCAGGATCCGCCTGTTTTGTGCATTCGCATTCGCTTTGCTTTTTGGTTTGGCGGGTGCTGGTGCTGGTGTTTGGTGCAGGCAGCGCGCAGGGCAGGGCAACGCGAGAGGAGAGAAGAGAGTACGCTTACGGACACTCGACCCGGCCCCCGCGAGGGAGGGACGGAGGGGAGGGTTGGCTGGGAGCCGCCGCCGCCGCGCGTGTTGGACGTGCCAAATTTACACTTGGCGCCAGCACTAACGCTGCACTGACACAGCACTGACGCGGTGACCGAACCGGCAGTTTTGCAAACCCTTTCTTACCGTTTCAAAGGCCCTGAACCGATTTGTATGTACAGCTCCTCATAGCCACCATCTTCACCTCTCCCAACCCTATCACTCCCTTTGCCGTCCATCAGCATTCGGCACTCTTCTTACTGGAGAGTATCGATTCAAAGCGTCCATTCAAGCTCTGGCGACTCGGCCCTCTGTCCTGTTCTGCTCCTGCTTGAAGCAAGACTCGCCGAGACGTCACGACTCTCGTTTAGGTCTGACAGCGACAACGATAGCGACCGTGACAGCAAAGTTGACCCGCTAGCAAGAGTCGTGCACCTTGCTGCCTAACCCAAGCTCAAGTGGCCAGGAAGAGAATGTCGGATCTGTTCGACTCGGAATCTGCCTCATCACTCACAACGACGCCCAGGTCCTCCCTCAAGCAAGCGTCTCCTTCCGCCTCCGCCGCCTCGCGCTCACCTCAGCTCTCAGCTTTCACCAAAAAGAGCACTCCCATTGTCAGTGTCTCGTCTCCTGACGATTCGCCGCTTTTCCACAAGAAAGACAGCATGACCGCCGTGGTCGCCGACAACGAGGCTTTCGCCACGCACGCCGCGCGGTGGAACCACCTCGATCGCTCTGCGGACAGCTCTCCTGATGCCGAGAGTCACCCTCCCAGTTTGACTACTGGCTCTACCTCGGCCTCCATCGAGAGTCTCGAGTCGGTCCAGGATGCTCACAACAGGAACCTGATGCTTCGCAACGAGAAGCTCTACGCTCAGCTCAACTCATTATCCGGCAAGGCTGCTGCTGCCGCCGTTGCCAACCAGCCTCCCACCAGCTATGAGAGCAGTCGCGACGGAGCCAGGCTGATTCACTCTGAGTTCGGCTTCTGCTCCAACCAGAACTACCGGTACACTTCACAGCACAGGCAAGGCGATGCGTTGCCTGATCCTGTTGAAGAGGAACCAAGCTACTTTACGGTGTTGACCACCTATATCAGCTACATTATCCTTATTGTCATCGGCCACATGCGAGACTACTTTGGCAAGCGTCTCTTCCCCAAGAGCTATAGGCACCTGATGGAGAACGATGGCTATGCTGCCCTCAACTCGGACTTTGACAGCTTCTACACGCGTCGTCTCAAGGCCCGTCTCGATGACTGCTTCAGCCGTCCCGTCACTGGAGTTTGTGGCCGAACCGTGCTGACACTTGACCGTGTCAGCGACGACTACTACCACAGCTTCCGTCTCACCGGTGAGAAGACACGTGCGCTCAACGTTAGTGCGTACAACTATCTTGGTTTTGCCCAGTCTCACGGCGGTTGCGCCGATGCCGTTGAGGAGTCGCTCAAGCGCTATGGTGTTAGCAGCTACAGCAACCGTCTCGGCGCTGGTAGCTTGGATCTCCACGAGCAGGCTGAGAAGCTTGTCGCCCGCTTTGTTGGCAAGGAGGAGGCTGTGATCATCAGCATGGGTTTTGCGACCAACAGTACCACCATTCCTGCCATCAGCGGTCCCGGAACCCTCATCATTTCGGACGAGTACAACCACAGCTCGATTCGATTTGGTGCGAGGTTGAGCGGTGCTCACATTCGTCAGTACAAGCACAACGACATGAAGAAGCTCGAAGCCCTTTTGCGCGAGTGCATCAGTCAGGGCATGCCCCGCACTCATCGCCCTTGGAAGAAGATCCTTCTCATTGTCGAGGGTCTATACTCGATGGAAGGCACTCTGGTCAACCTCCCTGAGATGATTCGCCTCAAGCGCAAATACAAGTTCCATCTCTACGTCGACGAGGCACACTCGATTGGCGCCATTGGTCCCAACGGACGTGGTGTTTGCGACTACTTCGGCATTGATCCCCGTGAGGTTGACGTCCTCATGGGCACGTTCACCAAGTCATTCGGTGCTGCTGGTGGCTACATCGCGGGCGAGAAGGCCACCATCGACCGTATCCGTCTCCTGAACCATGCCAACGTCTACGGTGAAACACTGTCGCCTCCTGTCCTGACGCAGATCATCGCCTCCATGGCTAGTATTATGGGTGTGGGCAACAACCCAGAAGAGCGAGCGCTTCTTCCCTCATGGGTGAATCTTCCTCGACCGCTGCTCGATGGATCCGAAGGCCGCGAGCGTCTTCGCCGACTTGCATTCAACGCGCGCTACCTTTCCAGTGGTCTGCGCAAGCTCGGCTTTATCGTCTACGGTCACCGCGATAGTCCCATTGTTCCAGTCCTCATCTTCCAACCTGCCAAGATGCCTCTCTTCTCGCGTATGATGCTGGACCGCTCGCAAGCCCTTCCTCCTTCAGAGCGTGCTTATACCGTGACCGATGAGACTGGTCTGGACACGCCTGCAGAGCAACCAGCCAGGCCTCCTATCGTAGTTGTGGTAGTAGCCTACCCCGCCACGCCGCTTATCTCATCACGTGTCCGATTCTGCGTCTCAGCCGCGCACACCAAGAAGGACATTGACGATGTTCTCCGCGCATGCGACGAGGTCGGATCGCTCCTGAAGATGAAATACGGCTCTGGTGGCCCCGGCGGACGATGGAACATCGACCAGGTCATCGACAGGTGTCTGGATCTCGTCCAGTGGAACGGAGAGGACCCCATCTAGCGCTAGCCTCATGTCTTGATCGCTGTTGCCATAGATTTTCCCCTCCCCGCCTCATGGTTGACCCTTGAGCTCGACTCGGCTCAATCCAAGTCGCTCCTTTTCTTCCTCTGTTTCTCTTCTCTTCTCTCTTCGTTTTCCAAACACATGTTACGCCCCTAGGTACTGTATCCTCTGGAATTGACCATCACAGTAATGCTTGACAGACAGAAGACAGGACTCTTGACTCGCTGACAGACTACAGTATATGATTGTGCGCGCCTACGCCTCTCTCAGAGCATAACGAATGCCGAACCTTTTCCGGCTGCGCCTGAGTCAGATACTGTGCGTCACGCAGAGATGGCGAACAAGGAAAAAAATCCACATTTCTTCGAGATCAGAGAGAAACTAACTGCTAAACAAACTCTACGACACACGAAACGGTTCGTAGGGGGAACGACGAACTGGGTGAGAGTCTAGCTGCGTGGCCACCGTAGCATGGGCCATAGCACAGTTGACAGCTGCGAGTGGGGGGATACGGTCCGGTGTGAGGCGAGGGGATATCGGGCAGGAGGAGAGAGTCCGTACCTAAAAGCAGTCGAGAAGGTGGGGGGTAAATGGGAGGGAATCGTTCCACGAGACGGGCACTAATGAGAGAAGAGGAGAGAGGGGGGAGGAAGGACGACGGCAAGAGAGAGGAGAAAGGGAAAAAGTACAGAGTTCAAAGAAAATGTCCAACGCCGACAGCGGTCAAGAAAAGTGTCCGCCAAACACTAGGGTCAAACGACCCGACAAGGACTTGATACTAGCAAGCCCCGAGGTCGTTTGTCTCAACTCTGACCAGCCATGTCGCACCTGGCAGACAAAGCGGAGAGGAGAAAGGATCAACAGAGATATTGGAGCGCAAAGAAGCGTCCATGATACAAAGGGCATTGTCCGAGGCAGTAAGGAGCTGGCATAGAGGGCATAGAGTTTGGATGGGCATAGGCGGGCGATACGAGACGTTGAGCGCCTCGAATCACACCAGTGGTGGTGCTTTTGGTGAATGGCGTCAAAGGGTCAAGACTCGGTCTTGAGTGTCCCTTGAGCCGAGATACCAGAACCGCCGCATCCACCCATTTGAAGCTCATCTGCCTCACTGTCATCGAAGAACATGTCTTCCTGCCTGAGTTGGCCCATCTCCTGCGAAGGAGCCTGCATCATCATCTCCTGGTTGATTGACATATCACCAAAGTTTGACTGACCCAAAGACATGGGCGGCATTCCATTCATGTCCACCGGCTGTCCACCGGCAGAGATCGAGCCGCGAACCGGAGCACCAGACGCAGGTGCGTGAACACGTGCATGCTGGTTGAGGTTGTCGTGGCGGCTGAAACGCTTGTGGCAGTTCGGGAATGGGCACATGAATGGCTTTTCGTCCGTGTGGATGCTCCTTACGTGCCTCTTAAGATGCTCGCTACGCTTGAAGCACTTACCACAGCCGGGAACCTTGCAGGTGTACACCTTGCCGCTCTTACCGAGGTTGTTCATCTCCTCGGGCTTGCTTGGCACTCGGCGACCGCGTGATCGCTTGGTGATGAGGCCGGCGTAAGGATTGGCAAGGTGAGCAAACTGGCTGAGGAGGTTCATCCCCTTCGAGTGCGACGAAGGCACGTTGTTGTCCTGGGGTGACTGAAGGTGCTGAAGCGGCATCTGATGCGAGTTGGGCGATTGCATCAAGGGCGAGGACGAGGGAAAGACACCGTGAGGCGATGAGGTGAATGGCGAGGTGCTCCTTGCACTGCAAGCTGGCGACGAGGGCACCGGAGAATCGATCAAGCTCGCAGCGTACATAGACAGCTGAGCAGCAGCATGTGAAGGTGCACTCTGCGAAAACATCATGCCCGGAGCACGGTAGTTCTCGGCACCGAAAGGCATCGGTGGCATTTGTGCACCGTCCACGGAACCCATGGGGCGGGCAATTGGCCAACCAGCGCCAGAAGGGATTGGGACACCCAGCAGCTGGGGGTGGGGAACAAAACCTGGCTGTGGGGTAAAGTGCTCGAAGGATGGTACGTTGGTCATATCAAGGTGCTCGACGTTGACAAAGCTTGCATCGACGGTAAAGTCCTCGTGTTTGCCATCAAGGTCATCAGAGCCGCCGGTCAGGGACGAGGGAGTCGCGGGGGCAGCTTCAGAGGCACAAGAGGAAGAACCGGTGCTGAGCGATCCAGCCGAGTCGAAAGAGGGCAAGGATGGTCGCTGAGCGTGGGACTCGGACTCTCGAACGGTGGAATCATCGACGGTAGCTCCGCCGTTCTGGGGGTTCTCGTCGATGAAATCAGCAAAGCTGAACTCAGGCCCCGCAACGTTTGACGACAGTGGCGAAGGGCCGTCGACAGGCTGGAGGCTGCTTTGCATAGCGCTAGAACGCCAGTTGACAAGGTCAGGCTCGCGGTCTGTCAGAGTCATGTTCGAGACGAACTCGTCAAAACCCTGTTGCTCAGAAGTGCTCCAGGGTGAGCCGGCAGACGGAGAAGTTTCGCTGTCGAAGCCGTTGAAGTCGTTGCCTTCGGCATCGGAGGTGGCAGTGGAGGGTGCAGAACTGGCGATGGAGGAGGCAAGCGACAGTCGCTGAGCAGCACGCTTGCGCTGAGGAATGTCAATCTCGATACCATCTTCGTCAACGTCGAGCGATTCTTTAAAGTTGAAGTCGGGCTTGAGGGTGGCGGTGGTGTCAGCGCGCTTCCTCTGCACCTCGAGCATGAATGAAGGAGTCTCGATGCCGTCGCCGAAGGAGAAGGGAAGGCCATTCGAGCCGTCGATTGAGGGCGAGAAGCCCATAGGCGTGCAGCCGTTAAGGTCGAAGAGGGTGGGGTTGTGGGTAGTGCTGAAGTACTGGTCCTCCATGGTGAATTCTCTTGATGTGGAAGGGGGGATATTGGTCGAATAAATAGGAGAGAGATCAATATTGGAGTCGTTACGAAATCGTTACTGCTCTTGGGTTCGTAAAAAGAGCAGATGTCGTCAAGGGTCGTAAATGGGGGCTAGCGACGGTCAAAATACGGTGTCATGCACTTCCAGACAAGAAGGGTCTAGAGCTGGAGTGGCGGACGATTGCCGTGAGGTTGACCTTGATGGTTGGGTTGGGCCTTGGGTTGGGCACAGAGGTAGCGGTGCAATACGATGCGAGTGAGATTGGGCTTGGTTGTGAGGGTTTGAGAGTGTCTAGTTGATGATGCGGCAAAGGCTGGAGTAGCTCCAGGATGTCTCGTTGCTAGATCGTTAGAGGTCGTTACTGAGGCAGAGAAGGATTTCACAAAACGTCAGTCAGTATACGCTCACTAGGCCTGGGCGAGAGGAAGGTGCCAAGGTTGAAAAGCGGAAGGCAAAGGTTTTAAGAGTACTCACAAAGTCGTTAGCCTGACAAGGCAGTGGGTATGGGACGGACGGGGTGTGAGTACGAGATCAAGAGAAATGGAGTGTGAATGGATGGGGTATGAAGGGGAGGAGTGGCTGAGCAGAATTGAATGATATCGCAGCCTCGGTGGGGGGATCTGGCGTCAAGCTTGGCGGGAGAGGGAGGGGGCGGGGCTTTCGAGGCGTGCAAGGAGGGTCGGCGCGAGGGGACAGGCAGAGGGGACAGCCGGGACGGTCAGAGGCACAGCTGAGCAAAGGGCAAACAAGAAACGAGCAGCACTAGCACGGCTAAAAATTTGGGCAAACAATAGCGCACTGGATCGAAGCGAGCAGGCAGCAAAGACCACCTTAGGGTATGTGTGAGAGGGCGAAAAAAACTTGCTCCCGATCTAACGGGTCCAGGCCAAAGACAGTCATCGTATCATTGTAACTCTAGGCACAATAGCTGCAGCTGCCACAGGCAAATTGTGACTTTTGAACATGCGTAAGAGTGGGAGAAAGCGTGAGCACGCCGGCTGGATGGCTACCAAACCGAAATCATGCGGTTGGGTAAGGAGAGAGCCACCAAGCCTCCCCAGCCTCAGCCTCAGCCCCAGCCGGGACGGTCGGAGCAGTTAGGCGATGCGAACCAACGGGCAAGAGGTACGAGGCGATGCAGGTGAGCAAGTACCTGCACAGTGCTGGTATCACTTGACTTTTTTTTCTCTCGCGGGATTGCGGAGCTTGAGGTGCAGGCCGTGCATACGGTCTGTAATCCTGTCCAACTTGTTTTGCCCTGTTTGGCAAGTCTCGCGACAAATGGTGACGCACACCTGCTGCAATCTGCTGCACTCGCCTCGCCCACCTAGATCTCGCTTGCACTCGGGCGCGCACCACTATGGATCGGTACAGCTGGCGTATGGATAGCCTTGCATTTGCGTCAGCTAGCGTCGCGTCGACATGAGAGACAGCACGCTATTCTCCGCCCTGCTGAACCAATTCAATCAACCTTCCCTCGCACTACAATCCCCCACAGTTGGCATGTAACGTCACAGGCCGACCTGTAGCTCTCGTCGATGGCTTTACCTCCTCCTTACTCGAACACAATTACAAGTTGCAAGGAGCCAGATCATGTATATTCACACAACCATCCAGTCAAGAATTTGTCCCCCTTGTTGATGCTATCCTTTTTTTTTGCCAAGGGTTCTCGAATAAACTCAAGTCCGCTGCAAGTAACATCTCGGGATCAGTTGCGGCTTTCCGCACATTTTGAGAGAGAGGCTACTGTACTGTGTATTTCCGACTCCCACTTCGGGGTGCCGCGTTCCAGACCAATTATGAGGGCTCAATGGTGGGTGGCTTTGTGGCGTCGCGGCATCCAGGCTGGCCAGCTGGCTTCATAAAAAGCATGGCGACTCGGACCACTCATTCATAGACCAAAGACACAAATGAAGGTGAACCATGATACCGTTGCTGTGTTATCCGGCTGAGGCGACCAAAATGACCCTGTCGACCGGAATGCCCAGCTAAAGACAGAAAGCCACGTTCGGTCCTTCCGCTGAAAAATTGCCAGCTCACTCCCAGGAGGACCATGCTGCATGCCTCGGCTCGCCCGGGGCTGGTCTTGGGCCAGGTGCTTACCCCAAGCAAGCAGCAGAACAATAGACTGGAGATGAATGGGCGTGTAATGGTATCGCTGGCAAGCATCGCCCTTCTCTGCATTCGTCACGCTCGGGCACGTTTCTTCTGTGACAGTGATGGTGAGGTGGCCCACGGCTATTCGGTGGTGAAAGAATTGCCGTTCCGTCCTTGGGTTCTTTCGTTTGCTCCGTTGAGGTGACTGCGGGCGAGTTTTCGCGTATGCTCAAGCAATGAATACGAATGCGGCTGCGCCGTCCAACCTTTTTGTTCTTTCGTGTTTTCTGTCTTGGTGCATGTCTCGCTTACTTGCGTCAACGCCAGGGTCCAGCAAGCGCGACCAACGGAGGCGGCGGCCGAAGCGATCCAAGCAGGCGACGCGACCTAAGTTACTGTACTGTGAGTTTGCTGGCGACGTTGGAAACCAGCGGCAGGAGCAGCAGCAATTGCGCGCCAGTGCCAAGGCTAGACCAAAGCGATGGTTACGGCACGTACATGGCAACACACGCCAGCAACGCCCAAGGACAACGGATACCAGTTGCACAAATTACCCGGCAACAAGGGGGTCAATGGAGGACCCTTGTGCGCAACGGAGGCAACGCTATGCCATTCTTTCTATGGAGCTATCCTCAGTAACCGAGCATGCCGTCAGCCGAGGAATCCCTCTGGTCTGAACAGTAAAGACACTCCTCGCATTCACGGAGCAGCCAGGGTCGGCCTCGGTCATCCTTTGACGCAAGAACCTGTTGCAAGCCGAATCTGGTCGGCAAGTGAGGGTGGACTCGGCTTACCATGTCCGACTAACGACGCCTCTTCATGGTCAGATCAGAGGCGGAGACTCGACTGTCTCTTGCCACACAGGTCGAGTCAAGATGGATCGGGAAACTGATGTAGAACTTGCCGCATTTGGCAAGGGCCGATCCGACAGGATGACGCGCTCACGCTCGATCGGGGACACTTTTTCCCCACGAGACCATGCTTGAAACAGTGACAGTAACAACATTGTCTTCTCCATAATCCTAGCCGCTCGTGATTATACAACGATAGAGGTTCTTTCAACGCGTAAAGAGGTGGGATGTCTCACTGTAGGCGGCTCTTCAATCTCCAAGCCGAGGACACGCCATGTGATTAAAGTGTGCAAGTGTGTGATCTCTCCTTGACCACTCCTGCAAGAAAAGCAAACAAGCTGCGCAGAAAAGCGGCAGCAAAGAACTTTGGTGCGTGGGTGCCAGGCGAATTCGAGTGGTGCATGCGTGCATGCTGGCGTCAAGTCTGCATCGAATGCATCCAGTGCGATGCACCTAGGCAAATCACAAGTTCTCTTGAACCTTAGATGCGTCAAATCGGCGACTCAAGTTGCTAATCGGGCGACACCGTACCGATGAAAGCAGGGTCAATCGCACTGGACAGCAGGACGTGGCAGAGCTTATCAGAGTCAACTACAGACGCCAGAATCTGACCCGGATGCTGACTATTCGCACGCAATCAGAGCCTCTGGTCCCAGGCCCTTCGTCTCGAGTGCTATCATGCACAGGAAGGCATTTCTTCTGTGCCCCCCTCGGGTTTCTTGGACATAGGGTGATGCGCTCGTATGATGATGACTAGGACGCGAGCATCCTGGAAAGACACATCTGTGAAACAATCAGTGTTTGAAACAACATCCCTTGTCGAAGAAAGAGAGGACGTCAAACTGCTGTAAACATGAGTTTATGATGTCGTGTTTTGACGAAACGGCTCTCACGGCATGGGGAGGCTCTCTCTTCACATACAGTCTGCAGGATTCACGCTCCGACGCCGAGTGGCAAGCATCGCGTGGTTTTGTGCACGAAAACATGCTGAGGAACACGAGTTTGTTGAATGACGATCTCGCTCTGAGACGATCTTTGAATGTGCCGAGCTTCTTACGGGCTCGAAGGGGGAGCTTGATCGTCTTTTCGGGTCAATACGTCAGATGTACACTTAGTAGGGTCTTACCTCGCCGAGATGCTGGATGTTGTCGCTGCTCACTTTATGCCTTCCTTCCGAAAGCCGAAAGCTCTTTTCGCGTGACTCTGTGATGACTCTGTGGTGGGTCTCACCGCTGTGTGTGACCATACAGATGCTTACGCTGTTTCTATCCATGCTCGAGACCAGCTTGTCGAGCACACTGTCTTACCGCAGCAGTCTGAATCGAGACGCGGATATAGCAGCATCGGGCCCGATCGTGGATCGGCGATGGTAGGGACCAGGTCTGGGAACACCCATTGCAGCAAAATATTCATCGCATCCTGAACAACTTCAGCCAATAACCGAATGTAGCGCTCTATCGTCTTTCCTCGTATGAACTTGTCTAGTTACATTTTTTTTGCTCAATTTTCTCAGCTTGTTCTGTTGAGAAATAGGCTGTTAACGACGTGTCTACTTCTAAGGTGCACAGCGAGTTGCACGAAATCGACTCTTGGTGCGATTTTCGTAGGAGAAGATTTGCGGTGCTGTCGCCTCTTCAGAGAAAGGGAAAGACTCGGTTCCGCTTTTCAGGATCTCGAGGCAGAACCTAAGCCTGCGGCAAGTGATCCTTCACGGACGCTCTAGCAACGCTACACAATCCATCCACGCGGCTTCCCACTCTTTGGGTACAACGACGAGCGCGATGCATCAGCGACTCGGTGATGGCTGACTTTGTTCAACAGAGAAGCAGACAAAGTAACACGTTACAAGATAACCAAGCAAAAAAAGAAAAGGAACTGCAGCACCTAGGATTCCCGCGTGGTCCCCCACCGCAGTACTGACTAGGCGATACCATGCTTAACTTCGCAGATCGGACGGGATGCGGTGCTTTCATGGTTCTATGGCCGCAGATGTTACGGAAGTCATGTGTGTAAATTATATGCTGCAGTGCTGGCTTTTGTGTGAGAACTGAAGTACTGTATGCGTCTCGTCGTCTCGCGTCGCCTTGTGTTCGATTGTCGAAGATTGAAGGTGTCAACTTACTGTAGTTGGAGTCACAGTACTGTACTGTATCAACCAGCATCACATGGCGTTAATGTACGCGTCTCGTTCAAGGTCAAGGACCATCATCATCTCCCATCTCAAGAACAGGGAGCGGAACACTGCTCGGACACATTCCAGACGGCGGTCTCGGAACCGAAAGTGACTGGAACAAGCCGTTAGCGAAGTGTCCGGCGCCAGGGTAATCGTTGATACCCGGCCAGGATGAAGCCGGTGTGCGCTTTATCTCACAACCGAGGCCGAGGATTTGGCCGGAGGAAAAAAAGGCCATGTGGGTGCGCAGACTCCGATGCTCCCCGGATACTGTCGGAGAGGGAACTGGATGAGTGCCGTAAACTGGATGCAGGAGAGTCTGGGGCTTTACTGTGTATGTTAGGACACATCTGCTGTCGGACGGTGTCGGTGCCTGACAGCGGAAAAAATGCGGGGTAAAGTGCATGAATGAGTGCATGAAAGAGAGCTCTTGCCTGGTCTGGCTGTTGATCTACTGGGATAAGCCATATCGACAGACTAAGCTAATCTGCTGCAGACTGATTCAGATGCGATCGATGGAAATGGGAGGAATCAAGCTGTGAGCATTCTCATGAGACCGTACTTGCCCGAGAGATACTTTCAGAGACGAAGACAAAGTCTCGATTTGCTGTACACGGATAAAAAATTACAGGAAACGAAGGAGGAGGCTCGAGGGGGAAGAGTGCTGTAAACTACAGTGGATCCCTTTCTCCACACGGCCCAGTCACATGACCTTTTGTTTGGCTCATCAATGGATTGTGGTTGCCATCGTTAAGAGACGAAGAGCTCCAGCGGCGAGGTGACCAGGTGAGAAACCGGATAGCTGGGCCCAAGCAGCAGCAAGCTGGCTCAGTGGAGTACGTGGTCCTGTTCCTGTATCGCGAGCCTCGGTATTCTAGACGGACAAAGCGGACGAGATTCTGGCGGTGGAAGGGTAAAGGGCTGAGTGACTCAGTAGATGGGTTTGGAAACAGAGGCGGTGCTTGAATGTGACGACGCGTGCGGGGCCCCAAAAATACAGCACACGCTCTTGGGCAGGCAGGAGCAGGAGAAGAGGCTAGGCAGCTTCTCTGCACGTAGGGCTCTCTCTCTCCCTCTCCCTCTCTCTATTTTCTTTTGCCAAGAGGTTTTGGCAAGCGAAACGAGCGTGTGACCTTGCAAGCCCTGCATGCTCTGTTTTGGTGGCAGCGCAGTTGCACTCCACGACAGCACCACGTTGGAAACCCCATGCTGCAATGCGGGACTCGTGCTGCGCCTGGCCTGGCTGGCCTCTGTCCTTGCGCCTGAGCCACCCGACGCTGGACACTCGACCAGCGAATGCGGACGCCACGGTGCTGCAACTTGCCCGCACGTACCTACACTGCACCTTGCCTCTCCTCTACCCTCCGCCTGCGCTCGCTTCCCACGCTCTGGGACGAGCCCGTCTCTGCTTGTGCCTCTCTTGGTTCTGCAGGTCCAATAGGCAAGTCTTGGCAGTGAGCCATACTGCACTCGACTTGCCGCGGGATCATCGACCGTCCCCAACCGCCTGCCCGCTCAGTCCCCTTTCTCCGTACCGTACATGACATCCAAGTACAGTACAGCATGTCGCAAGCTGCCATGTTTTTCCGAGTCCGAGTCTGAGCCAAAATGGGCCTGACTGGTGCTTTGGATCCACCGTACAGTACTGTTCCATGCGACAGTCGACTGGGCGGCGATCAAAGGATCAGACCACTTTCTCCTCCTCATCTGTCTCTGGCTGCGTGTGTGACTCGAAGGCAGAGGAGACTCAGCGCTTGTATGGTAAGACGCAGTGTCGAATCCATCACTGTGTGCTCTCGTTGAACACGTTTGCCCTGTTTGTGGATGGACGTGTGTGCTTGTCGAGGTACCTTGCCCTGGCCCTGTCCCGGAGGAGGCTGGTGGTTGCGTTTCTTGTCTCGTCAAGCGAAATCTGTGATCTCAGCCTGATCCAGTTTTGGAACACTGGGCGGAGGGGAGGGATGGATGGCAATCGCCAGAGAGCGAGGGAGAGGTAGGTTACCAGACCGTGCTCTGTTGTGCGTTACCCGAGCCAGCCTCGTTCGCCGACCCACACAACCAAACCTGCCAGACTGCTGGCTGCCACGGTTGTCCTGTTCCAGGCCTTGCTCGACTCGCCTCTTTTCTGCCAAGCCTGTCGTGTCACTCAGTCGAGCCTTGCACCTCCCCACACTGCACGCAGACCTGTACCAGGTGCAGCCAGCGCCCAACGCAACACGACGCCACTGAGCCCTTGCGGTCTGGCACCCTGCCTGGCACTCCCCCTCCCTCCCTGCGATCCATCCGCCATAGCCGTCTGCCCCCTCAGACACCGACCGACCCAGGAAATCTCGTCGTTTGCCACGAGGCGTCGTTCCAGACCAGGCCATAATGTACATGCATCTTGCCCCGCCTTGACCCATCTCGATGAATTTTTCCGCCCACCCAGCATGGCTTGCTTTGCTTCTTCCTCACCTTCCCCGCTCGCCAGTGATTGGCTCTGCACTCGTGCATCGTCCACCCCGCAATAGAAGCAATCCATCCCACTGTCCTGCTGGCCAGCTGAGTTGCACAACTTCCCACTATCTCGGACCGTCCGCAGTGGCTGAGGTTAATCTCGAGCCAAACCTCGAGGTCTGTTACATATATAGACCGCATGCTCCGTCTCTTTACTTCCTCGTCTTTGCAAACAGCTCTCTCTGTCAAGGTCTCCCCCTCCTCGCCCAGCAGCTCTCCTTCGCACACGTGGACTTTTTCATTCTCCCATACCTGCTGCTTGAGACCCTACCTTTCATTGATACCCCACCTCAAGACCTCGCCCACAGTACCAGTTTCGTACATTGTCAACATGTCTGCTCCTCTCCCCAGGACAGAGTCGCTCCACTCGGATGAGAAGGACAAGGCCGAGCTCGACAACAACCCCGTCTATCTCACTCACGACGCCAGCCCCGGCGCTGAGCACCGCAGCCAGAACGATGTCGAGCTCCACAGCAACCTGAACAACATCAATGCTGGCTTCTCCGAAGAGGAGGTCAAGCGCGTTCGTAGGAAGATCGACCGACGACTTCTCCCCATTCTCGGTGCTCTCTACTCGATCGCCCTCATCGACCGAACCAACTTGTCTGCCGCCAACATTGCTGGTGCCAACAGGGACCTCAAGCTCACTGTTGCCCAGAACTACACCATTGCCACCCTCATGTTCTTCGTGAGTATCTTTGCCAAGTCCAAACCAGCCCTCGTGTGATCACAGCTCTTGCTAACTCCACTCTACTTTACACAGGTGCCCTACATTATCTTTGAGATGCCCTCCAACCTGCTCCTGCGAAGGATTGGTGCGGCCAAGCAGCTCGGCACTATTGCTTTCCTCTGGGGTGTGATCATGATGGCGCAAGGTTTTGTCAAGAACTGGCAGCAGCTTACCGTCACTCGAGCGCTGGTTGGTCTGTTCGAGGCAGGTTTCTTCCCAGCATGTGTGCTGCTCATCTCGACGTGGTACGTCAGGCGAGAGTCGCAAGTCAGGATGTCTTTCTTCTACCTTATCTCGGTGGGTTTCGCTGGTTTCTCCAACATCATTGCCTACGGTATCTCGCGCATGGAGGGCGTCGGCGGACTTCGTGGTTGGCGTTGGATCTTCATCCTCGAGGGTCTTGCCACCGTTGTCCTTGCCGTTTTTGCTTATGGTCTCATCCTCGACTTCCCGGACAAGGCTGCTGAGAAGGGCTTCCTGACTGTCGAGGAGCGCGACATGATCCTTACCCGAATTCAGCGCGACCGTGGTGACGCCGAGCACGACCCTCTTACCTGGAAGAAGGCTGCCAAGTACGCAATGGACATCAAGCCCTGGTTGTACGGTATCATGTTCATGAACACCACGATGCCCACCTACGCGTACGCCTACTTCCTTCCCATCATTCTCCGCGGTATGGGCTACTCGGTGCGCGACGCGTTCCTGCTCGCCGCTGCTCCGTACGTGGTTGCCATGTTTGTCGCCTACTCGTTCGCCGTCATCTCGGACCGGTACTTTGTCCGTGTCCCCGTGATCGTCGCTCAGTGCGTGATGACGATCATCGGACTCGGCATGCTCTTCGCCCAGAACAACCGTGGCGTCCAGCTCGCCGGTACTTTCTTCGGTGTCGCCGGTGCCAACGGTAACATTCCTGCCGTGCTCAACTTTTCGCAGAACAACATTGCTGGCCAGTCCAAGCGTTCGTTCGTGTCCGTCGTCGTTGTCAGCTTTGGTGGTATCGGTGGTATCTTTGCTTCGACCGCTTTCCAGGCCAAGGACGCTCCCCTCTACCGCAAGGGTCTCTACGCCACGCTCGCTTGCCAGTCGTTCAACGTCGTCTGCTCGCTCGGCCTGGCCACCTACTTCTACTTTGTCAACAAGAAGGTTCGCGCTGGCACCAAGGTCGTCGAGGGCAAGCCTGGATTCACCTACACCATCTGATCTGGTACTGTCCCAGATCAATCTATTCACCCCTTGGTCCTCATTGGCTCTCTTCTGTCTCTCTCTGTCTCTCAGATGACACGTCTCATGTATTGTATATTGGTGCAAGGTGCACAAGTGTTTCCACGACAAGTGTGGGAACACTACTAGTCACATGGAATGAATTTACGAAACTCTCACTACAACTGGGTGCCGTGCAAGTTTGGTCTGATGGGGAATGAATGCTTCACAAAGAGGGAAAGAGAAAGATAGAGAGAGAAATGCTAGTGGGTGGTTCCTGATCATGATTGCTGCGCACGCAACGTGTTGATCTCACGAACGATCTCAGCAGCCTGGCGTTGGCTGTCAGCGTCAAAGTC
The DNA here is from genome assembly GCA_026413255.1 of Fereydounia khargensis. Lineage (NCBI taxonomy): Eukaryota > Fungi > Basidiomycota > Ustilaginomycetes > Urocystidales > Fereydouniaceae > Fereydounia > Fereydounia khargensis. The sequence goes on along the minus strand of JAOCZO010000014.1, from coordinate 216,096 downwards.
GTATCGCTTGGTATCGCGCGGTGACTCGCGCCACACGACGAGTTTGAACGAAGTGGGGATCTTGCTGCTCTGTTTGCATGCGACGACGGCCGAAATGTGGAAGCTGGCCGCCTTTTGAAGTGTTCGCATGTCCGTCGGCATGATGTGCACCCAGTCACCGTCCAGTGTGAGGGTGCGCTCGTGTCGTGCGACAAACATGGGTGTCTTGCGTGAGACGGTGAATGATTTGTACGCAGATGTGACATCGAGCGGAAGGCGGGGCGCACGTGGCTGGGTGGTCGCACCCAGAGAGGTGCGTCTGACAAGCGCCAGGTCGTGGTTGCCCTCGAGGCTCTCGACTGTCCGATCCAGCGGAACAACGGTGCCTTTGTCAGGAAGGAGCAGTGCCCACTCGTCCACATTGGCAAGATGACGCTTGCGGCAGATCATCTCCAAGACGTCCGCAAGATACATGTCGGCTGGTACTTGGAGCGTGGTCTTGTATCGCACTTCTGGGTTGGGGGTCACAAGGACCCTGAGGAAGATGCTCGCACTGGAAGGAGCGGCGGCTGTGCGACTGAGGGCACCAGTGGCAAAGATGGGAGTGCTGACCATGGTCGCGGGTGTGACACCAAGCTTGTTGTCTGCCAAGGCATTGACTCTGGGATTGAGAGTACTGGGCCCGCTCTTCTTGGCGGTAGACGTGACGACGCGGGAAGCACGGCGCACGATCTCGTCATAGGACTCCTTGTGCTGCTTGATCTGAGTCGATGTTGCCTCACAGACGGCAAATTCGTCACCGCCAAACTTGCCCAGGGTAAGGGTGCGGTCAATGGCGGGAAAGTCCTCGTCAACTTCGCCATCTTCGACGATACGTAGCGTCCAACCTATTGTGGTGAGGCGCGATTCTTGCTCTTGCTCGGAGAGACTTCCCGGGTCAAGATCCGGCTTCCACCCTTCTTCCGCATAACAGAAGAGGCCGTAACCGATTACTTCCTCCATGGTAGCGTCCTTGCGCACACGAAGTTTCATGGAGCGAGTTCTGGCATCGACACTGACTGCGCCGCTTGCGGGAGGCGTGGCTGGAGGCGATTGGTTGCTAGCAGCCCAAGGGAAGTAGAGTTCGACATTCATGCTTGGCGCTGTGCTGGCCCGACCTGCTATGCCTGAATAGAAGGCAGCGAATGGATTGGATGGGCCAGAGTCTTGCTTGCGCATGAGGGCAGAGAGAGCCGAGACCTTGGGCCGGGTGGCATGCCGAGACGCAACATCGTTCGCGGATGCTTTTGTGGCAGAAAAGCTTTCTGCGTCGGCGAGATTCTTAGAGAGCTGCTGACCTGATTTGGAGCGAGAAGAGTTTCGCTTGCGACGCCTGGGACGAGAATTGTCAGTGAGGTCTTCGTCATCGTCAGCGACAAGGAAGGCCGAGGCTGGTAGTCTGAAAGTTGCGTCTTTGGCGTTGGCTGTCGGTTTGCGAGACTTGATTGGTGAGGAGCGAGCGGTGGGACCGCCGCGCTCTGCATCATCGGCAAGGATGGTGGGCACACGGTCAAAGTCATTGTCTCCTGGCTTGGGTATCGCTGGTAGCTCAAGGCTACCGACGTTGAGAAAGTCGGGGGAACCGATACTGGAGGCGATTGTGTTGGTATCAGTGGAGCTTTCGGCGTAGGGAGCAGGTATTGGTGTAGCGGCGGATGAGACAGGCGCATTGGGGGTACTGGAACGATCGTCTGGTGGGATCGCAAAGAGGGTTGGGGCCTGATTGTTTTGGGCAGAGGAGATGTCTTCGCTGAGAGAATGAGAGAGTTGGCTTTCGCGGCCGTCTTCGGGAACATTGTGAAGCTCCTGAGGAGGAGGCTGAGGTGGGCTGAACATGGCATCGTCGGTGGGGCGAGTCTGTGGTTCAAGGCGGCCAGCTAAGGAAGGTCTGTTTGTGTCCTGAGCACGCTTGCCAGATACTCGCATGCCGAGCACTCCAGAGCGGCCGGGCCCGTAAATGGTCTGAGTGTAGCGGAGGCCTGATGCCGGCTTGGAGGATCGTGCCTTGTCGGCAAGAGGGTCGGCACCTGTACCACCTTGAGGAACGGGAGAATGTATGGAGGTGATCTCTGGGTGTTGGGCTGGATTTGTGAGACCAGCGAGAGAAACATGAGAGTCTGCTGCGTAGGGTTGATAGAAGGGGCCGGGCTGGGGTTGAGGAGGAGAGGAGGAGGAGGAGGAGGAGGAGGTAGTGTTCGCATCTGGGGCCACGGAAGGGAGGGTGATGACGCGAGGCCCGGCATGATCATCAATGCGACCAAGATAGGCGAGGCGAAGCGAGTGGATGATATAGTCTGGGTCGACGAGTAGCGACATGACGAGTGGTGTACTGTGGTTGCGGCAGTCGATCGTCTGTTTTGGAATATAGACAGAAGCTAGCGCCAGGGGAAGGAGTGTTTAGCGAGTGATGACATGGCACGCCATGGCCGGTAGTGGAAGGCCAGGAGGCAATGGGATGATGGGAAGAGCTAAAGGAAGGAGGGCGGGGTTGCTCTTTGAAGCGTGTAGTGAGTGTGAGTGTGGGTGTGAGTGTGGGTGTGCCTGAGCTTGACTGAGCTCGAGTGGGGTCGGCAACCCGAATGACCTGAATCATGTGTGGAGGGGTCCAAGCAACCAAGCAACCAGGCAGCCCGTCAGCGCAGCAGTCACGGCAGCAGGCAAGGAAGGCAACCGGCGCCACGCCTCTAGGGGCACACAGGGCACACAGGGCACACACACGCAAGACGCCCCGCCAGCCTAGCCTCGCGCCCTTCTAAAATCACGCATGTTGTTCCCATGCCCACGGCAACCAGCAAAGGTGACCAACTTTGATCATCCCTCATGACACTGTACAGTCACCGGCACTTTCCGAGTGCATTGACTGAGACCAAAAGGTTTCTATTCGCTTCAAGCTAGAACGACTCGGCCTTGTCGCTAAAGCTAAACGAGTGCTGAGTGCTGAGTGCTGAGCGCTGAGCGCTGAGCGCGGACCACACTGTCAGATTGGATCACGTGACTCTCGGCGCTTCCTGACCGTATGAGCCCTGACTTGGTCTGGATTCGGATTCGCCAAGCCTCTTCTCACAACCACCACCACGCGCACGCACAAATCGTCATGACATCCAACGACGTGCGTGACATTCTCTCCCTCCCAGAGCGCCAGCGCAATCCCTCCGGCGCCAGCAGCTCACGCAAGCAGCGCAGCAGCAAGCCTCCGCCTACCGCTGCCCCCAAGCCCACAAAGCCAAAGTACGATGGCATGACCCGTGAGCTATTTGCCCTTCTCGGCGACAATGCTCCCAGTCTCGCAATGAGCCAAGCTGCAGGCAGCTCCTTCCGCCCCAAGTTTAAGCGCCGCACGGGCAAGGCAAAGCGCTGGGAGTGGACCCCCTTCCGCAACCCGGCAAGGCAAGACCGCCTCGTCCTCCACCACTGGGCACCCGCCCGTGCCAACCCATCCGACGAGCCCGAGTCCGAGTACCGCTTTGCCGAGTTCAACACCACATCCGGCGTATACTCGTACTCCAATGATGAGTATATCCAGCATCTCCGCGACGACGACTGGACCAAGGAGGAAACCGACTACCTAATCGAGCTCTGCCACGCCTATGACCTCCGCTTTGTAGTCATCCACGACCGGTACGACTGGCCATCGGGCAAGCCACGCTCCATCGAGGACCTCAAGGCCCGCTACTACGCTATCTGTCGACGCCTTATCCGCAGCCGCATCTCGACAGACGACATGGATGCACGCCAGGCCCTCCTATCCACCTACTCGTTCGACAAGCAGCGCGAGGTTGAGCGCAAGAAGGCTGTCGCCCGCCTCTACACGCGCACGCCGGACCAACTCGCCGAGGAGGAGGCGCTCTACGTCGAAATTCGCCGCATCGAACAGAACGAGGCTCGCTTTGCCTCTGAACGAGAAGAACTCCTCCGTCTCCTTGGCGGCTGGGAGTCGCTCCCCAACTCGGCGCCGCACGCCGTGGCCGCTGCAGGCTCTGGCGTCTCTGGCCTCCTCCAGTCCGCATCCGCATCCGCATCTGACGACACATCTGGCTCGCGTGCCAAGAAGCGCAAGACGGACGACGAGCCGCTGACCGCCAAGCAGCGCCAGGAGCTCAAGCAGGCCCACCACGACGAGCTGCACTGCATCACCCGCTTTGACCCGGATGCCCAGCCGCCGTCCAAGCCGCCCTACCCACACCTGGTAGGAACGCCCTCCTCCGCGCCGCCCGTGGGAGCCGGTGCCTTCCTCCGTTCCGGGCGCGTGCTTGCCCCGCGTCCCAACCTCGCCCAGCGCGCCGCCATGACACTTGCCGAACTCGACCCGCCCATCCCCGCCAAACTTGTCTTCCCGACCGCGCGTAACTTTGAAAAATGGGAGGGCCTGCTTGGTGCCGTGACGAGTGGCCTCGAAATGAAGAGACAGCTCGATCGTGTACAGACCGAACTGCGTATTGCCAAGGCCAGGCTGGCTGAGGCTGTGGCAGAGACAAACAAGATGCAGCAGCAGGCACAGTCGCAGCCTCAGTCCGCGACTGTTACTGAGACGCACAACTCTACCACAGCCACCTCTACCACCACAACTGCGACTTGATGCCCACCAGGACTCTAGGCCCCCTCCTTCCCCTTCCCCTTCCTCGATACCCCAGTCTCCCCGCTCACTCGGCTCGCACTCAACACCTAGACATTTTGTATACAAGCATTCAATTCAACCTGTGCCCCGCACCAGATTCATCATCATCATCATCGTATCTAGTTCACCCCTGTATAAGAAAAGTACACCAGAGAGAGCTTGAGTGCATTGCCCCATAACTGGGTGAGAAAGCAGGGAGAGAAAGGGAACAAGGAAGAGGAGGAATGAGGTGGGGCAACAAGGCGGCCGTCATAAAGACAGGATATCAAACCACAACAGGTAGCGGATCCCACATGGACCGGTGCCTTCTACCGCGGTTACAAATAGGCCAAAGAGAGGGAAGACGCACCACAGGAGCCAAAGATGATGGGAAAAAAAAGGGATTCAAGAAAAAAAGGAAGGAACGGAGCAAAGGCGAGCGTCCGAAACAAGGGGGTAACAAGTGACTGAAAAAGGAAGGTGAAAGAGGCGCAGCCCGGTGGATTGGCAAGAGAGCAGCAGCCAGAGAGAACCAGCGACTGGCGGAGATCCATCCGCCTACGTGCGCGAAGGGGGTATAATGCAACAGTCAAGAAGAAGGAGGGAAAGGAGGGGAGGGGAAAAGAGGAAATAAACAAAGAACCAGAATAGAGCTCGGCTCAGAACTTGCGCTTGGCAAATGTCTTGTTGAGCAGCTGGAGAATCTTGCCGACATTCAGTTGCACGTACTCGAGGTCGAGCAACTGCACGTCGTCCTTCTGCTTTTCAAGCAGGTCGTCCAGCTTGAGGTCCATCTCCAAGATTGCCTTTTCACGCCCCTTGTAGTGAAGCGCGATGATGAACGTGCCTGGGGAAGGCGATGTGATGTTGAAAAAGATGTTGGCACGGCGATTCTCCGGAACGTTACTCTCCACAATGATGCCGTCCTTCTCCATCTGTGCGTGCGTGAAGCGGTACGGGCCCAGCACTTGGGATTTGGGGGCCTTCTTCTCCTTGCCGCCGACCGAGATGACGCCTACTCCGCCGGTCGTCTTGTCCTTGCCCGAGCCACTAGTCATGCGGACGTTCTGAAGGTAGCTCTTGTACGTGTCGAGCTGGCTTCGCAGGTAATTGTTGTGCTCGCCAATAGTCTTGTACACCGCTTCAAGGCTGCGCATCTCCTGGATGACCTTTTCTCGCATGTTGCCGAGATGAGCAAGCTCCGAGGCCACCTCATCCGTCATGAGGCTGTACCCATCCCTTCGATCAACCACCTTGAGCTCTTCAAGCTCTCGAAGCATCTCCTTGACCTTGATGCCCTTGCGCACGAGCGTTGCATCCTTGGTTGTAGCCGCGCGCTCAGCAATCTGGGGCAAGTTGATGGGTCGTCGCTCGGCCAAAGAAGGAATCGAACGGATGAGCTGCACAAAGATCGACTTGGTCTCCATGTACAGAATGTCGTTCTGGGTGACATTGTTCTCCGACATGAATGCTGTAGTCAGATCCTGAATGGGCGTCTCCCATCGGCTGAAGAGTGGCAGGTCAACCGTGCGGTTCTCCTTGCGTGCCACTTGGCCAGGGCTTGGCCCAAGCTCGTCGATCAGAATGCGGAGGTGGTGCTTGTCGTTTGGCGCAAGCACATCAAGGTGCTGACCGACCAGCGAGTGGGTGTTGTACAGCTCGTTGAGCGTGATCTGGATCTGAAGATCCTTCTTGGAGAGCGCCATGTACTGATCCATCTCGAGCGTGTCATAAAAGTCACCAACATCGCATAGCGCATTGAGGAAAGCGTTCATGCGCGTCTTGTTGTTCTCCACAAAGGGGTTGAGAGACATCATGTACTGCTCCTTGGCGTAGGAAGGCTTGTTGGCCAGGTTCTGCAACATCTTGGCGATGAGCGTGAGCGTCCGGCGCGGGTGCTTGGCAGGCGGACCGTCAACGAGCATGTAGGCCTGTGGTGTGACGATGGCGGGGTTGATAAATCGGAGGAAGAAGAAACCGCCGATGAGCGAGCAGATGGCAAAGTCGGTGGCATCGGGGTACTTTCGCTTGGTGAGACTGCGAATCTGCTTGCAGATCCAGCGGATACCGTACGGGACTTCCTCAATCGAGTTGATGATAGTCAGAAGGAAGCTGTTGGCGATCTCCATGAGCATGGTCAGTCGTGGTGCGATGATGGCCTGAACATCCGCGTTCTCCTCGGCAACCTCGGCGGGCACACCTCGGGGAAGATTTGGCGGCAGGCTTCCCGTGTCCTCTTCAATCTGGTTGATCATCTGCTCGTAGACTTTGAGCGGGTTGACCTCGAGGTTGAGATCCTTGTGCTCGATAAGGCTGTTGATCCTCTCTGAAAGGACACTCTTGAGATAGCTCTGACCGGGCCCTCTCCGTGTGTAGGTGGTCATCATGCGTGATACTGGGGTGTTGGCTCGCAGGAGGGAACCAAACTCGGTAGCAGTCTCAAACTGTGCCGAAAGAACGGACTATAGAGTGACAAACAAGCAAGAAAAAGGTGTACCGTCGTGAGCGATTGGACACTTCTCGTTAAAGGGGCCAGAGAGGCCAGCGGGTCAAGACCTACCTGGAACATGGTGAGGAGGAGATGCTCTTCGCGGCTCTCATACTGGTTTCCGTAGAGAGTGAACATGACAGTCTGGAGGAGTGTGTCGATCTCGGCAAGGCTGACCAGGCGACAGAGGGCTGCAATGTGCCTTGGCTCGGACTGAAGGAGGAAGAAGAGGTTGCCGTACTGCTGCATCTTGCGGTCGTCTAGTACGGTACCGGTAAGTGCTGGATCAGCTTCTTCGAGGGTGCTGGCCACTTCGGATTGCTATTCAAGCAGACAAAGGGAGAGACGCATCTGTGGTGAGCGGCGGGTTAGAGAGGAGCAAAGCAAACATTACGTACCTCGTCGAGGGCCATCCTGTTTGCAATCAGGAGAGCGATTCGGCTGTCAAGATACCGTACGTCTCGCTCGAGTACAAAGTTCTTCTTTGACTGGGCTGAGATGCGACCCTTGAGTTCTCGTAGCCGCTTTTGGGCTGTTTTCAGAGGGAAGGGGGAAGAGGTAAGAGTGTGTCGATAAGGGTTAGAACTTGGAGCATGGGGCAGTGGAACGTACCTCGGGCCAGGTCATCCTCTACTTCGACATCCTGCTCAGCAGCCATGCTGTAGAGCGCGGTGACCGAGTACCTGTTGGTGTTGCGATTGCTGAGACTGGCGGCAGTGAGACGTCGGTTCATCATGGTGTTGCGATCTCTGCCCGAGCCACTTCCCTCGCCGGCAATGGGGCTGTTGGAAGGGTAGGAGCCATTGGGGGCTTGCTGGAAGGTCGTCATCGTGATTCGTTGCGAAGGGGTATTGAAGGAGAAGAGCTCTTCAAGGGTATGTAGATACGGGGGGAAAAAGGATCACAGGTCTGAAATGCAGTAAGGTCAGGCGAGGGCGAGGGTCGGCTGCATACAGCTGCTGTGCGAGAAAGTTGACCTGGTTGTGATTGGAGAATGGCGGTGGCTGAACGGTGAGCCACAGGATCGCCAGACTGTCTCACGCGGGCCGAGAGTGAATGGAGGAAGGACTGGTCAAGGTCGGTTCCGCGTGGGTGCAATACGAGCCGCCAAGAAAGATACGGCGTGGTGGACGGCTGGTGAGGAAGTTAATGGAGGGAGGCGAGGTGTGCCGCGCTGTAGATAGTGATGGGGCAGGCTAGACAGAATCGTGTTTTGAGCTGGAGGTTGAAGGGCTGAAATGAATCTGGAGCGCGAGCCGTGTGTGTGCTCAATTTAGCAGGGCTGATGTGGAAATGAGACCGAGGGAAAAAGCAATGAGCAGACGGCAGCCGCGGCAGATAAGAAGGAAAGGGGGGGGGCGTATGGACAAAAAGCCGGCAAGCTCTAGACAAGGATTTGCAGTAACGTTTCGGGACGAAGCCAAACGAGGCCAAGCTAAGGGACTGCGTGGTGGGCTGAATGGGATGAGATGGGTGGTCTGCTGGCTGGAGGGTGATATGATACGGTATGACGAGGTGAATGATCGTGTCGTCGTCAATGGGGCGGGGTGGTGATGGCGATGCTGTTGGAGCTGCTGCTGCTGCTGCTGTGGGGTGAAGCCGAGAGGAGAAAGCCTCAATGCGGCAAAGATTGGTTAGGAAGTGGACGGCGGGACGGAAGGGAGAAGGGAGTTCAAGTGTGGTAATGTTGGGTGGGATTCCGGTCGAGCTGAGCGTGCGAGAAGGGGGAGAGAGTGAGGGAGCCGGGTTGCGTTGCGTTGGATTGACGCGGCGCTGGCACTGGCACTGGCACTTGCACTTGCACCGACGCTGCACCCGCTGCTGCTCGCTCGAGCCGTCTGTCTGGGTGTCGACGCGGGCGGCGGCGGCGGGCTGATGCTGCCAGCTTTGCGTTTTTTTTTTTTTTTTGAAAGAGGGGCAGCTTAGCCAGGGCGCGGGTGCGAGGCCAGAGGGCGACGCGACTCTGTTGCAAGGGCGGGGGAGGGCGAGACAGAGAGAGAGCGCGAGAGAGAGAGAGAGTCTTGTCTCTGTTTCCGCGGCGGCCAGCCAGCCAGCCAACGGACTCTGGGCTGAGACGCTCCCGTGCGCGCGCATTTGTCTGGTCTTGCCTCCGGGCGCGCCCTTTTTTTTTTTTTTTTTTTTTTTTTTTCTTTTTCTCTCGCAGGTGTGTCTCAGTCTCCAGTCTCAGTCGCTCCTGTTCGCCTTGCCCAGCTTCGGCTGGCTGGCTGATCGGGAGCAACGGTAGGCGGGCGGGGACCTTGCTTCTTGGTTGGTCTTGGCCATCCAGCCAGCCACCCAAGCCACCAGCTAGCCACCCTCGTCCAAGTTACAGCCTTGTTTTGGCCCAAGTTGTGTGTTACAGAGCGGTACACATCATTCTGACTTTCAGTGATGACGCTTATTGGCTGATCTGCGTCCTGTCCATCTCGCGCTAAAGCTACAGTGCAGTGCAGTACTGTACATCAAAAGGGACGCATACAACACTGTACAGTACAGTACAGTACTAAGCCCATCAGGTATGTGCACATCCAGCACCGGTGTTCTTCCGACTTTCGTCTCGGCATGCATCGCGGACAGCAGACATGGAAGCGCTGCGCTAGCCGCTATAACAAACAAACGTTGGAAAAATGCCACACACGAGCAGTAACCGCTTTGACTTTAAAAAATGAGAGTGCGGAGGCGAGTCACTTCGTTGGCTGCAGCGGCGATGGAACAGAGCGAGCAAAGAAAGCTGCTTGGCTGCGACCGTGAGCGTTGGGTGCCATTCGCTCTCACTCGCTTGCGACGGCGCGTTACCAGCGAGCGCCTCCCCCGCTAGCGTGTCCCCCATCTCGCTCGCTCGTGTCAACGCGCATGCGCCTCCAGCCAGCGCAAGTCAGTCACACCCTCGCGCACACCTCATACACACAATGCCGACCCGACTTCATTATCAAGCGACATGCGGGTCCCACCGCTGTGGGAACACACTCGGTTCGGCAGATTCACCCTCCCAGTATGGTAGCAGCGGGTCGGAGCTCAAACATGTCTAGTATCCCTTTGTTCATGATCCTCTCTTCCTGCAACCTGTCCGCGCACACAGTACAGTAGAAACAAAACAGAAGCATCCTGCGCGTTGCTCACATGCGTGGCCATCCGAGGGCGCAATCGACTCTCTGGACAGCAGTCAGGTGCAACCCACAATATCACCGTCCGTGGCGGGCTTTGTTTTCCACTGAGACACCGAACGCGTTCTTTCTGTCCCCGTCGGCGTCGGTCTCACCCATGTCAACTCGAGCGCACCGTGGCTCACGCCACAGTTTCCCAAGCGCTAACACTTTCCAGTGGCCGACCGTTCCGTGCATCGCGTCCTGTCAAATTGAATGAGCCGCAAGTAGGTCACGCCTCTTGAGCTGGTGGATTCGCACCCTCTGATTGCTGTGCCCCCGATGTCGTCGCCGCGCCCCCTTGACTGGACGTCTCTCTCCGCCGTTGCGAATCCTTTCGGAGTGTCTCGTAGTGCACATTAAAGTTGAGACGGCTCTGAATCATGCAACACGAACACAAGGTGTCAGTGTCATCTCCTTGCGCAATTCTTCCCAATCCCGGATCCGACTTACCCCCAAGTCGCGCACTGTTAGGTTCGCATGCTTCTCAAGCGCCGTCACGATCAGCTGCATTCTTTCTTGGAACATGAGCGACTGTGCTCGCAGTCGCTGCGCGATGTGCGGAACCGCTGCTGGATCTGCGGGAGGAAGGTTGAGCCCCACTGGTGCCTGCGGCCGTGACGACGTTCTTGTGCGGGCCCCCGTCCGTGGTTGACGCTCCGACGCCTACAAAGCAAACACACCGAGCTGTTTGAGCATCCATGATCCAGCCCTTATGCGGGATTTCTGACAACACTCACAGTATCAATGTCATGTCTAGCAAGCTCGCCAATGATCAGGTGAGACAGGTCGTCCGCAGCAATGGAAAACGCAAGTATCGTATCTAGCTGTCCTCGAAGCTCCCCGGCAAGGTAATCCTATGATGCAGCAGATCAGAGGAGCGGATCAGTCAGGGCTATCTTGGAAAGTCAATCACTCTCTTGTTCGACCTACCTGGGCGCCTCGCTTACCGCCCCTAAGAAGGACCTTGCCAATCAGTGCATTGAGATAGGCACGGTGAGACTGGATCAACTCGTCGAGATCACCCTGTCTGCGGGAGAAGAATGTTTGCAAGTCGTCCCACGAATACTCAATCACCTCGAGTTGGCAGAAGCCTTGCAGCTGACGAACAAACTGCACCATCTCGCCCAGCATGACCATGGCTCGATGGGATTCGCGGTTGAGCTCTGGGGGAACCGTGGATAACGAGTCAGCACGTCGGTCAATTACAGGTCAATCTGTTGACTCACCTCTCCCGGTAGCGTCCTTGTTCCTGATCCGACGAAGCGCATTTGATGAAGAAACAAGGCGGGTCCAGCTGCCGCTAAGCGCCAGCTCTACCCTCCTGATCTTCCAGAGGTGGGCAAAGATGGTTTGGTACCCAATCATGGCTTGCGTATCGAGCACCGTATTGACCGGAGAGTCCACCTTGTACTCGAGTGTGAACGTGTCCCAACCGGTATCACCAGCACTGAACTCGAGAATACGTGCATCAAGTCTTCGAAGGATGTCCGGATCATCGAATTGGGCGTTGGACCCTCGCACAGCCGTCTCGAGCGAGGCAGTCAGATTGTGGCGGAACAAAGAACTGGCAGGTCGGTTAAGGCTACCGCTGAGAGACTGCATCAAGAGGTCGACAAAGTCACCCTTCGACAACATCAAATAATCTCGCAGAGCGCGCAGATGATCCAGAAGCTTGAACTTGTCCAAAAAGATGTCGAGCAGTCTCTTGCTAGCGATGGTGAACGCTGTATCGATCGTGCGCTCAAGGCCCTCTAGATCCGTGTACCGCAGGTCCTTTCCAGAGCTACCGAGCACATCGCGAGTGGCGACCCAGTCGCTATCTCCGCAGCTATGGCGGATAAAATTGAGACTCTTTCCCGTCGAAAAGATCTTGCGCCCGAACGACTCGTCCAGGAAGCTCGGAAGCATTTGCTTGCGGAAAATGAACTTGTTTTGCCACAGAGCTGCTGCGTCGGCCTCCAAATCGGTAAAGCTCGGCATGTCGATCGAGTCACTGCCTCCCTTGTTGGCACTGGGAGCAGGCTTGCTCGGATCCGCATTGAGCTCGACAAAGAACTCGTCGAATGGATCCTGGAGCTCGCCTTCGTAGATCCAAAGCGAGAGCGAGTGAAAGAACGGTTTAGAGACCTCGTCAAGCAGCTGAGAAGTGAATTGTCGGATGAACGGATCTCCATGAAAGGTATACGAGTGAATCAAGGAGACAAGCGCACCACCATGAGCATGTCTACAGCTCTCGATTATTGTACTCATCAGGCGCATCCGCAAGGTCATCTGCTCGGTCCACACCGCAAGGCGCTTGAGCGTCACGTAAGTAGAAGGCTCTGATGAAGAGGAAGAAGGGGCAGCAGCAGCAAGCCCTCGATCGCCATGGCTCATCTGGGCTTCGAGGCTTGCGATCAGGCGATAGTAGCCTGTCAGCTCATTCGAGATAAAGTGACAGAGGCTCTGCATGATAAGACCAGAGGTCAGGGCGGCCGTCCGCTCCTTGGAGAACTCGGATACACGACGATAGAGTCGACCCAGCTCCGCTAGGCGATGGATCATGCGACGAGTTGGCGGGGCGATCTGGCCCTCGTGATGTTCGTTGAACACGACCCGAAGAAGCTTTTCCGGTTCCGCTCCCTCGCCGGCCTCGAGAGTTGGAAGCTGATACTCCTCCTCGAACCGGACAAAGCGACCATTGATACCTTGCAGAATGAAGATGACATCGCGTAGAAGGAGTTGCTCTGCCACTTCTGGCTGATTAAGACGATTTCGCCACCTTTCAATGAGGGCCTTGCGGGGTAGCTTGCCCTCACTTTGTAGCTCTGCTGCAGATAGAGGCCCATCAGCTGGAGAAACAGCCGCTTTGTCACCCTTCGCTCTCTTGGCAGCACTAATCGCTGAGTCGGTATCGCCTGTGTCAATGGTTGATGGACGATTCTGAATGTCGGGTGAGGGTCGACCAAAGGCGCGGTCTTTGGCAGGCTGTGGAGTTGAATCGTTCGATCCAAGGATGCGATCCGAGCTCGACTTGGTGGCAACAGAAGGCTGACGCTGAGCTGACCTTGCTTCAGGAAGGGTAGAGGATGGCCCAGCGGTGAACGCGAGTTGCTCGAGAAGGTCGAGAATAGCAGTGAGGTTCCTGGGCCGATCCGGATGAGACCTGAGACGAGCGACGAGGTTCGAGTAGCGGACGGTGGAGCCATGACCACCGTCGACTGCCCACCTGGAGAGCTTTCGATTGATCATTTCTGTGATTTGCGGCTCGTATGGGCGAGAGGCATTCTCCTTCATCTCTACAATGTCGTAGCCCTCGTCATCTAGGCGGTCTTTGAGTACCTTACGTTCGCGCCTATCCTCTGAGGTTTCTTCGCGGCGTTTGCGGGTGGCAGGGACAAAGGAGCGGGTGAGGTTTCCGAGCATGCGGTACATTTCACGCACGACGTCAGACTCGCTGGTGGAAGTGGCTGCGGTGGCGGGAGTGGCTGTCATTGGAGTCGAAGCTGGGTAGCGTGAGGAGGTGGCTCTGCCCGCGTCCCGCTCGCCAAAGGCAGCCGGGGTGCGGCTGGACGACATGGCGAGTATCGATGCTGAAGTTGGTGCAGATCAAAGGACGCCGCACGTCCGAGTGGTTCTCTAGAATGCTGAGTAGGAGATTGTAGGATGGAAAGGAGTGATAGACGGGGGAAGGTTTGACGGAGCTGCGGAATCCAATGTGACAGGCCATGTGTTGATCTCTGTTGCGGCGCGCGGCCAGCCAGCTCGCAGCCTGACTTAGACGGCGCAGGGAACCCCAGCCAAACCAGGAAGCAGACAGGCAAGCTCAGACGCGTCGCGCTGCGCTCCACATACAAAAAAAGTTGAGCTGGCCGACTGCTTCCCTCAATCTCGCCCGTTGCAGGCGAGAGCAAGCAAACAGGAACAGGCAAGAGACAGCAGCAACAGCAGCAACACCCGCAAGGATAGGCAGACAGCGACCAAGCTCAGCTGTCGTCGTAAAGCCTAAAAGTAGAGCAAAGCTATTCAATCGATTTGGTCACAGTGATTATACAGAATGCGATGCGATCCATGTCTATGCATGTACTTTGCATCATCAATTGCTCTCCGTTGGGGGGAAGGGGTTACTGATTACACAGGGGTTGAGTTCGTGAGGCTGAGCTCAGGGTATCTAATGCTTGCTAGGAAAAGCGAATCATGTCTCTGCCTGAGAGAAACTTGCGTGAGGTGATCGGGACACCCGTCTTGTTTGGCATTCCGCAGAGCGAAGAACATGCGGCGACAGCAGTTGTGCCCAATGTTTGATGGACCACGGAAGTCGAGAGGCGCAATGCCTGTCAGCTTGAGCTTCAAGCTTGCCTGCACTTCCATTGAGTAAATGCAAGGTGGGCAGGGACGCCAAAGATTACTGTAAAGTAAAAGGCGGGCTGATGAGCATTCCTCGTGAACAATCTATGGCGATATTCCGTGATACGTACCAGTAACACTGAGACTGTGAGAAGAGCTCCAATTCCTAACGCGGCAAGACGAGCGGTCTTTGTGGCGAGAGCCGGCACCGATGCAGAAGAGTTTTGAAGAGCATTGCTTGTGTCGTTGCCGTTCCGGTTGCACACGCCAAAGGGGACAGGTGTAGTTCCAGAGCAGTGTTCCTCCGTGACGAACTGATAGCAAGAGAACACTGTGACATCAAAATACAGTGTGTCAGTCTCCGTTCTTGGACATCGAACGAAGCTGCCTTTGACTCACTGTCGGCGTAATTTGAGGTCACACAGATCGGGTGATTGAAGGCGGCGTCCATCTCTGACGATGCCGAGTCGATCGTGAAATTAGTGTAGTAGCCGCCCACGGCAGCGCAGCAATAGTCTGTCACATCGGCAAAGCTGTCGATCGGTGAATTCCAAGTCGATGACACGACGTGAGTACGTTGTAATCTGGATGTTCACACTTTGGCCTCAGGGTCCCACTCACTATGCTGCGCAAGATCCAGGCGGCGTCTCTGGTGTAATGTTGCTCGCTTCAGTGGACGAACACGAGCCATTAAAGTCGCCGCTCTCGCTCATCTTGGTGGAGAGGCGGAGGGGCGAAACCGCATCCACCTGTTGCCGACGCCCAAGAGCGGCCATAGCGAAAGGGGAGATAGAAGGAGAGCCAGAGCCAAGGCTCGAGAGTGCCGCGGGTGCCGGGGCCATGGTGAAGAAGCAAGTCAAAAGGTTGGAAGAGAGGGACCTCCGGACAAGAGCTGGCAGCGTCCGCCGTCAAGACAATGGAGGCTGACAACAACGTAGTTCAGCAAGAGCGTCCAGCTTGCCTGGTTCAGGAGTCCAAGGCGATCAAGAGACTGGGCCGTTGCGAATGAGGCGCCAAAGTCGAGCGAGAGTCGTCAGGCCTCAGCTGTTGCTCGAGTGCAAGTCGAGAAGGATGTCGAGGCGAGCCCTGGAGGAATAGGGTTGGGAAGTGATGGTAGGGGAGGTGGGTGTACAGTATATGACAGATGACTGTCTAGCATCGAGAGAGCATGGGAAAAAGGTTGTTCTTGATCCAGCGATGCGACCTCTGAGGGATGGACAGGAAAAGACAGTCGGTGTTGCGCGAGGCGAGCCCGGCAGACAGGAAGGGCTTGGCACGCTGTGAGAGGTGCAGACAATACCGTGGGCCAGTCCAGGTCCGGCTAGCAAAGTGCCTGCCTTGCACTCACTTCTCTATCCTTTCTTTTTCCAGCTGCTCTTTTGCTACTGGTTACTGCGTATAGCTCGGCTGGCTGGCCAGCCGGCGTACCTGACTTGAATTCAAACAGATTACATTAACAAGGCTGGCTAGGGCCACGACAAAGTCAGAGAGAGCGAGAGCGAGAAAGCGAGCATGTGCGGGGAGGAAGGGAAAAAAAACTCCCGCGAAGGCGTGCGGCCGGCCGGGGAGCCAAGCTCGTGGGCAGAAAGGAGAGGAGAGAGGCGCGATTTGCAGCAGGGAGCTTGTCTTGGTTCTTGGCGAGCCCAAGCATCGCTCTCCCTAGAGGCGGATCTCAGGCAACGACAAAACTACGCTTCCCTCGCCAGTACTGGATCTGCCCGGCACTAGCCCAGTCGCGCTGAGAGAAGCACTTGCATGCCAAGCCCTGCGCGTGCATCAGCTTGCCTGGGCCGCCCATCTGAGCGCGCGCTACTCCTCTAGCTTGGCAGGCCTCTTTTTTTTTTGGCTGCATTTTTCTCATTCGATCCACATGCTCTTCCCTCACTCGCCGCACCGATAAACCCCGACTCCCGACGTGAGCAACCATCAGCAACTCAGTCGGCCGCTGGGGCTGGCTGCACAAAACGCGAGCCAACCTCAGACACCACGAACACGTGACTGACTGCTTTCAGGGTCCAAACATGAGAAAATACTGTAGCTTCAGAGACGGATACTCAGTATAACAGATTGCAAGATGGAAGATGCTAGGGATACAAAGGGGTCAACGTTTTGTGCAAATACAAGGGCATCGTCTCATAAGTGTATATGCTGGAAGAGAAAGAGTACAATGTCTCTCGTATTGTTTTATAGGACTAAAGAGGGTCGGTTTGTTTGGGAGTGAGCATCAGTCACGATGTCGTTGCTGGCACGGCTTGGGCCAGTTCTTCCTTCTGCCCGTCCATTGCGAGCCATCCGCGCGGGCCTGTCCAGCCTGATCCACCTGCGAGGAAACGGTGCTGGCAGACCTGCTCTGCAGTCGGTCGATCCTCCTGATCCACTTCAAGGCAGCGTGCGATCAGGTCAGCAGCGTCTTCCAGCCTTCCGCCGCCGTCGGGCTCTTCGCTCGCCCTCTTTCGGTCAGGAGACCATGCGGGATCAATCGCACCATGTTCCGCCTCAGGTTCGGTAGTCAAAGTCGACTCGCAGGACGGGCCCTCGTTCCCATCGGCGGCACCGAGCAGGCAGCGCTCACGCAGTGTCTGCTCGGCACGCGATCCCTCAGAGAGACCTTGGATCGCTTCCTCCCCGTTCCAGAAGGGGCACTCGCCGCAGAGAAGTACGTAGCCAACCACTCCGAGCGCCCAAATGTCTTGAGGAGGACCCGCATACTTTTCGCCGCGAAGAACCTCCGCGGCAGCGTAGTCGAGCGTTCCGCTGAAGGTGTCAAAGAGACGTCCCGGGCGCACGTGCGCTGCGCTGCCAAAGTCGATCAGCTGCGCGTTGCCCTGTCCATCAAGGATCACATTCTCATCTTTGATGTCACGATGGACAATGTTGTTGGCATGCAAAAAGCGCAGCGCATCAGCCACCTGGCCAAAGATGCTTCGCACCTGGAACGTATGCAGTCCTGCGGGAGAGCTCTCGACGTAGTCGAACAAATCCTGACCCGTGCCAAAGCACGGCATCACCATGTAGTAAAACTCGTGATCCTCGAAAAAGTCGAGCATCTTGCAGATATTCGGATGCGACATGCCCTTTTCAGAGGTAGGTAGGGTCGTGGAGAAGGTGGACACATCAGTGCTGTCTTTGCTAGTGTCGCCACCGTTTCCACTGTTTTGGCGGGTATCTTCGTGCTCGAAGTCCGTAGGAGCCCTGGGAGGATAGACTCCTGGCACCCGAGCTCTGCGCGGTGACCACGGCGGTGGATGCGGAGGTGGAGCGTAAGGCAAGCGTCGCAGCTGATCCATGACATGGATCTCGATAGGGATCGGACCAAGGATTCGGTGACGGCGCCAACAATCAGCTAGAATACGGCTCTTGATGATGTACTTGATGATCACCTCATCGCCCGAAGGAGCTCCATTGCTGTCCTTCATCCGTGCCTTCTTCACCAGACCATAAGCGCCCCTGCCGATGTCGGACAGAATAACAAAGTCGTTGATGTTCCTCTCCGAGTGATGCTCAGTGGCGTACAGCATTGCCTGAGATTGGGCTTCGCGCGTTGGACGTTTGCTTCGTGGAGAGCGGATCGTCTGCGTTCTGTCTGGCGTCGGTTGTGGCGTGACGTCCCATCCACTTCCAGTGGAAGGAGATCCTGACGTGTGCGGAGAGCCACCTGCCGGTAAGGACGGCGAGAAGGCGAGTTCCTTCGCTGAAATAGGAAGGGGACGATGCAGTCGTGATGACGAGACCGAGCTTGACAGCCGGGCTTTGTCTGCTTCGTCTTGTGCCGCTTCGTCCTCTTCTTCTTCTTCTTCCTCCTCCTCGTGCAGGCTCTCCAGATCCTCTCCTAACACTGAACCTGCCCGACTCGCAGCGCGGCTCAATCCCAGCTGCTTCAATTTCTCGAGCAAGTCGGCAGACAACTCATCATCTGAATCGTCGCTATCGAGGTCGTCATTGTCATCATCGCCATCGCCAAGATCAGAGCCGAAATCAGTTCTAGATCCGGTGGCCGGGATGACCGACCGGGTGAGTCGGGACGAAAGTTGACCTGTCGATATGGCAGAGAAGGCAGTTCCAGCGCGACTGTGCCTGCCAGATGGAAGGTTCACGCCCTGGCTTTCCAAAAAGCGTGACCACTCCTCTGTGGTGGGGGTGCGCAGAACGTTTGCGGCATGCATCGATGGCGACCTTGACATGACAGGCCGAGAGCTTGTGGTAGAAATGGTAGGAATGTGTAGCCGAGGCTTGCTGCTGATCGTCGAGCCGGTGCTGGCCCGGTGCTCTGTTACAGCTTGAGTCACCGGAAGTCCAACTGATGACGGATCGGTCAGTTGACCTCGGCCGCCAAGCGACCCGCCGCTCAAAGACGAACTGACGGTGGGATCCGATTCCGTTCGATGGAGTTCATCAAAGCCTGGAGTCGTTGTGTTGCCTGGACTGCTGATACTCCCATTTGTATCGTCCAGAATCAATGTCTCGACTGGCTCTGGTTTTGCCGATTCCTGGCTGGTGCTAGTCAGGATCATGTTAGCAGGGAAACGACTGGGTGCGTCGGCTTGAGCAATAAGACCAGGAGATGAGGGTTGAGAAACGGCGAAGCCTAGATTCGCGGCTCGACGAGCCTCGAGGACACTGAAAGGTGCATTGTCCCAGGCATTCTGGTCGCGAGCTCGGTCGCGTGCAGCTGCTCGACCTCCACCACCGTGCGTGAACGTCATCTGGAGCCCTGCATGCGATGCCAATTGTGACCTGGACCGGAGCATGAAACCTCCCGAATGCTTCCTCGGGGGTGGCGGCCATTGTACTTGTTCGGTGCTCTGCTGGGGCTTTGTCGAATCCCGTCTGACTGGTGAAGCTTCCCTCTTTGTCAGCTGTGCGGACGGTTTCAAGGTTTTGGGAGAGACTTGGGCGTCCGACTCATCGACAGTATCACCATCTCCTGGCGACGTGTGCATGGTAGCGGCCGAGACCGTCACTGTGTCATCCGATCCGTGATTGAGCCCGGGTGTACCGTCCAGTGGAGCTTTCCCAGATTCCGAGTCTTGCCATGAAGATGTTTGCTGAGCCTCGTCTGTGGAGGATGTCGGTGGGTGGAGCGCTGCGACTTGATGTTCCGCGCGAGGCTCTGGGTCTGTGCTGCTGATACTTCCTTGGCCTCCCGAGCCGAGGCTTCGCAGGCTGAACACGCTCGGGGTGTTTGTGCTTCTGCCATAATCTGGAGTGGATTGCCCGGCACCAGCGCCACCGGTTGAAATCGATTCTGAACATCCGACAGTGCTGGCTACGTCGCTGGTTGAGTCGCTGCAAAATCTCCGCCCGGAAACGGTGGACAAGTCATCTTCCCGATCAGCATTAGTGAGCGTGACGGGTTCGGATTCTTCTTCGGCTGTGGACCGAGACAGGATGGACGAGTTGCTTGATGTGCTTCCAGTTGAGTTTCGGTTGGAGACAGACCTCAAGGAGAAGGCGGCTGCTGAGGAGGAAGACGTAGACGTTCGGGATGACGACGAGGGCACTCCGGATGAACCACTGCCGAATTGACAGCCACGGGCAATTGAACGGGCAGTGAATCCCATTCCGTGATCTTGGTCGTGTTGCTTTTGTCTCGACAGGACAGCATCGTCCTTCTCTTGCATTTCGTCTTCTTCAGAGAGAGGATGCGGAGAGCGGGTGAATTTGGAGCTGCTCGTAACAGATGTGATGCTGCTAGCATCAACACCAGGGCTGAGATTGGAACAGCCCAAAATGGATGAATTTCGACCCCAGCTACCCGAGCGAGTCACGCCACCAACACCGCCGAGCTTGGAAAGGCTCATCTCTTCCTTTTTGCGGGTGCTGAGGGAGCGGCGTGGAGGGGAGACATCCTCGTCCCAGTCTGCGCGTTCGGCAGGCTCGTCTGGTGAGTGCCTAGTCGATGATGATGTTTCGTCATTGTAGGAAGACCATTGGCGCGGTTGAGCTTCAGGATCCAGCGCCAAGGTGGGCCGGATCTGTTCGAGAGGCATACTTGTAGCAGCAAGGTGCGAGCAAGAAGGCGTTGGACGAACAAGACCGCAGACGGACACGCAAAACGATGTTAGTTATGAAGCGATGCCTTCATGCCGGTAGATTGAAACGTCGTTGCTAGATATGTGCCCGGTGAGATGCAGTGACTGCGATGTGAGTGACTCGAATGCTCTTGGCTGATAATGCGCTGGCTATGAAAGATGGGCAGAAAGGGGAAGAGACCGAGTCACACCAGCCGTTGATAAGGCAGGTTGGGTAGACTACTGTCGGTGCGGGAGGCGGGACACGGGGGAGAGAGATGAAGAGAAATAGCGCGCGCGGGAAAGCGTGGTCGCTGAGTCGGCGACCGGCGGGACTGGCGTAATATGGTGAGCGCCAACGAGAGGCAGGCTGCAGCGAGGGCGACACAGTTCCGGACTGGACGCAAAGGGAAAGTAGCGAAGAAGGCGAGTAGCAACTATGGGTGCTGAAGGTACAGTGTGATGGAGTGATGGTGTGTAGAGAGAGGAGAAAGAAAGAAGTCTGCAGAGGGAAGAGGGAGCAGAGTGGCAGGCCGTCGGTAGGGCCTAGTTGTTGGCCGTTCTGCGAGTGGAGCGAGGGTTGGGGTTTGGCGGGCAACGTGCGGCGCGAGCCTGCGAGTCTGTCGGGTTGGCTGGCTGGGCTTGGCTGGGTTGGCGGGGCTGAGTGAATGAATGAATCAAGTCTCATCCATGCCAGGCCAAAAAAGTCTGAGCAGACAGAGTCTGAGAAAAATAAAAAATGCGAGGCACTCGAGGCAGACGGGCCTTCGGAGCTCCCGACACGAGTTCGGCAAGGGCAATCAATCAAGCCATGAAAGTGACTTGGGTTCAGCACTTGCGCGGTGAGAGAGACAAACAGAGAGAGAGCAAACAGGTGACAGATAGAAAACGCAGAACAGGCACGCCGGCCTCGCCTGCCAGCCTCGACGTCCCGACAGCACTGCATTGCTAGAAGGTTGAGCGCGCATACACCTCAGCCTTATCTGCGTTCTTTCCCCCTTTCTTTCTCATCGCTTTCCTCCCTCGAATGTTGAGGTAGAGGATAAAAAGCAACCAGAGAGAGTCAGAGAGAGCACATGTCTCTGCCGGCACGGACACGCGTTGAGCGCCATGGGGCCTTGCCGTTTGGGTGCAGGGGCGGATGTGAGGGGACGAGAAAGAAACACGGCAGACAATTCGACACGCAGCAGCGCTGGCCACTCACCGAGACGGACGTTCCGACACACATGCCTTCCTTCTCTACTCAGTCTGGGCGATTCTTTTGCACCGTTGCCATTTTCACACATTCACGGCCACTGTCCCAGTGCAAACCCGAGGTACGGTAAGGATTGAGTCCAGTAAGGCTTGTTAGGCGCGAGCGCTCGGCGCGTCCGAATGCCACACTGAGCTTGGCAGGCAAGCGAGGGATCACTTCTGTCTCGTCATCGAGCCCACGTTCGCCTTTTGTTCTTTTTCTTGCCCTGTTGGCTTGCACTGCACGTACCTTTTCTTGCTTCCCTTCCCAATGTGTCTTGCAGCCGAGACCAAGAATGGCACCGCCCCAGCCAATGGCAACAATGACCAAAACGCTTGCTCTAGCAGATCGGTCACAGATGTACTGCAAACAAAAAGCGAGCAGGTCAAAAAGGCCGAACTCCAGCCGAAACGCAAGGCACAATAGGGTCGTTGTTGATGCAGGATGCTGCGCCAGCACATGTTCCTGTCATGTACCCTTGAAAGAACGCGCAGATCTGAGTTTCACCGGCAAGTGCAAGCCTCTCGAAGATTTCCGGAAGCCGGCGTCCAAGGCTACATCACCCGCCTTGGCAAGAGACAGACACCTCGCTCCGCTCTCGTGCGCAAATTTAGATGCTCAGGGCATGTGAGTGTGCCCATGTGTTCGTCTGTTTACTGTACCCAGCGAGCAAACAGGTGACCACGCCGAGGACTGACGGACGTGCCTTATGCCTCGTTTTCAAAAACGCAATATACAAACGCAAATGGAAGAACAATGCAGAACATTAAATCAAGCAAAGATGCATATGTTAAATACAAGGGGAGACAAAGTGGGGAATGCAGGTGCAGGTGCAGGTCAGGTGCGGAGAGACAACGAAAGATTACTTCTTGTAGTCCTCGTTGACCATGACGTATCGGAATCGAGGCTTGCCGGCCTCCATATCCTTGACAACCTGGTTGGCGTCCTTGAGGCTGCGGACCTCAATGAGGGGCTTGAGGTTCTGCGACGCGGCGAGCTCGAGCATCTCCTTGATAACACCGGGCCCACCGATGAGACTGCCGCCGACAAAGGCACCAGTGAAGACCATCTGAGCGAGAGGAGTGGGCATGGGCGGGTCCTCGGGGAGACCGACGGCGACCATCTTGCCACCAGGTCGCAGCAGCCTGAGGTACTTGTCAATGGGCATATCGGCGTTGTTGTTGGTGGTGATCAGAAGGTCGAGCGATCGGGCGTGCTGCTTGTAGGCATCGTCACCCTCAGCAGCGGCAAGGAAGTCGGTGGCACCGAGCTCACGAGCGAGCTTCTCCTTGCTGCGAGTCTGGCTGATGGCGAGGATCCTCTCGGCGCCAAGAGCCTTGGCGAAGATGAGGCCGAAGTGACCAAGACCACCGATACCAGAGATACCAACGCGCTTGACGCCGGGCTGACCAGCGCCGTTCGTCTTGAGAGGGTTGTAGACGGTGACGCCACCGCACATCAGAGGGGCAGCAACGATCGAGTCGAGACCCTCGGGGATGGGCACGGCGAAGTGAGCAGGGACACGGGCACGGGTAGCGTAACCGCCCTGGGACCTGCCAGAGCCATCGGGGTAGTTGCCGTTGTAAGTGCCGACGATGCCCTTCTCGCACCAGGGCTCAAGACCATCGTGGCACGAGTCGCAGTCGAGACAAGAGCCGCTCTGGGCACCAACGCCGACACGCTGGCCAACTTGGATGTGCTTGACCTCGCTGCCAACACGCGTGGCAGTACCCACAATCTCGTGTCCAACGCAGACAGGGTACTCGGTAGGGCCCCAACCGCTGCGGAGAGTGTGGAGGTCCGAGCCGCAGACACCGCAGCACTCGATGGAGATCTCGACGTCGGTCTCCTTGAACTGCTTGGGCTCGAACTCCTCCCACTTGAGGTTGCCAACGCTGTCAGCGTCATGGCCCATCCAGCCGAGGAACTTTGCGTCGGAAGCGGACATTTTTCTTCTGATGGACGAGGTTTGGAAAAGATGAAGAAGGTTGTGTTTTTGGAAAATTGAGAGCTTTATTTAGATGCGGGTGAGCCTCGTATATATGTGTCTGCGTGTCTGTCAGAACCCGGTCAGGGAGAAGACATGTGGTCACACACGACAGGCGGGCGGGCAGAGCCGTGTCAAACGACACTGTGATAGCGCTTGGCTGGCATGCTGGTGCGAAACGATGATCTCAACGACACTTGGCTCGATAAGGACCGGTCGTCCTCCACTTTGGAAGGAGTTTGGGTTGCATCACTGTGCTGAGTCGCTGGTCGGAGGTCCTGCCTGTTGCGCCCGACGGTTGACGGTACTGTCATCACGGCACACTTCGGCATATCGTCTGTCTCTACTGCGCCGATCTCGTGGAAAGGATCGCGAAATGGGCCCAGGTAGGGTGCACTTGGAAGTGGAGTTTGATAGGGAGCGGCTGCAGCTGGAGGGCATAACATCACCATGTCATACAATATTGACCCTGGTTGAGTCGCCGCCTCTTAGGCTGAACAAGCTGCTGCTGAAATCCGGTTGGTCACTTTCGGTGCCATACTTAGAAGTGAGAAGAACCTCGGGCGAACGGGAACGTGGGTTGGGTGAAAGCCTCCACTTGCTTGTTCCAGGTGCGGTACGGGAGAACAGGGGTTGGAGTTCGGAGATTACGTCGTGTGCGAAACCATGGGCCGTCACTGTTTGTGGTCTGCGGCATGTCGCCCTCCACACTCGCGAGTTTCCAGTCTCTGCGTCGGCATTACGCAATGTCCGCACCGGCCTCTGCTGCACCTGTTTGTTTGCAAGCGTGCATCAACCGCGACCGACAGAAAACCGACTCCCGTACGAAACAAAGAACGGTCCTATCCTAACGCAAGTAAATCAGTTTATCTAGAAACACATGATGCTCCAGTTATTGTTATGATTCCACTAATTATTCTATCTTGGAGTCGGAACCGAGACGGCCGAAAATAGAACCATCGGCTGATCGACTGCACAGCCGTTAAGACTTGAGCATGACAAACCAAGTGAGGGGAGCGAACGAGCGAGCGAGTTCACGCGCGCGTGGCTAGGCTGACGGACGCTGCCATATTGACCCTAGTCTCGGTCGGGACCCCTTCTTTCCCCACTTGTGGTGGTGGTGCTACTGATAGCCTGGCCATCACATCGCCTCATTAAATATCGAAAAGTCAGACCTGCAGTGCTCTACGCCCTTTCTGAACTTGAGCTAACCAGTGATAGTACATTATTTCTTTATGAATGTGAACCCAAGTCGTGCGCGCAGGAGAGGAACGCAGTGTATCTAAACCCCCAGGGTTGAACAGTCTAGCCAGGTATAATGGCAGAAGCCGAACAAATGCTCCGTCCATGGTGATGAATGTGTGTTGTGCCGATTGAGAAAGAAGAAAGGTGGGCCAAGCACTGCTCAGAGCTCGCTGTGGGCCAGCTTGACGGCAGCTGGCACTGGCGACTCGGCACTCAGCACAGTGGCCGAGGACGTGGCATTGGCGAAGGATGGAGTGCTGCCGTAAATGTAGTAGGCAGTCCTGCGAAGAACGACGCGGATGTGGGACGGGAAGTGGAAGTAGAGCGAGTACCATAGAAGGCCTGAGATGACTGATACGAATGTGACTGTGATGGTGTTTCGGCATAAGTCTATCAGTCAACCAGACTGGCTTTTGATCAAGGTAGGCCGAGACGGAAGAAGCTACTTACGGACGAGGATGATCTCCCAGGGCTCAAGCATGCCGAATGCGAAGGTAGACCAAATGTTGCGCTTGAGCTCAAACACTTTGCGCTCGACAACCTTGTACGGGTTCCATGATACAGAGCGGGGCTGGCTGGCCTTGGTGGAAGCGACATTGGACATGGTGTGAAAGGCGTACTTGCAAGACGGTGGAAGAGTTGGTGGCCAAACCTTGGTGTCTGTTGCTGGTGGCGATGGTGGCGAGGACGTTAGCTCATCAGAGCCCGTCCATCATCCAGCCAGCTGGTCAGTCAGCTGGACAGTCAGGCTGCTAGCTCTCCGTGGCCCTGGGGCAGAGTGGTGTGCACGTCCTGTCCGGGCCGAGAGTGAAGCACAGTAAAAAATTGGGCTGTCGTTGGCTGGAAATGTTGGGCAGACAGGCTGGCGCGTTGGCTGCCAACTGCACTGCGCTGCACTCGCAGGATTGTGCTTTGAGTCTTGTTTCACTGTCAGGGCACTCGGCCAGCGACACGCTTTCCTCCCCGCTGCCCACTGGCACTGCCACTGCCAGGGTCAGGGTGAGCGCGAAACCAGGCGCGCGGAGGGCAGCTTTATTTTATTTTTTTTTCTTCAACGTGTCCATGTTGGGCCACGCAACGAGTTGAGTCCACGCTCACGCGAGAGCATGGCACCTTCCGTACGAGAGAAGGTGCTAAATGAAAATGACCAAAAATAAGGGGAGGGTGCCCACTCGGAAACGAAACCCCCTGTCTAGGCACGGCCCCTAAGCAGGCTCGAAGCGAGTCCAACACAGCCCATGCACACGCGCTCGCGTCTTGGCCCAGCCAGGCAGAGTGAAAGAGACCAACATCTAGTCCGGCCGGTCGAGTCGCTGCAATTGCGACGCACGCTGATGAGGCGCGGCTGCCAAGGGTCAAGGGCCAGGGCCAAGGCCAAGGGTGAAGGGAGGGCGCAGCGGAACCAAAATACCACCCGACAGGGGCAACAGAGCCCGGAACGAGACCAAGATTGCTTGCTTTTGCTTGCCCGGGTGGAGGCGAGTAGGCTCCCCTATCCTCCGCGAGCCAGTCAGCATGCTTGATTTGCTTGCTCACCCGTTTCCCCCTTCGCCGGCTCGACTCGGACGACCTGACGCCGCATCACTCGAAATCCTTCTCTCCCCTTAACCACCAATTCCGACCTCTTATCCTCCTCCTTCTCCTCCTCGCTCAACCTCCACTTTTGTTCCGTCTTTCTCCTCACAAAGTCCCACTAGCTCGCTAGAGACACCGCCATCATGCCGGACTTTATGTCCATCAAGAAGCTCGTGAGCAAAGTCAAGGAGCAGGGACAGCCTGCCGGAAGCTCCAACGGGTCTCGCTTCGGCCCTGGAATCAGCAACACGGGCGAAGGTGCTGTCATCGTTCAGGGAGACGACCGCTCGACTCGCGTCAACCTCATTCTTCGAGGGCTTCAGACCTTCTTTGCCCTCGTAGCCATGCTCATTGCCGTCTTCATGGCCACCTTCCAAACGAAGTGGGTCGGTGCCCCATCTGGCCTTACCGGGTTGCTGCTCTTCGTCACTGCCGCCAGCATGCTCGTCTCGATTATCTTCTTTGTGGTTCCCTTCATTCATGAACGCTCGGGGTACAAGACCTTCAAACAGCTCCACCGCATCCTATCCGAAGCTCGTGTCGGCATGGTCACTAACGGCATCTTTGTCGGTCTCACCTTGATCGTCGCCGTCACGCAGACCATCTCGGCTTACATCTCTCCTGGCTGCAAGGATCCCGAAAAGGACCCACATGCTGTTGGACCGCTCAAGAACAAGTACGTTGCCGAGATTCCTGGCTGGTGCCGTACCAAGCGTGCCGAAGCCGCGTTCCTGTGGTTCCTCTGGAGTACGTATGAAAGCAAGCGCTCGCCCTAATGTTTCATCTTTTTCTCTTACTGACTGACCTCGCGTTTGTCTCTCTCTCCAGTCGTTTGGGTGCTGACGTTGCTGCTCTTCCTGCGCCAGTGGCAGATCGAGCGCAAGCAGGGTCCTAGGATTCCGCCTTTCGTCCACCCGACCGACGACTCGGCGTTCGAGCCCATCAACGAGATTGACGAGGAAGACCAATTCGATGACGAGAACCAGATGAAGACTGGTGGCCGATACGGCGACGGCGGTGACGGTACATACGGCAGCGGCGCGCCTGTCTCGTCGCAGATCACAGGAGGCCCGGGCGCCGGCGCAGGCTACAATCGTCAAAACCCGCTTGCGGACATTGAGGCCAAATACGGCATGGCAACGTACAACACGGGCGACCCATTCGCCGACCGACCCTACTCGAGGCCGTCGTACGACTACAACGCATACGACAGCCACCATGATCCCTACTCGGTCATCCAGCACCAACTGCAGACGGGCCGTCCCGAGCCACCACCGCAGCCGCCGAACCTTGGGTACGGTGCATACCGTTAAAGCGCCAGCTTTTTCTTGCCAAGAACATTTCCACAACTCGATCCCCTTTCCACTCCCAGTCCCACACCTCTTTGCCTTCTTGTCGAAACCTTGACGGACAATCCTGTTCCGGCCCTCTTCTTGCTCCTTTGTGTCATATGTTCTCGACATTGTATCTGCTATAGTGTGTATTTTACAAATTGTTCCTCTGTCGGCCGGTCGAGCTGTGCGCCAGCTTGGTCGCGCAATATCATGCCGTGGGTTTCCGTGTTGGGTGGTGTGGTATCAATTCAAGTTGTGTTGGTAAGGGCGACTTGCTCTTGAAATCGCTCGAGGGTGTCTGCAGGATACTTGGACTTGCAGGTGAGGCACTGTGGTCTGGGCTCACAGAATACTGTGCAATCGAGAAAGCGGAAGAGGGACACAGTCAGGCGCACAAGAAGCGAAAGATGACAGCAGGAAAAGAACTTTGAGGACACTCACAGCTGAGACAGACCGAGCAGACATAGCCAATGTCTACAATCTTGCGATGACAAAAGCAAGCCGCTCGAAAGTCGACATCGTCCATGGTCGGGAGGTAAAGAAGCTGTCTTACGCTCCTTGAAGGCAAGTAAGCCGAGAGCAGGCTCTGGAGGAGGCCGTCGGTGCCCGATTCGATGCGAAAGTAGGTGCCGCCGGTCAAGTGGGCAGCTTGCTGTAGAAAGACGGTGTCCTTGCCGAGGAGCTTGCAGACGTCAATGATGATGGACTTTTTCTGTGCGGCAAAGATGGTGTTCATCATGGGAATGTACTGTGTGCTGGCGTCTGCGGATACGCTGATGATGAGGATGCGTGAGCGGAAGGAGGGTGGGGCAGCCGAGTCGTCTCCGTCTGTGAGGGCGAGGCGGTTGAGGTGGCAGAGTGCCTGTGCGAGTGCGGTGACGATGGCATTGGAGTGGACCTGGGATCGCTCGTTGACCATGCGCCTGGCGAGACGCTTGATCCCCTGCACTACACGGTCGTCGATGGCCTTGAAGTGCTGGTAGGTATTGGCATCCGGGGTGCTGTTTCCCCTCTGCTGCTTTGTGAAGGGGGCAGTGGTGAAGAGGAGCTCGGCGCGAGAGGTGCCAGCGGCGTATACAGCGATGCCGTTCTCGTGCTGCATGGCAATGTGGGCGTTGAGAAAGACAATGACAGCGTCGAGCGCACGGTCGAACGCATCGCTGGCCGCCCATGCGAGCGGATTCAGATCGAGGACGAGCACGAGAAAGTCTGGCGAGACACGGCTCGCAGCATCGGCGCGGGAGGTGGCCAGGTGCGAGAAGCCGGCATTGGCCACCTGCGTGGTGGATTTGGCATTGGAGCTCGAGTTGGGTGCGGTGGAAGATGGCATGATATGATGAGGCGGGCGATGACCAATGACCAGGCCTGTGCTGCCTTTCGCTGATGGATATGGTCTGGCTGATGTTGTGTTTGTGAGGTGTGGGTTATTACTGTAGGCTGAGCTCTATGTGTGGAAATGTGGAAATGTGGAGATGCTGTGTATAGTAATACTGACTAAGCAGAGACCCTCTTTGCCTCAAGAATTTCCGGCCAGAAAAAAGAAATTCAGATTTCAGATTTGAGAATCTCTTTGGACAGACATACACACCATCAGCATCGAGCATCGAGCGTCAAGCATCGAGCAGTGGTTGGCGCAATGTTCTCGATCAAGCGATTCGATGCCTCCACGGAAGGAGACCAATCTAGCCAGCATGCTGTGCCAGACCAGGCCAAGCTGGATGCTCTCAACGAGCGTATCGCCAAGAAGCGCAAGCTCGCCCAGCCTGCCAGCGGAAGCACCGACGAGCCTACATCATCACAAACCGCAGAACAGGTAGCAGCCTCTGTCGGTCTCAAGATCCACCCATCTCGTCTCAACGCCGCCCCTGCGCTCCGCCAGTCGTTCAACCGAGCCGTGAATGGGCCCAAGGAGAAGACCAAGGCAAAGCAGAGGTACCTCAAGGCCAAGAAGCAACGGCGCAAGGCGAAGAAGAAGTCACAGCCAAAGTCCAAGCCTGGAGAGCAACAGCAGGATCAAGATGATCAAGATACCAGCTCCAGTTCCAGCTCGAGCTCGACCGACTCGGATCCGGACTCTGATTCGGACTCTGATTCAGGCTCAGCATCATCATCATCATCATCATCATCAAGCTCAGCAGAAGATCAGGAGGACACACCGATCAAGACAAGAGAAGCATCAGCTAACGACGAGAGGCAGCCCGAGTCAGAAGACTCGGCCGAAGACGAGCCCAAGACTCCTGTACAAGAACAAGAACAAGAACAAGAGGAGGAAGAGCACGACATTGACGGTCTACCTGCGTTCCCCTCCGCAGGGAGAAAGAAAAAGTCAGACCCTGCCTTGATCCGCAAGCTTGGACTCCCAGAGGGTATGACCAATCGGACCGTGATTGACCCGACCCTATCCAAGCCCCTTTCAGCCGGACAAGATCAAGACAAGGCTGACCAACTCGTCCAGGCCGGCCCCTCGTTTGCAAACGTCAAGCTCAGCCAGAGTGTCCGACAAAGGCTCGAGGCGCTTGGCATCAGCTCTTGGTTTGCCGTGCAGGTTTCCGTCATTCCGTCTTTGCTCTCCCTGCCCCACAGTCGCTCCTTGTACCGTCCCTACGACCCACCGCGCGACCTCTGTGTCTCTGCGCCAACAGGTAGCGGCAAGACGCTGGCATACTCGGTACCCATCGTCGAGGTCCTCCGCACCCGCCAGATCACAAGGCTGCGTGCACTTATCGTGCTTCCTACACGTGACCTGGTCTCGCAAGTGCGCAGCACGATCGAGTTGATTGCCAAGGGATCTGGTTTGCGCATTGCTACCGCGACGGGTCACCACAGCTTTGCTCATGAACAGACCCAAATCATGGGTCCTGATGGTACCGAGCCCCAGGTGGATATTCTGATTGCAACGCCAGGAAGGCTGATTGACCACCTGGATACCACACCCGGCTTTTCACTTGCGCACCTCCGCTTCCTCGTCATTGATGAGGCTGACCGACTGCTGAGCCAGTCCTTCCATGAGTGGCTTGGCAAGGTGCTCGATGCGACAGAGAACCGAACACCTACCACGGCTGGTCTGCAAAGTTGTCGAGCCGAAAGTCGTTCAGCGCCTTTCCAGATGTTTTCTCAGGTTACCAATCCAGCGACTGACATTGTGGAGGCGGCCACACCAGCAGTGCAAAAGCTACTCTTCTCAGCGACGCTGACACGTGATCCAGCCAAGATTGCGGCTCTGGGGCTTCGCAACCCGCACTACATTAGCATCCAGGACAAGACTCGCTTCGACGGAAGCACGGCGGAAGAGCACCAGACCTTTTCACTGCCACACACGCTTCGAGAGCACATGCTGGTCACGTCGTCTCAAGACAAGCCGCTGCGCCTGCTTGAGCTGGTGCACCGAGCCCAGGAGCCAGTGCGCAAGGCGCTGGTGTTTACCAAGAGTGTCGAGTCGGCAGCGCGTCTGGTCAAGCTGATTGAGTTTTACGAGGAGGTCCGGCCGGGTCCGAGGATCAGTGTGCGCAACTATTCGTCAGAGCTGCGTGCGGTTGACCGACAACGTATTCTTGCCCAGTTCGGCCGTGGCGAGATTGATCTGTGAGTAGACTCGGGTTGCGTACGTGCGTGAGGGATACTGAGATTGCTTTTGTCTAGGCTGGTCTGCTCCGATCTCATCTCACGAGGTGTCGACCTTGCGGACGTACAGCACGTGGTTTCGTACGATGTGCCCGTGGATGTGGCCAAGTACGTTCACCGAGTTGGGCGAACAGCGCGTGCGGGCAAGGAGGGCGATGCGTGGACGCTGGTTGAGGAGCACGAGGCACGCCACTTTAAGCGGATGATGCGTGCGGTCATCCGGCAGGCCAAGATTGACAAGGTCAAAGTGCGGGAGGGCGAGGCGGATCGGTTCTATGCGCAGGCATTGGCCAAGCTTGCCGCGGTGTATGGTGCGGGCGGTGAGGCGTGAGGCGTGAGGCGTAATTGGGGGTGCTTTGCTGGGCCCCCTTTGTACACATGCGTCCGTGGGTGGACGGAGGTGCGGGAGAGCAAGCAAGCAGGCGGGCAGAAAGACGAGATTTGTACTGTACAAAAGGTGTTCCGCACCGTACCGCACCGCACCGCACCGCACCGCCCTGTGCATGGGGGAGTGGCCGAAACATTGAAAAGGACAGCAACGAGGCGCGCTCTCTGGTCGGATCCACCAACCTCTCTGTCTCACGTTGCCTGTGCGAGCCCTAGCCCTAGCCCTACTACTATCCATCCAAGATGACCGTGGTCAAGGTGAGCAGGATGAGTGCGTTGTTGATTGGGGAGTTGCACGTCGTCTGACTGGCACTGCTGTCAGCCTGAGGAAGACACCAAGCCATCCGTCGTGGTTGACGTGCGCGCGACCAGCTCGACTGGCAAGAGCAAGAAGCGTGGAAGGCAGGCGGATTCCAAGGCCAAGCAGGAGCCGGCTTCGATGGCGGTGAGTAGAGCAGTGCTGCGACGATGCTTGACGATGCTTGACGATGCCTGACGCTGAGGGTGTTGGTTTGACCACGGATCAGGGCTGGAACACGGACATGTGGGCGAGGCTCAACTTTGCTGTGGGAAAGGTGACTCTGGCCAACGTGAGTGCAGTGCAGTGCAGTGCAGTGCAGTGCGCGGTAGTCGCGATCAACTGCTGACCGTGACTTGTTGGTGCGGAACAGATGGCAGCCGTGTTTGAGGCTGCGCCCGAGCTGGAACCGTGGCGCCCCAAGGGACGCATTCAGCCCAAGGTAGAGTACGCTTGACATGTTGCACAGGCAGTGCGATGCGCTGACTGCGTTGCGCAGATCCGACAGATGCTCGAGACTGCCACGGGTGGTCCGGAGGCCAAAGAGCTGTGGAACAAGATGAGTGGCGACGGCAGCGCCAAGAAGCGAAAGCCGAACGCGAACGCGGCAAAGCCCAAGGGCAAGAAGCAGCAGGACAGACAGGTGTCGGCCGTCAAGCAGGAAAAGGAGGAGAGGTTTGAAGAGTCTGACGATGACGCAGAGGAGGAGGAGGACGGCGACAACGACGACGACGACAAGGACGAGTAAGCTGTGCTCTGCTGCTGTGCCACGGCGGAACGTCCACGAAGACGCGTTCGAGTCCTGCCGGTGCCAAATCAATCAATTCCCTGCCAAAGTGTTGATGTTGCAAATTGCAAATTCGTGCACTCAACGCGACGCGCGCGAGTGTGTGTGTGAGAGAGAGAGAGAGTGTGTGTGTGTGTGGGTGTGTAAAAGTGAGTGTGTAAAAGTGAGTGCGCAGTCAGTCGAGTGAGCTGCGTGTCCCTCCTCCACCATCTCCACACTGCCGTACCAACTGCCGCCACGATGCTCTTTGTCGACAAGCACCGGCCAAAAGCGCTGGATGAGCTGCACTACCACCACGATCTGAGCAAGCGTCTCTCCTCACTTGTAAGTCCCTTTGTTCTCTTTCAGTGCCTTGCTGAGTGTGAGCCTGCTGACGCGCTGCGATGCCATCCGATGCAGGCGCAACACGAGGACCTCCCACACACGCTCTTCTACGGGCCCAGCGGAGCGGGCAAGAAGACGCGCATCGCCTGTCTCCTTCGGCAGCTGTACGGTCCGGGCACGTACAAGGTGCGTTGTGTCTCGTTCCATACCGTTCCCTTCCGTTCCGCTCATGCTGATGGCTCATACTCATGTGCGCCAACCCCAACCCACACGCACACGCACACGCACAGCTCAAGATTGACCAGCGGGTGTTTCTGACTCCCTCCAAGCGCAAGCTGGACGTGACGATCGTGAGCAGCAACTACCACATTGAGCTGACGCCCTCGGATGCGGGGCAGTACGACCGGCTCGTGATCCAGGACGTGCTCAAGGAGATCGCGCAGACGCAGCAGGTCGATCTCGCCGCGCGCCACCGCTTCAAGGTGGTCGTCATCAACGAGGCCGACGCGCTCTCCCGCGACGCCCAGGCCGCGCTCCGCCGCACCATGGAAAAGTACATGTCCAACCTGCGCCTGGTGCTGTGTGCCAGCAGCACGAGCAAGATCATCGCGCCCATCCGCTCGCGCTGTCTGCTGCTGCGTGTCGGTGCGCCTTCGGACGACGAGGTACGTCCCCCCTCCTCTTTCCAGCCACAGCCAGATACTGACTCGTGCTTGTGCCGTCAGATCACGCGCGTCCTGCACCACGTCGCGCGCAAGGAGCGCTTCACACTCCCGGCGCCCGCGGCCGCCGAGATCTGCACCGCGGCCAGCGGCAACCTGCGCAAGGCCGTGCTGCTGCTCGAAGCGCTGCGCATGCAGTCGCCCGACCTCGCCCGCCCGCTCACCGCCGCCCAGCCAGACTGGCACACCTACGCCACCCACACGGCCGACCTGATCCTCTCGGACCCGTCGCCCGCCAAACTGCTCGAAGTGCGCGCCAAGCTCTACGAACTCCTCGTGCACGCCATCCCCGCGTCCGTCATCATCAAGACCATCACAGACCGCCTCGTCCAGCGCGTAGACGAGTCCCTCAAGGCCCCCATCGTACACAAGGCCGCCTTCTACGTACGTCCCTCCCCTACTCCTCCCCCCCAGGCCGAGCTCCTCTCCACTCGCTGACACTCCATCTCACAGGAACTACGCGCACGCACAGGATCCAAAGTCATCTTTCATCTAGAGGCCTTCGCCGCCCAGGTCATGCACATGCAAAAGTCGTTCCTCCTCAACATGGCATGGGACTAGTCGGTCCTCCGCAGTACAGTACAGCACAGCACAGCACAGCACAGTGCCATGCAATGCAATGCAATACCTACACAGTAACAGTAACAGTAACAGTAACAGTAACAGTAACAGTAACAGTGCAGGAGAATCACTCGTCGTCGTCTGCGATCAAGAGTCTGCGCCGCTTTACCGCCACATCGGCGTCGTCGTCGTCGTCGTCGTCGTCGTCGTCGTCGCTTTCGAGGAAGAGGCCAGAGCCCGGGCGGCGCATGGTCTTGCGTGGCACCGAGGGTGGGGGCGGGGGTGATGCAGCTGCGCTGATGCTGGTAGCTGGTGTGCTGGCACGCTCACGCTCCCGCTCCCGCTGCACGGGGGACGGGGTGTGTGAAGCAGACTCGTCGTCCGTGTGTGTGCGCGTGGCCTCGTCCTCGTCCTCGCTCTCGCTCAGGGAAGCGCTAGCGTGGGCAGCGGCAGCGGGTCTCGGCTTGCGCACGCGCATGACCAGGCTCGCGAGCGGGCGGTCGTCGCCGTCGCCGAGGACGAACGGGCTGGCGAGGTAGTGCTCGATCAGGGCTGCGCGCTGCGCCGCGGCCGCGGCCACCGAGGCCGGCACGCGCCAGCGCCAGTGGAGGCGGTCGCTCTCGTCGCTCTCGGCCCCGACGAGGCGGCAGAGCAGCTTGAGCTCCGGCAGCACCGAGGCGTCCAGCCGCAGCTCGTTGTCGTGCGCATAGTCCATCTCATACCCCTCCCCTCCCGCATCAGCGCCAGCGGCTGCCGCTGCCGCTGCCGCTGCGGCGTCAAGCTCACCCTTGACCCACAGCACGCGCGCCATCTTCTCCTTCTGGACCAGCAGGCCGATCGCAATGCCAATCTGCTCGTCCGTCCCGAATCCCGGCTTGACCCGTATCTCAGCCGGCACCTTGACCTCGCGCTCTCGCTCCCGCGGCGGCGGCTTGCCATAGTTCCACGCCTCTTTCTCCGCCTCGTCGAGCTTGCTAAACTTGCGCATGATGTACTCGAGCAGCTTGCGCAGGTCGCCCACCTTGGGCTGCGGGAGCGTGTCCATCGCCGCGCCCGTGAGCACCTCGTGCAGTATGCCGCGCAGGTGCCCGGGGAAGAAGAGACGGTACTGGTTCGCACGCACCGCGAGCCGGTGCATCACGCCCACCACGCGCGCCAGCTGCTCCCCGGGCACCGTGTACTCGCGCCACCGGCGCAGGTAGTGCACGCACGCATTGGCTAGCTGCCGCGTCGCGAGCTTGCGCTCAAAGTCGTTGTACTTGAACTCGCGCTCCGCCTTGGCCTCGGAGCGGGCGTGCCGCGCACTCTCCTCGCTCTCCTTGGTCCGCCGCTTGGCCCGGACATACATGTGGTCCACGTTGGCAGAGTAGCGCTCCAGCATGCGCGGCATGACGCTTGCAAAGCTCACTATCGCATCCAGACACGCAAAGCTCTGCGCCGTGTAGGCGCGCAGCACGGCCTGGCACGCCTCGAGCGTCTCGGCCTGGTAGTAGTGCTGCGCCTGCAGACCCTCGGCGGCGCGGTGCTCGTCCTCCTTCTTGCTGCGAGACAGGCGGTCCACTAGTCGCAGGAGCACGGTCCAGAGCGAGACTGAAGACACAAACTCCAGCCACGCTTTCGACTCTTTCGCATCCGCCGAACGCACCAGCACCATCTTGAATGCCCACGGCTCGAGCCACTGGCTGATCAGCGAGTACGGCCATTGCTCGTCGTTGTTCTGATCGCCCGAGTCCTTGTCGTCCAGTGCACGCGCCTTGCCCTTGTCCGAGCGCTTGTCCGCCTCAGCTGCCCGCGCCTCACTGGCCGAGCGTCGCAGCATAAAGTACTCGAGAAAGTACGTGCCGAGCTGCATCACCCGGATTCGCGCCTTGTCGAGATCGCCGATCTTTTCGCGCTCGGACCGAATGTCGTGCAGGACAGACTTGGACAGAGCTGTGTGAAGAGGAGAAAGCCAAGGCAAGAAATGTTAGTCTTACAGTATCGCACACACACAAAAACAATTGTTCAGCATAAGCAGACAGAGACTCACGTTCAAAGCCAGACTGCATGAATCGGTCGGCCCACTCCTGGAGAATAACGGCAGCCACCTTGGTCCATCGAGACTTGAGCTTGGGTGCGCCCTTCTCTTGGACAGCACGGCGTCGGCGGACCCTTCGCTTGCCGCGGTTGATCGATTCGTGCGTGAGCTGCTCGACCGACTTGCGCAGGGCAGCCTGGGAACGAGCTACACGTCGCTCGCCGTCCGGGCCAATAAAGTTGATCGTCGTTCCAAAGCGCGAGTGGCGGCTCGATCCGGTGGAGAGGATGCTAGCGCGCTTGAGGCGAGACTCAGCGGCAAGTGACTCGGAGAGGGCAGAGGAGGTAACTGGAGATGAGCTTCGAGCAGCCGTGGTGACGGAGCTCGCAGGTGATGGTGTGGCAGAGGTGCCAGGCTCAGCAACGTCACTGACTGAGGTGCCGACAAAGATATGGTAGATGCACTCGGCAGTGACGGCATTCCAAGGGTTGAACTCGCGCGTCTCGGCGCTGCTGGCGAGCATGAGGAGCGTTTCGAGAACGTGTGTCTTGCTCATGGCAATGATGAGCGAGCTCTGGAGGTTGGCGTTGGCGAGGGTGTCAGTGCTGCTGAGGGTTGTGGCTACGGGGTCGCGAATGGCGAGCAGGTTGCGGAAGAGATGGAGGCACATGCCGATGATGCCAATGTCGCGCTCGTTGCGGTTGACGCGAGGCTTGGAGAGGGAAGGGAGGAGAATGTGGCGGAGCACGACCGACAGCACGTCGCGCTCGTCGTCATGAGGCCCGGCTCGCTGGCGGAGGATGGAGGACTTGTACTGCACCTGAGCGCGCTCGAGGTCAGGGAGGGACTGGATCGCGTGCGTGTCCTCGTCCTTGGTGACGGCGTCGTGGATTTCGGCCATGGCGTCTACAGGCCATGTCATGGCGGTAATGAGGTCGGTGCAGGCGAGTGCAATCTTGTCGTTGTTGCCACCGCGTCCTGCTGTCTGGAGTAGGATGGGGACGAGGTCGTTGTGGAGCACATTGATCTGGGCAAAGACACGAGCCACGGCGCGAGAGGGGTCGGTGTCGTCCTGCCTCCATAGCTTTCGAAGATCTCGGAGACAGCCAAGGCAGTCGTCTCCCAGCTGGTATACGAGATCGATCTTGCCATCGTTTCCGGCAAGCTCTTCGTATCCGCCGAGTGCAGAGCAGATTGCCAGGATAGGGACGCGCAGGGCGTCTACACGCTCGTGGTCCTCGAGCTGGTCAGCGTCCTGGTCATGCTCTTGCTCGGCATCAGACGGCAGTGTGCCAGCGTGGCGAAGCTTGCCGAATCCATGGTCGCTGTCATTGTCGGATACAGATTCATCCGAGTCGCCAGAGCCGGCGAGGTCATGCTCTTCGAGCAGCTCGAGGTCGTCCGAGTAGTAGTCTTCTTCCTCAGCCATGGCGGCGGTAGAGAAGCGGGGCGAGGGACCGAGTCAGTCTCGGTTGTTATGGTTGTTGTTGAATAGAGTCCAGGCGTAATGTCAAGGGTGAAAGTAGGATGATTGTTGGATACGGTATATGGGAGGGAATCGGAAGATGACGGTGATAAAGATGCCAAAGCAACACGAAAGTGCAGAGAGAGCCGCAAAGCCAACCGACTCAGCCGCACTCCACTTTTCGCGACACGCACCCTCAGCCAACGGACGCACCTCGCGTCGCGCGTCACGTCCGTCAGTCAATCCACTTCACTCCCGATCCGCGCTCTCTCGTCCGATTCCAACCCCTCCACAGACCTCAACAGCGGCGCAGGGTCAAGTTCGAAAGACAGAAAGGAAAGCATGGTAGGATTACAAGCTTGGACAGGTCGCTTCTCTCTCGACAGGGGCCCTGACACTTTACACGGAAAAAGAGAACCCTTGAGAATAAACTACGAGCATCGCAACAAACTCGACAAAGCGCCGGACAAAGTACACGTCATAATCGATTTGAAAGACAAGACACTACCCTAGCAGTCAGGTGTATGGTGAGCAAGGGGTGCAAGACGGACCAAGCTCTCGAGCAAGCCATGTCTGACTCGCGCTACTCGGCGTGTAGTGTGGTGCGCTTCACATCTCCATCTTAATGTCGCCCAAATGCGACAGGTTGTGTTCGTCCTTGTCGTGGTTCATGAGTTGCATCGGCGACTGTGCTTCTGACATCTTGAGATCAGGCCATGAACCCGAGTGGAAAGCATCAGAGTGGCGCAGCTCCCGCTGACGAGAGCGGCCCCTCGGCTCTTCGTCGTGGTCGTCGCCAACGTCCTTTCCATGGCCCCTGCTCGAGCCGGCTCCGTGGCCGCGCCCTCGACCATGTCCGCGTCCGCGGCCGTGGAGTTCCGAGTCGTGCTCGTCGCCCTCGTGCTCTTCCTCCTCAATCGGATCGACAGAGGAGCGCCTGGGAAGTCCCGTGCGTTGATCAAAGCCCTCGAGCCAGGCGGCAAGCGAAGGTGGTGGGCCATCATGGCGTTCGTCGCCATGGCCATGCGCATTGTGCTGCTGCATGACATGCCCATTTGAGTGCGTCTGCTGCTGCGCGTGATCAGGCGCGACAGGTCCCTGAGGAGGCATGCCAAGGTCCAGGAGGCTCATTGGCCCAAAGTGGGTCGGTCCCGGTGCCGGTGCCGGTGCCGACTGAGGGGCAGGCTCTTGCCCGAAGAATCCGCCGGCATCGCCACCAAACCCAGGAAGAAAGTTGAGCTGTGACTGCGCGGGCACATGGTCGAGAGTGGGATTCGCAAGGCCAGAACACTGCAACGCATCACGATGGCGCTGCAGCTCGGCCTCTAGCATCCCGATCCTTCCCATTTGCATGTCAAGGAACTGCTGCAGGTGGCGAATGTACTCGACGCTCTTGCGCAGAATGATGCCCTTGTTCGGTTTGGCCTGTGCGGCTGCAAGGGCAGCACTGTTGGCCTGAACGGGCGCCAAAGCTGCCGCATACGCTGCCGTGGGTGATTTCGCGAGCTGCGCATTAGGTCCCATGGCGCTGCCGTCTGCAGACGACTCTCCTTTGGCCGCAGCGGCAGCGGCAGCAGCAAGCGCCGCCTTGGCAGCAAGCGCAGGGGCGAACGTACCGCTATTCCCTCCCTGCGTCGAGGTGGCTATTGCATCGAGAAGCATGGCCTCCGGTAGCAGCGTAGCCAGCTCGGTAATCTTCTCATTGATGTTGTCACGCCTGCGTCGTTCGACGGCATTGTGCGACTCGCGTCTCCTACGTCGCTTTTCAGCCAGACGCTTGGCCTCAGCCTCAGACTTGGACAAGGGCTGATCAGACTGGGACTGCTGCTGCTGAGACTGATCATCTTCGTCATCGCCGGCTTCATCCTCCTCCTCGTCGTCCTGAGTAGCTTCGCTGGCGTCCCTTTGTCTAGCAGCCTTGCTTTGCGCATCATGAGCTATCTTGTCATTCCACGACTGCGGACCAGACACGCTTGCGGTCCGTTGTTTGTGGCCAGAAGCTTGTGTTGGGGAAGATTTGGACTTGTCGTTCCGCTTGGTGCCTGACGCCTGCAAATCTGCCGGTTCCCCATCACCAGACTGACTAGGTGTAGTGTCAGCACGGGCAGCGTCCGAGTCTAACGCCTTGCCGTCGGTTGCAGAGTCAGAGACCCCCCCTTGGCGACTTGCATCACTTGTCTCTGACCTTGAACGCATGGGATGCGAGCCACCAACATGGTTGTTGCCCTGTGTGTAAGGTGGGAACAGGAACGGATTGTATGGTTGCTGCTGCTGCTGCTGCTGCTGCTGCTGCTGCTGCTGCTGCTTTTGATGTTGTTGTTGTTGTTGTTGATGATGATGCTGGTGCGAGTGCTGGTTGAGCCCACCCGTGAGATCACCACCGGCCGAATCATTGCTGCCATGCGGATGCAGCGGCTGCGACTGGAGTGGAGGTGACTGGAGGTGAAGATGTTGCATGCTCGCATGGAACGACAGCGCAGATGATACCGAGTTAGGAGGTAGGCTGTTGCTGCCGGCCGACTGCTGGGTGCTCCATGGGAATCCTCCCTGGTTGTGTTGAGCAGCGGCAGATGATGGCGAGTCTGCGTTTTCATGGCCACCGTACATGCTCCAGCGGTTGTTGCTGCCGGTGCTCTGCATGCTGGTTGAAAGGGCTGGCTGAGCCTGAGGCGAGCGCGATTCGCCTTTGGCCATGGGCCCAACAATGTTGGCAGCGCCCTGGGCATCGATGCGCAGGTGCCCGTTGACGACGGACTGAGCAGCAGCTTGAGCTGCAGGACCAACAGAAGCCCTGCGACTGGGACGGGAGCGGGCGATGGGGACCTTACCGACGCCGCCACGGTCCTGGGATGGTGATCTTTCCGCCTTGCGGCTGGCGTCCGGAGAGATGGCTTTCGCACGGTTGCGGCTCACACTGCGACCGGTGCGAGCTGGCTTGGTACTCTTGGTCTGGAGCGAGGCACTGCTGTTGGATCGGTTGTGTCGCGAGACCGAGGGGGCGTGAGAAACACTGCTGGCCATGGTGCTGAAGGAGCTCGGTGATAGTACGCTGGCCGCAAAGGTGGATGCCGAGTCGCCGTGGGATCCATCGGGTGACTCTTCTTCATCCTCACCCATCGAGTTTGAGTTGGAACGACGGCCGAACATGCCCGTGTCTCGTTGCGGGTCGAGTTTGGAGAGGAAGCTGGGCATAGAGCTGGCGTGGATGCCAAAGAAGTCTTGGCTCTGCGTGGAGGTGTGAGTGAGACTGGCAAAGGGGTTGTGGTCGAGGTGGGCATGGTGGATGTCAGAGAGGTCGCCCATGCGAACATCGTCGGCAGCCATCATGGCAGGATGGGAGGTGGAATAGCTGGGCTTGGCCGTGGTGGCGGTGGAAGGCCCGCTGCTGTTGTTGTCGGTACCAGCACCAATGGTGGAGAACTGAGTCCAGAGGTCATCGTTGAGGAGAATGTCGGTATCGATGAAACTGTTGGAAAGGCCCAAGTTGCGCGAGGAACCAAGATTATCACCGGCGGATGGCAGACCGGCCACGTCGAATCCATGTTGCCTCTTTTTGGGCATGAGGTTGGTTTGGCCGTCGCTGCCTACCGGCTGAGGCGGCTCAATGTACGCCGACATCTGCGCAAAGTGAGAGATTGGGGCGGCTCTCGTCTGGGCCTCGGTGTGAAGAAGTAGTATAGATGCAGGATCGGAGTGGTGGGTAGATATCGCAGTTTGGGGAGAGGGAGCAAGACTAGGGAAGAACGGATGAAGGCAGGGGAAGGGGAGACAGGAGGGTACGAGGTATTAGGCAAGTAAGGGGAACGATAGACGGTAGGAGCGGCCGGGCGGGCGAGCGAGCGAGCTAGGGTGCAGAGAGGCAGGTTGGGAAAAAAAAGTCAGGGAGAGACTGTATGGGCAGGAAAAACTGGAGCTACGAGGGGGGGAAAGGAGGGCGTAGAATCGCGGACGTGGCGAAGAAGGAGGAGGGGGAGAGAGGTTGAGCCAAAAGCGTATCGGGGAATGGGGTCCGCTGGGGAGCGGAGCGGCAGAGAGGGTGTGAGGGAGATACTGTAACAGTATACTGATAGGATAGCTCGTCCGGTAGTCTGTCTCAGACGGCGTAGTGCGTAGTAGGGCAGGGGCGCCGTCGCAGCAAGCACAGAGGGGCCGGTGCGGATGGGACATGCAAACAATGTGCGGGGAAGTGCGGGGCGAGAGAGAAAAAGAGAGAGAACGGAGAGACGTCGCCGGCCAGGCAAGGCAAGGCGATGCAACTGCAAGCAGGCAGCAGCAGTCAGGAGAGGCAGCAGCGAACAGTTTCTGTTTTTGTGGGGTTGAGGCGACCAAGGGCAACCGTCGTCAGTCAGCCAGGCGAGTCGAGTCGGAAAATGAGGCCGGGCTGTACGAGCCGAAAAGGTGGTCCTCCAGCCAGAGCTGTCTGTCGCTAATGCCGTTCAAAAGCCCATCCCCATAGACGACATACACGGAACGGCTCTCGGATGGATCGTGGGCATGCTTTCCCTTTGCAGCCTAGCCTTTGGGCCAACCCGGACCAGCCATGTACGCCTCAGTCCGTCAACAAAACAGCAGCAGCAGCAGCAGCAGCAGCAGCAGCAACAACCACAACAACAACGACCAAGTTCTCCTCGTTGAGTGGCTTCTGCGTCAAAGAGAAAGAAAGAACGATCCAAGACCATGCACCCGCGGGATTATCGTCATGACTCGGAACTTGCGGCGGCGGCGGCGGCGTGGGGGGAAAAAGAGGAGAGGCCTGCAAATGAAGATTCAAGCGCGCGCGCGCGGTTGGGTCTTACTGCCGGGTGGACTGACGGACTGACGGAATGGCTGACTGGCTGACAGGATGACTGGCCAAGAGCCGGATGCTCACCGTGGGAGGAGACGGTCTACCAAAGTTGGGGTAAAAGAAATGGGGACCCCAATCAGTGGTAGCTCCACCGCGGGGCATGGCCATGGAAAAGGGGGATGGCACGCACACTGGTCCAGAGCCGTAAAACAATTGTCGAGTGCGGTGTGGAACCTGTCCCGGCTCGACAAGGCATGGCATGGCTTCTGCGTCAGTGTCTGCGTCGGGGGGCAAGGGCCAAGTCGAGTCGGGTCGAGTCAAAGGAAATGTGGCCTCGCCTAATTCGGTGAGAGGGCAGGGGGCGCTGCCTGCAGTTGTTGATGCCGCTGCTGCGTTGTATCGGGGTGATCGCTGTTGCTGTTGACCCCGCAAAAGAAACCTTTCCATTATCAGTTCCGACTAGACTGCCGAACTGATGGACGCTGTTTTCCGTGGTTGCAGCAGCAGCAGCAGCAGCAGACGACGCAGGGGCGGCGGGGCAGAGCAATGCAGCAAAGGCTCTTGGTCCGTTGCCTGCGTTCGCTGCGACAGGTACCGTGCAGGGCGCTAGTCGAAGCGAGACTGACCAACTGGCGTGCACTGCTGCTTGGCTGCAGAGACATGCAGCAGCCCAACAAAAATGCGGGGTTGGGTGGCTGCCTGGCAGGCAAACTGGCTCTCCGGCTGGCTGGCTGGCTGGCTGGCTGGCTGGCTGGCTGGCTGGCTGGCTGGTGGCTGATGGGCTGTGAACAGAGGCAAAGCAGGCTGCAAACGGCCCAGACGCGTCAGGCCGCGGAGGGTGCTACTGTGCAGCACTGTCTGTCTGTCTGCCTGTCTGTCTGTCTGTCTACGCGACTCAGCCCCGCAAAAGAAAAAGAACGAGAAGACCAATAGGAAAATGAAACACCAGGTGAGTACCGCATTCAGCCTTCCTTGCTCGGCAGAGGAGCAATCGGAAAAAAGGACATCCATTGACTGCTCGATTGGCCCGAGGCAAGGAGCAAGGAGCACCTCAAGCAAGGTGACCAGCCAAGACAGGGTCTGCCGTCAGCATGCGAGAAAGCCAGCAAGCAGCGAAAAACAAACACGGGCCGCGATCATCTCGCTCGCCCGC
Source organism: Fereydounia khargensis (assembly GCA_026413255.1). Taxonomy (NCBI): domain Eukaryota; kingdom Fungi; phylum Basidiomycota; class Ustilaginomycetes; order Urocystidales; family Fereydouniaceae; genus Fereydounia; species Fereydounia khargensis. Next base: position 172,017 of record JAOCZO010000014.1, on the reverse strand, counting down.
CCACCATCTACGCTTTCCTCTCTCCATCGCTTGATTGCGTTTGGCTTGGCTCGCGCAACCACACGGCCTCTGGCTCGAGTCCAAGTCTGTGTCGCCAGCGTCAGCTCGAGTCTGACCGTAAATCCTTAGTCTTTCAAGCAGTGCCCCGTGGCCGCTTGGCTCGGCACCTTCTCTCTATCTTGCTCCATTGATTACCATACACGATGGCTGATGGGTCAAGAGCCACGGCTGATCTGAAGCCTGTCCAGCCAGCCGAGGTGTTTTAATTGGTATCCGTCCGTCTGTCCAATCTAACCCTTGGCCCCCGTGTCAAGCCACATCCTGAGCAGAAGCGCAGACCCAGACTTGCAACAGCTTACTGGGCTACCATTGACAGGCAAAAGCCACCGGCCGACTCCTTTTCCTCTGTAGCCCCGACAAGTAGAGGCGCTGGCGAAACCATCCGTCCGCGCTAGGGGCGTCATTCTGCTTACCCAACTTCATTTCACTTTTGAGTTGCTCCCACTTCATTTTCGAGGCTGCGCACCCTCTTCGTGGTGGGGGGCTGCCTTGGCCCTCCGTGCGGCAGCCTCCGCGCGCATGATTCGTTTGTCGTTGGGTTACGCCCCGCTCCCCTCTTCCATCTCAGATCAAAGGTTACAGTCGACAGAGTCAAAATGCAATGACGTCAGTCTGATAAGCTGTAGAAGGTGCCGCGGCAGGCATGTCCAAGCCGCCAAAAGAACATTGATTGTATCGTGATCCAGCTCCAGCCTTGTGGCCATGTTTGCTATCAAAAGACCTGGGGCTAGGCAGACCCAACCAATGAAGGCTATCGAATCCAGCTCCGACCGGTCGGTCACATTTCTTTCTGCCAATCGACTGCTCGGCTCCCCCTCCAAAGAGCGGGGTCGGCCAATTTGTCGGCTTTCGGCACTTGGCTCGCGTCCGGCGAGGCGAGATGATGGCAAGCCCAAGCTTCGTGCAAATGTCGACTTGTCAAGTTCGGTACTGAGTCTCTGTGTAAGCGACTCGCTTCCTTTCCCCACCCTTGCCGAGAGAAAGGAGGCGCAATCGTCCTGCCCCATCATGAGCCTCGACGGTACAATAGTTCGCCCGTGGCGGAGCCGCGTCGTGTACGAACGGCGTTGGACGCGAAACACCAGAGTGGACCAAAGTTTTCTGGTCCGAAGTTCGTTGGGAACGTCCCTCGCCGATTGTGCCACATTCTCGGTTCTTCACCCGATCCCGTCATGAGCCACGCTCGGCAATATGGCTCTCATGTCAAATTGGACTGTCGGCCAGAGCGCCGTTCTGCGCAGAGAAGAGCAGTTTGAGACACCGTTTGCCAGAACTGCATCGCCGGTTTCGAGAAGAGCAATCCGCCTTATTCTGAAGTGCTGCCCACGAGCCATGCCTAGCTCTGACTGCTCGCAGATACTCGAGATGGACCCACTGCGTCTCGAGCCCTCACTTGGACGGGAGTCGCAGAGGCTGGCGGCCGCCTAGACGTGGTAGGCCCAGGGACAGGAGCCTCGCGTGATACAGCACTGGCCCCTTCTCTCTTCTCCTCTTCGGTCTCCCTGAGAATCGCTTGGACATGTCTCTCGGTCATCCATGGGGCAATATTCGATTCTCTCCTGGTCGCCGAAGGGATTGCTCGTTGTTTGGAGGCCGCTCGCGTATCCGCTCTACCCTTTTCACCTTGCGATGGATCCGAGCTGCCGGCAAAGTCTCGTACTGTCACAGGCCGTGGCGTGTCAATTGGTGCTCTGCGGTCGATTGAACTTGTTGATAGGGGAGGAGAAGAAGATCGCTGTTTCTTGAGCTTGGTCGCCTCTTCCGAGACCGTGGACGAGTCTGGAAGGGACCGTTTCAAGGGTACCGTTGCTGCTGGTGTCGGAACGGGCAAGGATCTTGCCACGCCTTCAACCAGGTTTCGCTGTTCAGACGCGGAAGAGCTCTCCTTGTCACTCGATACCGCACCGGGGCCGCTCGTCACGTCCTGCTCGTCGGAGCTGGGACTCTGAACCTCTGTTGGGTGAATCACATCATCCTTTACGCTCTGATCTGATGTTTCTCGAGTGTCGCTATGCGTGATAACTTCGGTGACTTGAGGGTCGTCCTCGCGCGGCGGAGAAGGCTGGCTGAGCGGGCTAGTCGACGACCGTGTCACGGTAAAGCTCTGCTCATGAGCAGTCAGGACGTGAAAGAACGATTCTTGGACAGGAATCATCGTCTGCACTGCTTTTGATGGAAGGGGGAAAGAAGCCGGCCCCCAATCTGCTCGCTTTATCTACAGTACTGTACTGCATTCTTTTCACCTCTCTCAAAAAAAAAAAAAAAGTCTTGGAGTGCTGAGTCGGTCGAGAGTGCAGCGGTGGGTTGGGATGGCCTGGCTATAGCCAGAACAGCGTCGGCAAGTCCGAGTAGAAGGAGAAGAGCTCTAAAGTCGGGCTGAGTCACAGTCCGCTTTGGCACATTGCGCGTCGACGACCTCTGCCTTTGCCAGCAAGACACTTGTTCTTGGCACACTCAGCGCGGAACGGGACGGGAGAGGCCGGGAGGAAATGCAGAGGCGCTCGTGATTGCAACCCGGATGCGAACGAGGGTATCAGATACATGTTGACAAGCGAAAAGGGAGAGTGTGTGTGTGATGCGCGGAGCAAACAGATACTGCAAGGCCAAATGAGTGAACGAAAAGGGAATACCGACTGTCCGAACGAGTTCAAAGAGGGAAAACAGAGAGAATGAGAGAGAGAGTGAGAGTGAGAGAGAGTGAGAGAGAGAGAGCGAGAGAGAGCGAGAGAGCGAGAGTGTGTGTGTGTGTGTATGTGTCAAAGAACCGCAGATGAAAAGAGTAGGGAACCAGAGTCGCTAACGACGAACCAAGCATGTAGACGCACGGCAGCAGGGTTCACGGCGAGGCCACACCACCGCGGCCCTTGCCAAGATCGCGGGCCACCTTTTGCAGATAGTAGAGGTGAGGTCGGGGACGCTCAATCTCGTCCATGGTCGGACCATGCTCCCACGCGATGCTCGAGTTGTACGTCTGCGTTTGAGCGCCTTGAGGGAAAAAGCCGCGTACTTCGGTGTGATGACGCGACTCGGCCTCGATGCAAGCTCGCCACAGTGACTCGTCTACGTGGTCAAGCGTAGGTGTCGTGCCGCTGGCGATCGCACGTGCAATCATCTCTGCAGGGCCTGAAGGCTTGGGTCTAGGCCGTTGTCGCAGTGCCGCAGCATAGCTTCTCGGACTGCCTGCTGGGCCAACTGTTTGCGACCACCGCGAGTCGGCTTTTCTGGACCGCACAGTCGAGTCCTGATCGGTGATACCTCGCTTCTCCTCGGCATCAGAGTCATGACTCGCAGAGGGGCGACCATCCGACTCGGACTCGCTCAGCCTGTCATCGTCAAGATGGGCAAAGATGTCCACCTCCTCGTCTTGGCACCGATTGATCCACTTCATCTGCACGGGGTCAAAGAGCATGTCGCCAACAACCTTGGGTCCGCAAGCAATGCTGCCAGTGAGAGAAGCCGTCGAATTCTGCAGTCCAGCTGGACCAACACTGTTGATCGTAGCTAGAGTTGAGCTGATGGAGCCGCCGGTGAGTTGGCTGATCAGGGCAGGACGGGTACTTGTCTGAACCACCCGATCAAAGTCTCGGAGGGCAGTTTCATTCCCCTCCCATCGAAGTGCTGTCGGGTTCCACCGCATGCCTTTCACCACCTTCTGCACCGCGGGAGAGTTTCCGAGAGGTTTGATCAGCCCTGGTTTGGCGCGTTTCTTGGACGGGCGTGAGCGATTGCCACGCTTGGCGGATGATGAGGCTGATGAGCTTGGATTGTCGTTTGCGGCCCGGGTCCGGGTCGTAGGGCCGCTGTGATGGGGCATGCCGGACAGCTTGGAACCGATGTCCTCGATAGAGTCAAGTTCCATGCCGTCGCCGTAAGGAACGGACCTTCGCAGGAAATGTGAAGCTTGCGGTGCAAGCGATGACGGAGGCGAAGCTGTCAATGCTCGGGCGGTGCCTGGTTTAGGAGACTGCGGGCGCCACGCTGTCGGCATGGACCCTTCCGCCTTGGGCGGCCGTGTTCTGACGGTGATTCGAGTTGCCGATGTCGCTGGAGCTCTTGCTGACGGTGACAAGTTGACAGGTGTGCTGGGCCGTGCCGGAGCAGCCATGTCACGAGCAATGCGTGCTAGATTGTCGGCGGCTGTCTCAGCGGCGCGGGCTCGGGAGGCAGCTGTCGACGCTGTCAATCGAGATGAGATTCCGCTCTTGGGCTCTACTCTAGCATTTGCGGTGAACGATCTCGGTTGGTTGCGGTAAGAATCGGCCAACGACGGTAGTGAACGCTTCCTAGTGAGGCCACGGGTGCGCGAGTGCGGATTGGGACGAGAGGGCTCTGTCGTTTTGAATGGCTGCAAGTCGCTAGCTGAACGCTTGTAGCGCAGAGTTGGACCGCCGTGGGGGACCTTGGTATGACCATGGGTGTGAGGTTCAGCCAGACGGGACGGCCCTGGCTCGGAGGATGGTTCAAGCGCTGAGCTGGACAAGGGAAGCCCTGGCCGAGATGAGTCGCGGCGGAAGCTGATTGGAGGCCTGCTCTTTTGCGTAGACGATGATGATGATGATGACTCGCGGCGGAAGAAAGAGTCAGGACGGCGGAATGAGTCGTCGTGTACGGGCAACCCGTCTCGCGGAGAATTGTAGTGAGGCAAGGAGCTTTGACGGCTGGATGGGTGAGAGAGCTGAGATGGACCGCGCGTTCGAGAGCGGAAACTGATACGTCTGGATGAGAGTCGGCTCGGGGAGAGGTCAAGATCGTCAGTGATGACGAGGCCAGCGGCCAGGTCAGCTTCGGTCTCGGCTTTGTGGGCGCCGGCTGCATCCTGCTGCGCATCGCCGGCTCTCTTGAGATCAAGAAGCTTTTCCAATTTGACCTTGATCTGGTTGGGGGCATGCGATTTCTGGGCCGCATCCATCTCGAACACGCTGCCAGCGAGAACCAATCCGTCTAGCATGTCCTCCTGTTCGTCGTCTGCGTCGCTCTCGGAAGTGAGGCAGGTGGCAGAAGTGCCGTCTGCAGACGTGCTCGTGCCAGTGCGGGAGCGGGTGGCACTGGAAGCCAAGTCGGGCGACGCGGATCTCGCGATGGGATCATCTCCCCAGAGTAGCTTCTGTTGCTCGAGTGTTGGGTGTGAGCGCTGCCGGGAGATTGCCAGGCTGAGGCTGAGCTTCTGTACATTGGGAGCAAGATCAAAATCACCCTCAAATTCCGGATCGTCAGAAGGTGCGGCGGTGCTGGAATGGGCGGGATCAGCGTTCTGGGCGAGGCGAGCATTGATGGATGGAGCTGCGGATGAGCGGGAGGCAGACTTGGACCTTGGAGGGCTGTCTGGATCGGTAAAGTCGGTGGAGAGGCCGAGTAGACTTTTGTAGCTGGTGCTAGTGGTGGTGCTGGCGCTGGCGCTGCCAGAGAGGGCCTGGTGATGTTCGTCTTCATCAAAGTCGCTGGCAAAGCCGTGGGCTCGTTTTGGAGCATCTGCGCTCAAGTCGTGCTGCTCGTCGGGATGTGAGAGGGATTCGAGATGATGAAGCTGATCGAGGTCTGTGATCAGCTGACCGGCCTTGTGTGCTTGGATCATCTGCTTGAGCTGTGAGCCGGCGAAGTCGGAGAGCTTGATGGTGTCTGTCTGCTCTTGATCGTACTGATCTTGATCGGCATTACCATCACCGTCATTGTGATTGGCACTGAGGCCATCTTGGTAGTCATGGAGCATATTCAACGGAGCATGGTCCAGAAAATCGCGGTCCCAGTCCTGATCATGGCCCAACTCATCGGAGAAGGCTTGGTCAGCATGGGATTGGCTGGCTGTCGGAGGGAAGGAGGTGGGCTGAAGGTTGGCGCGCTGGATGCAGATTTCGGCAGAGTTGAGATCAAAGTCGCCGTCGTTCCAATCTTCGATGCTGGCGTTGGCTATTGGTGGGTCTGACATGATGTATGCGGAGTGACCGAGTCGAGAGATGGCCAAAGAGTATGGTGCGGGGTTGAGAAGTGAGGCCAAGTCGGGATACTGACACCACAGCAAGGCGCTGGGATGTTTAGGCGCGATTGTTCATGGTGAACGAGGGTGTGTGCGCCTCGGTGGAGGTAGAGTGGGTGGCAAAGGGTAAATGTGGTTGTGTGTTGGCTGGACAAAGAAACAGAGAGACAGGATGAGGGAGAGAGGGAGAGAGGGAGAGAGGGAGAGAGGGAGAGAGGGAGAGGGGCCCTTTCTCGCTTGACACGCCCAGCCAGCCAAGACAGACGAGGCGCGAACAGGGCGGCGCCGACTCTCTTGCCCTCTCTCGCACGCAAAAAGCCTTCATATGCAGATACAGTAACGCGTTCACAGCTGGAGCGCACTACAGTATTTACAAGCCTCCCTGCAGGCAAATACAGTCAGGTAGAACATGAACAGGAGGCAGCCAAGCCAGGCCACCCATACATGGCTCGCTCGCTACGTGACGGCCGACATGTATCTTTTTTCAACGTTCCGCTTTCTTGTTCCCACGCTGCAATTGTGTGGGTCAGAAGGCATTTTGAAGTAAAGTAGGGTCTATCAGACGACCCTTTTTTTCCTTTTATTGTCCCAGCCATTCTGCAAAGAGCCGAACAAACGTGGGCCTGGTTGGTTTCTGGCCACTACTGCAAGTTACAGGGAGGGCCCCTAATTACAGTATCACCAGTCAGTCAGACTAGTCAGTCAGACACGCGCCGAGGTAGGCGGGCTGGCGGGTAGGCGGGCAGTCGGCGGTCGGCAGTCGGCAGGCGGCCCAAGCGCGCTTTGCTGCCAGCAACGCGTGTAGGGTTGAGGCTGGGGCAGGCTGAGCTTAGGTGGTCGAGTGTGTGTGTGTGTGTGTTTCAAGAAGCTTTGGACGGCAGGGTGCTGATTGATCGATGGCTCTGCTGCATCTCTCGGCACGCCCAAAACGTGCATGACCTTTGAGCTTGCGAACGGAACGGATGGCTCTTCTTCTACAGTCGTCACGCTTTCTTTTTCTTTGCAAGCTTGACTTGTATCATTGCAAAGCGGCTTGAGCAAGAGCCAGTCTGTCGACGCAAGGCAAGGCAAGGCGAGGCGAGGCGAGGCGACGCGAGTCGAGGCGATTCGAGACCATGAGCTCGCCGCTTGCCCCCGCAAGACCACAGCTGCGCTCCAAGTTTGACGAGTGCTACTCGGCCCTCCTCGCAGGCCAGCAACCATGGATCACCGATTCCGCCTCCGCCGAGGCAAGCAACCAAGAGAGGCCGGCCTACTCGCGCGCAAAGTCCGCGGGAAAGTCCAACTCGGGGCCCCGAAGCCGCTACTTTGCAGACCTCCTCTGCCTCCCCGTCGAGACTCGCCGTGTGGTCGAGCTGCTCGAGGCGATCAACACGGACGTGCTCCTGGACGATGGCCCCAACAGCAAAGGCGGCATCATCCGCGAAAATGTCGGAAGCCTTTGGCGTGAGGCTATCCGAGTCTGGCAAGAAGAGGACGAGGACCAAGTACGCAGGAAGAACGCCGTCGACACGCTCGTTGCTCTCTCCTATCCCATTCTCACCAAAAAGCTCTCCAACTATGCGTTTGATATCATCACCATCTTTGCTGGTGCCATGGACGACGCCGACGACGTATTCACTGCTCTCGTTGACGCTATCGACGACACACTCCGCGGTCACAGGCGCATAATGCCCCGCCTTGCCTCGAGCTCGGCAGGCATTGACGACGAGCAGCAGCAGCAGCAGCAATCAGATCATGATGCTCAGCATCGTTCCCTCCAGCTCGGTCTGCTGTGGCTCTCATGCGTGTCGCAGACCTCTCTTGGTGCCTACTTTGTGCGACGCGATCTCTTTGTCACGATATCCTCCTTCATTCTCCACCCGAGCACCTCGGCCTTTGCCTTTGAGTCTGCGCTCTTCATCGGTCTGCTGGCCACAGTGGGTCAAGCTGGCTCTGGCTCCTTGGCGCTCGGTATGAGCTCCTCCAACCCATATGCGCGCCGGCTCCGAGACTGGGTGGACGAGCAATGCATGAGTCGCATCCTCCTGGCGTCTTCAGCAGCTCTGCAGCAGGCAATACAGCAGTACGTATCTGTCGCCGACGACACACGGCCAACGCTAGTGGGCAGCATTGCCGGACTGGCGAGCTTCAAGTGGATCACGGGAGGAGACAAGCAAGTGGATCGGAGGCGAGGCTCGATTGGCGCAGATTTTAGTCATCTGCCGTACCCAGCGATTGTGATTCTGCTCCCACTGTTCCTGCTGGCACGGTCGAATCAGGCATTCACCTCGCTCATGTTTGACGTTGGCGGATCGTACGGGAATCTGCTTTCTGTTGGATCCTACCTGTGCACACACTCTTCAACGACACCACGGGCGAGGTCGTATGCACGGATCACGCTGCTGCTCTTGCTGGTACTCGTCTTTGACCCGAAAGGCGCGCGCCGAGTGCTGGACGACACACCGGAAGCGACTGCGGCAGCGAGCCGAGTCCGCATCTGCCGGCAGCGAGAACCGGCGCTGGGACTGGCACGCACAAAGCGGCTCCGACTGGTCACGTGTCACCTGGACGTGGCAACCTGCTACCTGCGGTACAACCTGAGCAAGAAGCTGGACGTGGACAGCCACCTGGTTGCGCTCAAGACGGTGCAACGCTGCATTGTGCTGTGCGCGGACGAGCGTGTGGCGCTCGAGTACGACTGGGAGGATACGTGGGGCTCGGTGCTGGGTCTGGCGAGCTTTGTGGCCGCGCGGCACGGTCAAGTTGGGACGAGTGGGACGAGTGGGACGAGTGGGACGAGTGGGACGAGTGGGGACATTGCAAGTGTGGTCAAGGCGGTGATTTGGACGCTGAACTGTGCGCTGGTGCGGTCCGACCGCTTTCTCGGCTCGACGAGCGAGACGCATCACCTGATCTATGAGCTGGTGCGGGCCTCGGGGACGCTGAGGCGTGCCGTGCTGCTGCTCGACGCGTCGACAGAGGCAGGGGCAAGGGCAGGGACAGGGGCGGAGGGTGCGCCCATGACGACGCCGCCGAAACTGTACGCGCAGGTGGCTGGGTGGCGCAACATTGAGCGCGTGGTCGGGGCGGTGGAGGCACAGCTGGACCAGCACAAGCACAAGCACAAGCAGCGGTACACGGACGTCAAGGGTGTGCTGGGTGTGGTGGCGGCGCTGGACCTGGAGACGCTGCTGGCTGGTGGCGAGGCGGAGGGTCAGGAGGGGCAGGAGGAGCAGGAGCAGGAGCGGCAGCAACGCGAGTGGCTCGAGCGGATGCAGGAGAAGAGTCTGGCCGAGTTTGTGCGGCACTCGTGTGCGGATGTGCTGCGTATCCTGCCGATCTATTGAGTGCGACTCTCCCTTTAGAGTACTCGATTCAGAATGCATACAACTGCAGTGTTGATTACTGTACAGTACAGTACAGTATTTTTCGTATGGTGGAGTGTGCGCGTGTGAGCGGCGGAGCGGCGCGAGTGCAGAAAGAAAAAAGAGGGACGCGCTGGCGGGTGGAGAGGGCGCGGCGCGATCGTCGTCATGCACACCAACACCAACAGCATTAGCATGAGCACTAGCATTGCTACGTGCGCTATGGAGTCAGCAGCGGCGCGGAATGTATTCAACCTCAACGTGTTGCGGCGGCACGATGCGTCGATTGCCGCGGTGGTGGACTCGGCCTCCTTTGTCGTGCTGTACAACTACAGTGGCGAATGGGTAAGTCTCCCCCCCCCCTCCCCCCTGCCCCCTCCGGCGGGGTTCGACTGACACGGCTGCGGCTTGGTAGACCAAGACGGGGGTGGAGGGGCCGCTGTTCCTCTTCCGCAGAGACACGCTCACGGACACGGACACGGGGCGCCACGGCTTTCTCATCCTCAACCGCAACGGCGTGGAGAACTTTAGCGCCGCCATCACACCCGCCGACGACCTCGAGATCACGCCCGAGTTTATCATCTACCGCCCTGCATCCTCCGGTACGCCCCGCCCCTCCCCCCTGCCCTCCCCCACCCCGGTACTGGTACTGGTACTGACACGCGGCGGTAGACGAGACGGAGGTGTACGGCATCTGGGTGTTTGAGCCGACGCAGCGGCAGAGTATAGGCGCGCAGATGATCAGCCTGCAGAACACGGATACGGCCACGGCAACGGCCACGGACGGGGCCGACGCGATCAACTTGGACGACCTGTTCGCCCCCGCGCCCGCGCCAGAAACGGACGGCACGCCGGGCCACAAGGACAAGAACAGGGACAAGCTGCTCAGCGCCCCCCCTTTGGTCCAGCAGCATGCGTCCGTCTCAGCCCCAGCGGCAGCCCCAGCGGCAGCCTCAGCGGCAGCGGCAGCGGACCACACGCCGTCCGCACACAACCTGCTCGCCCTGCTCGGCGTCAAGGCACCGCCCGCCGAACAGCCGCAGCCGCAGCGCGCGGCGCCCAAGATGAGCGAGCTGGTCGCGCACGGCATCCAGGGCCGCATTGGGCTCGGCGACGACGGGCAGCCCCTGAGTCGGCGCGAGTTTGTCACCGAGCTCCTGTCGCTTGTACACGTGAGTCGTGTCCCCCGTCCCCTGTCCCCTGTCCCCTGTCCCCTGTCCCCTGCGCCCCATCCAAGCTGACACGCGGCACTACAGACGGACCCGGCGTTCGTAGACGAGCTGCACGCGGCGTATACGGCGCGTGTGTCGTAAGCAATCAATCGCAATCGAGTCGAATCGCATGGTTCACTCAGACAGACTAGAGGACACGAGTACAAGTACAGAACAGAACAGTACAGTGCGGTGGTATGAGGTTGGGATGGGGATCATTCTGGCTCGGTGGGTTGCTCTGACGGGCCGGCACCGGCAGGGGGCTGTGCTTGTGCCTCTGCCTCTGCCTCTGCCTCTGCCTCTGCCTCTGGGGGCGGTTGCGCCTCGACATGTGCAGGTGGCGCTGGCGGCTGGGGCTGAGGCTGGGGCTGTGAGAGTGGCTCGGTCTTTGGTTGCGCCGCTGTGGCAGTGGCAGTGGCAGTGGCGGTGGGGGGGAGGAGCGAGTCTAGGCGTTTCTGGGTGTCTCTGAGGTCGCGCTCGACCTGGAGGAGGCGTTTGCTGAGGGTGACGACGAGAGCGCGGGTTTTCTCGAGTCTGTTTTCGGGTTCGGGGGTGTCGTCGGGGGGCGGGGGGGGTTCGAGGGCGGTGTGGTTGCTGCCGATCTGGTAGGTGAGTACGTGGGCGACGGCGAGGGAGAAGGCGTCGCGCAGGCTGTCGAGGTCGCGCGGGGTGGTGCGGTACTGGCGGCCGAGTGGGGCGCGGCAGGCACACTCGAGCGGATGGAAGGTGGACCCGACGTCCGGCGCGCCCGCGTCCGAGGAGGTACAGAACGCCCCGCGCGCCCGCACGTTCTCCGTCACCCCAGAGAGCACGACGTACCCCAGCGCCCGGTGCGTAGACACATACGACCACGAGTCCCCCAGCAGCCGCAGACACGAGCGGCACTGGAACACCAGCAGCGCCGCCGGGGCGGGACTCGACGACGACGACGTGCTCGACACTGACCGCGCTCGCTTGCTCCGTGGCGCCATCCTCTTGTGTCCAGTGGTGGTCGTCCACCATCTCCTCGTGCGCCGTGTTGGTTTCCCTCTTTTTGCCCCCTCGTCGCAGCCCCAACACTCCCGCACGAAACAATTCCTGCCCAGCCTTGTGCCCCTCCCCGCCCCCCATTTCGGCTCCGGTTCCGCACTGATCGAACCCCACCCGCGGTACTCGACACGAACCGAAATTACGCGGCGCCACTGCATAATGAAATCTCAGTCGTGGGCCCGTGCCGAGCAAGGGAGAGAGTGACGTGACCGGCTATCGGCGCCCGCGACTGCGACTGCGAGCAGAACGAGAAGAACAGTTCAGTACAGTACAGTACAGTACAGTACAGTACAGTGCAGTACTAGTACAGTAGGTGGAATGCCGACCGTGGGAATTGGGCCAAAAGTGCGATCACATCTCGACGAGTAGATAAAGCGCCGCGCCGCTCCCTTACTAGAATCGTATCCCCACCTCCCAAGCACACACACACACACACACACACACACACACACACACAGCCAAATTAACCATGGTGAGTGTACTGCGCACGCTCCCAGCATTCGCGCTCCCGCTCCGGGTACGCGGGCCGTCGCTGATCGCCCCGCTGCACACGCAGACTCAGACGATTGCCAAGGGCGCCGTGATTCCGGACACTACGTTCGCCTACGTCCCGTGGGCGCCCGAGCTGGACGACGGCGTGGCGTGCGGCGTGCCGACCAAGAGCAGCACGCACGCCCTGCTCAAGGGCAAGAAGGCGGTCATCGTCTCCGTCCCCGGCGCCTTCACCCCCACCTGCCATGTGAACCACATCCCCCCCTTCGTCCAGCGCGCCCCCGAGTTCAAGGCAAAGGGCGTCGACACCCTCCTCGTCCTCGCCCAGAACGACCCCTTCGTCATGTCCGCCTGGGCCACCCAGAACAAGGCCAAGGACAACGTCATCTTCGCCTCCGACGTCGCCATCGAATTCAGCAAGGCCATCGGCAGCACCGCCGACCTCTCCGCCGCTGGCTTTGGCATCCGCACAGGCAGGTACGCCCTCATCGTCGACGACCTCAAAGTCGTCGACCTCGCTGTCGAACCCAGCCCCGGCGCCGTCGACGTCTCCTCCGCAGACACTGTACTCAGCAAGCTCTAAGCAGCCAGCCAGCCAGCCAGCCAGCCAGCCAGCGCGACTCGCAACTTTATATACATATACTTTTCTCCTCTCACGCTGTATCACGCCGTGTGCAAATTTGGAATGAATGAATGAATGCAGGCTATGCCGCCAACAGATCTGCAACACAACCCAACCGACCGACCGACCGACCGACCGACCGACCGTCAGTAATGAATGCGCACAGGAGGCTGTAAATTATACAAACTCACCGTCCTCATAGTCCTCTGGCTGCGTAAAGCCCATCAACCTCGGGTCGCGCGTACTCTGCGCCTTGCGGAGAAACTCGGTGCTTCTCGAGAGCGCGCGTTCCCGCTGTGCCAGCGTCGCATTCCAGCGGGCAGCAGCATCGATCGCCGTCTGGAGGCGCCTGATGCTCTCCACGTCCTGGAATGCGTCTGCGTCTGCGTCTGCGTCCGCGGGCCTAGTAAAGCGCACCGTGTCCCCGTCGAGCGTGGCGTGCACCCATCGCTTGCGCACCAGCTCCTGCACGTCCGAGAGCACGTCTTCCGCCGACGCAGCGTGCACCGCACCAGCAATGTCCGAGAGCGTCAGCGTGCTGTACACGTCCGCCAGGCGCTGGATACGCCGCTGGCGGTGCAGTGAGAGACACTGGTACACGAGACCAAAGTTGCAGTCGCGTGTCCACGTCGCCGCGTGCTCGTTCACCACGGCCTCGAGACGAGACACGCAGTTGGCCTCCCGCGACTCGTACGACGCCGCAAACAAGAGGTACGCACTCGCATGCGACTTGAGCGACCGCAGCAGCGCGCCTGGCGTGTAGCGCGGCGGCGGGCTCACCTGTCAATCAACCGGTCCAACCAGTCAGCCAGCGCATGGAATCAAATGAACTGAAATGAAAACGAGACGACACACCTTGCCATGACACAAGAGCTGGACCAGAACCAGCTTCTTGTACGCATCCAGCTGGATCGCACTCATCGCAACAGACGGTGTCGAGATACACTGTTGGCGGTGGCCAAGCGAACGGTCAGTCGGGGCCGGATGCGGGCATTGAACGGCTAGCTACGCTACCTACCGTCTCAAACGCGTCAATGGCCTCCAGGAGCCTCTTTGCCTTGGTATAGATAAGACCCGCGTAGTAAAAGTACTCGAGCACATCCGAGTATCGCGGAGTGAACGACTTGGCGTCGACGTCGATCAGCTCGTGCAAGAGTGGCTGGGCAAACGCCGAGTCCAGGTCCCCGGTCTTGAGCCATTCCTGGGCGAGTAGAGAGAGTGAGTTGACAGTGGAGAGACCAAGGGCGTGCTGACGAGACTCACGTAGGCTAGGATGGGATGCAGTGCTGTAAGGCTCTGTGGGGATGCGACTGTCAGCTTGTCAAAGAGGGGCGAGAGGATGGAGAGCGTGTGTGTCGGCTGCTCGAGACGGCGACCAACGTCCTGCAGGGTGCGGGCGAGATAGACGACTGGCAATCCAAGTGAATGCGATGAGTCAATGGACGGCACGGCACGGCTCGCGCAAGCTTGCAGTAGTACGTACCTCGTTGGGCTGCAAGCCGGGCCTGGTCCACCTCGAGCGCCTGTACGATGCTAGGGGCGGTGGCAAGTGCGCTCTCCTGGGTGGCAGGGCTAGCGAGACGGGCAGAGAGGATGAATACGATACCAGCGCTGTGTGACTGTGGCTTGAGCAGACTCAGTGGGTCCTGGTCGTCGTGGATAGACGAGGCGAGCAGTGTGTCGGTGCACCGGGAGAGGGCGGGGACGAGCGTGCTCTCGATGGCCTCGAGGTCAGTGTCTACTGAGAGGATGAGCGAGAGCGCATCTTCGATTGATCCAAGCGTCGGTACGTTGCCCGTGGCACCACTGCTGGTGCTGGTGCTGTGCTCTTGCGTGGCCATCGTGTGTGCGTGTCTGTGTGGTGTGGTGTGCTGTGGTGAGGTGAGGTGACATGACAAGACGTCAAATGCGCAGCAGCAGCAGCAGCAGCACTCTCTGTGTGTGTGGAGGCAACACACGTGACACTATGCACTCGACAGTGGTCTGAGCGCGCTTTTACTGTATTTCCACACAGTAGACAGTACCGTGCGAGACAGTGCCACTCCATATACTGCACAGTGCCATGCCATGCCATGCCATACCAGACAAGACACTCGTCTATTGCAATGTGAGAAAAAAAAAAAAAAAAAAAAAAGGACGTGCGATACACATGCTAGAAATACAAGATGCCAATCCCGGACATCACCAGCCAAGTCCACCCCGTGTCACCTTGACCGTGGCCGAGACCGGGTCCGAGATGCCTCCCGACACACCGATACCCGTGCCCTCTGTCCAGCCCATGGCCGCCAGCAGCCGGTGCCCAATGTTGTCCGATCCGATCTTGTCCGCACCCCAGCCCACCTCCTCGCCCTCTCGGTTGCGCGGCGCCATCGCTCCGCCGCCCGTCGCGCCCACCGAGTACTTGCCCTTCTTGACACCCTGGCCCCTCGACCCCGAGTAGTCGCCAGCGTCGCGCCCAAACGAGCCCCAGCCGTGTCCCATCACAATCCGCCGGACTTTCTTCTCATTGATCACCGCACCCGAGTGCCGTGTCTTGATCAGTGTCGGGAACCGGTCCGCGCCCTTGCCCTTGCTCTTCGATTTGAGCATGAACGCATCAGCCAGCATGTGCACCTGCGCACGCGCTCGCTTGTCCATCGCCGTAAGCGTCAGAGTCGTCTTGCCTTCGTCGCGCAGGAACAGGCGGATCTGCTGCTCCAGCTCCTCCATGTTCTTGGCGAATCGCGTCAGCAGCTCGTCGTTGCCCGATCCGCGCGTGTCTTCCTCATCCGACCAACCGCTCACTCCCGCGTTCGCTCTGACCTTGCCCTCTCGTCGCGCTTGTCTGCGTGCCTTCTTCTCAGCCTTCTTCTTGCCCTTCTTGTGCGTCGACGGGAAAGGATTCAGCGCAGCTTCCTGTCGCTCGAGCGCCCGCTTCTTCTTGTTGGCCGCCTTGCGAGCACGGTCCTTCTCCCACTGTTGCTGCAGCTCTTCTGCCCACAGGTCGTCCGCCTTCCACTTTTTGCCCTTCTGCTTGCCTCGCTTGACCGGCGCGATACCCATCGCTGGATCGTCCAAGTCCAGGTCCAGGTCCATGTCCATATCCAGCGTATCCAGGTCGTCCGGACCAAAGTCGCCCTTCTCGATCGCCTTGAACAGCTGTTTGCGCGCTTTCCTGCCGCTTCCGACCGTCGACGTGAGCTTGGCGATAAAGTCTTCGTCCTGTTCTGCCCACGAATACTTGCCGGCAAACATTTCCTCATCTTCGTCTTCATCGTCGTCATCATCATCATCATCATCATCATCATCATCATCATCATCATCATCATCATCATCATCATCATCATCGTCTTCTGATTCAGACTCAGAGTCTTGGTCGTCCTCCGATCCACTCTCATCGTCGTCCGAGTCCTCGCCCTCGAGAATCCTCTTGACATGCGCCGCCAGCTTGTCCTCGTCCGAGTCGACCATGTGTCGCTCCGACTCGTCAAAGGCATCATCGAGATCGGAGCCCTTGTCGATGCCAGTGTCTGTCACGGGCGCTGACGGCTCTTCGTCATCATCATCATCGCCACTCTCCTCTGTCATCCAATCTTCCTCTTCCTTCATTGCCGCTTCAACGGCAACGTCACCGAGCGACTTTTGCTGTCCGCCCTTCTGAGGATCCATGCCATTCATAAACCGGATCATGGCATCCAGCTCGGTCTGCTCGTCGAGTCGGTCATACAGCGGCTGTGCCTTGGCCTTGCCTTTCGCTTTGCTAGCAGGCGAGTTGGGGAGGACGCCATCCATGGTCATCTCCTCGATCACTTCTCCCTCAGAGAAACTCTCCTCATCTTTCCTCTGGCTCTGCTGCGCTTGCATATTTTCAATGTAGTCGGCAATAATCGCAGCTTCGTGTTGGTTGCGAGCCTTGATTGCGGCCGACTGCTTTCGGTGCGCAAGAGCCTTGGGTGCACGTGGAGATGATGACTTGTTAGTGCCACGGGCTTGCAGTAGTAGGCTCTCCTGTATCGCCTGGCGCAACATGCTTTCTTCCTCAGTGGCGTTGGCAGGCGTCTCCACGTCTACCGCGTTGGCGTCCCGGAATGTGATACCGGCTGCAGCAACCGCCAATTCGTCCTCTGCGTCACTGTCGTCAAGGGAGGCTCTGCCTTTTGCTCCAGTCTGTGGAGGACCGTCGCTGCCCCAGTCTAGGTCCGAGTCGCCTTCGCGAGGCACGCGAGGCTGGGCAGCAGCACCACCACCAAGATTCTCATTCCCCGCGCGAGCGCGTCGACGAGCCTTCTTGGCCGCATTGCGAGCCTTCTTTCCGGCTCCACGAGGCTGGCGCTGCGTCATGTTGATGTCGATAAACTCTTCTGCATCGTCGTCATCCTCCTCCATGTCTTGATCAAACACTTGGACAGCATTGGTCTTGCTCTTCATGTCGCCGTTTCCAGGAGCCGGGACCGCATCGCCGAGCGCGACACGATGCATCGTGCTTGTGATGATCGTTCGAGACGCATGCTGCTCTGGGTCTTCGCCCTCTAGGTCCATGACAAAGCCGAGGTTCGGGTCCTGTACGGTCGGGTCACCTTCAAAGTCGATCGCATACTGATCCCCAGACTCTGATGCGGGGACCTGTGCCTGAGCGTCTTCGTCCTTCGGTATCGTTGATGTGACAATGACCTCTTCTCTAATGTGAACCGATGCCACGGGCTGCTGATCGCCGACCTCTAGAGCACTGTCGGCGGAAGCATTATGCTGTTCTAACGATGTGTTCGGCGCCGGGGCCGCAGCGTCTGTGGGCGGTGCAAACTGTGGAGTTGGAAGAGAGTCCAGCGTAGTTTCTTCGGGAGCCAGCTCGCGAGAGCCCGGGAAGGCAGCCAGCAACTGAGCAACTTGGTCCTCTTCGTCCGCCTCAAAGTCGGGTGGCAGAGCAGAGGCAGCCTCCGTTGTCTGTACGGGTGCCGTGGCACTGGGAGGAGCGCGAGAAAAGCCGAGACCGGCGTGCTTGGTGCGTTCGTTACCGGCCTGGTACGCGTGAATTTGCTCTTGCATCGCTTCTTTGCTCAGATCCTGCGCGTGCTGCGTATCTTGCTTGGCTACGGTGTCAGAGTCTGCAGACTCTTCGGGCTGCTTGCTCTTGTCCAGCAGCACAAACTTGCCGTCCTTCCACTCGCCTGTGGCCTGGACGAAGACCAAAGGCCTTCGGAGGGGATTGGTCTCAGCTGGATCACCTGAACGCGCGCTGAACGCTTTACCCTTGGCCTCTTTGCGACGGAGCCCAGGAATGCCGGCAAGGTACTTGGAGTCCTCGTTCTCTTCGGGAGGGCGGTTGAACTTGGACACGCCACGCGAGGTGCGAAACTCTGGGAAGGAAGCGCGAGTCTTGGTCTGGTGCTTTTTGGACGGATAGGTGGGAGGTGCTGGGCGTGGTCCAGTAGGAATGATGGCAGCAACAAGTGGGTCGTCTAGAATGTTGCGAGATGGAGCGACAGGACGCGAGGGAGGGTTTGACTGGTACTCGAGGTGGGGCTTGTGCTGATGGCGATAACCGGCGCGAGGCTCGATAACAATGTCATCGTCGTCGGAGTCCGAGTCGTCGTCTGATTCGTCGTGGTCGCCACGACGTGGTGCTCGATACAGGGTCGAGTAGTCGAACGCAACCTGGTTCTGTCCTTGAACTGACAGGTTGCCGCCACGGCCACGTCCACGACCTCGCGGGCCTCCTCGACCACGTCCTCCACCACGAGGCGAGCTGGTACCGCTGGTAGAGTAGCCCGCCACCTGATCCAAGCCAGGGATATGGCTGGGAAGGGGCTGGAACCCAAAGCCGAAGCCTCCGCGGGCGCCTCGACCTCTACCCCTGCCGCGGCCACGCTGGTTGCCGGCGCCGCGATTAGGGCCGCCTGTGCCGCCGCCGTTGCCGCCTCTTGGGCCTTTCTTGGCCATTATGGAGGCGGAGTAGTCGAGCTGAGAGAGAGAGATTGAGGGGGGAAGGGGTTGGGAAAAGGAAAGGGAAAGGGAAAGAGAGAAGGAGGAGAAAAAGGTGACGAGTCGAGATTGGAGGAGCTTGCTCTTGCCTTGTTTCTGCCTCGTAAATGTGGTATTTTGGATATGAGAAGAAAGGAAGGGGTGGAGGGAAGCTGGTGGGCGGTGAATGAGGTTGACCAGCCGTGTCT
This sequence comes from Fereydounia khargensis, assembly GCA_026413255.1. Taxonomy (NCBI): domain Eukaryota; kingdom Fungi; phylum Basidiomycota; class Ustilaginomycetes; order Urocystidales; family Fereydouniaceae; genus Fereydounia; species Fereydounia khargensis. The sequence goes on along the minus strand of JAOCZO010000014.1, from coordinate 153,139 downwards.
GAAGCCGTGGCCGTGGGCGCAAGTCGTGGGCGTAGCCGTAGCCATAGCCGTGGCCGTAGCTGTGGCTGAGCAGCACTTGAATGGGAAATGGCTGAGTCGCGCTGCGCTGATCACGTTCCAATACAGTAATCAGTCTGAAAAAAGTGGAGCTGCGCCGTCCCGCTTTGATAATACTTACGTAATCGGCGTCACTTACATGACCAATTTCCAGTACTGCAATGGCAATGTACTCGATTTTTTGTTCCTTCCAGCTTGGAGCTGTGGATGCTTGTCCCCTGTCCAAGACCATCCTCCTCCGCCCTCCGGCCAGAACACGCAGAGCATGGCATCATCACTAAGAGCTGGGGCACGGACAGGGCGAGCCCTCTTCCGTCCGACCGCACCGGCATCGCACCCTCAGCATCAGCTTCGGCGCGGCTTTGCATCTACTTGCACACGTCTCTCCGAGCCCGTACCAGACGTTGGCATCTCCTTCCTCCAGCCGTTTGTGCCCGTACTCACCTCGATCTCAGATACCCTCGGCTGCTCCCATGCCGTGTCTATCTTTATCACTGCATTTGCCGTACGCACCGCTGTCACGCTCCCCGTCAACATCTGGCAGCGACGCAGGACACTCCGCATGACCGAGAACGTGCTTCCCCAGTGGAATGTGTACAAGCAGCGCGCACCCAATGCCGTTCGAGCCCGGTGTCGAAGAGCCGGCCTGTCGTACGAGGCATTCCAGAAGGAACTCCAGACCGACGTTAGTTCCAAACGCCCCCCTGCCGCTTGCCGCTTGCCGCTCTAACCTTTCTTGCCGCATACCCCGTACCAGCTCAAGAACAAACTTGCCAGCCTCCTCAAGCAACATAGGTGCTCACCGCTCCCAACGTTCATCGCGCCCCTGGCCGTGCATCTGCCCGTCTTCTTCCTCATGTCGGCCATCATTCGTCAGGCGACCATCTCGCCCGGCTCGCCCTTCCTCACAGAGCTCCTGCCCTGGTGGTCGCCCTCACCCGAGCTAGCCGAGCAGATCAAAGCAACGACTGCCATCCTGACCGACCGTGGCGTCGACCCGGAAGCCATTGCCCGCTTACAGGGCACACAGGGCGGCCCAACTCTCGCCGACCGCGACAAGACCATGATTGGCCCCGTTGGCCTCGGCATGCTCACACTCACCAACGTCGAACTCACAAGCTGGTCTCGACGCACCCTGACCAGTGTCGAATCGCAACCGGAAAGGGAAAAGGACGCACCCGAAGAGGAACCCCGCAGAAACAGAATCATCACAAACGCCCTTCGTGTCCTTGCTATCGGCTTCATCCCAATCGCCAGCCAGGCGCCAGGTGTACGTCCCCCCTTTCCCAACCGACCCACCCACTCACCCATTTGCGTCTGACTGACCGTCTTGGATCTAACCACCCTCACAGGCACTCGTCATCTATTGGCTCTCATCAGGCGTCTACACACTCATCCAGAACTCCATCTTTGCCATTCTAGACCGACGGAGGGAAGCTGCCAAAACGCTCCGGCTCAAGCAAAAGTAAACAAGCTTGCAACATGATTATCCTAAAACATCGTTCCTGGGGCGTGTCATACGACATGTAGAAATACTGTACCTTGTGTGCTTGCGAGCAAAGTGGAGGGGCTTGGAGGGGTATACAGGATGTGTGAAAACCTAGGCAGGTCTCTTCAGACGACGCTGTCGACCTTCTCCCACTCGTCCTTGTCAATGCTGCCGTCGTCCTTGTCGGGAACGTTCTTGGTCTTGAGCGTATATGCTGGCGCCTCGTCACGCTCCGAGTCGAGGCTGTTCCACGGTGGAAGGTCGCCCGTACGAGCGCTTTGCCATACCTGGCGCGCGACCTTTTCGCAAAAGGTAACGTATTCGCGAGCCAGAGAGAGGACCATGCCGTCACCGTCCGAGACAAAGCTCTCGTCCGGGTCTACGCGGGACAGAGCCAGTCGGGCACCGACACCGGGACCAGCTCCGCCGAGTGAGGGCCGCCAGTCGTCGATACGCTCGCTGCCAACGTACTCGCGTCCCCAAAAGTCGCAGCGCGAGCCGTAGCGCCGCTTGGGGTCTAGCTGCCCCACGGGAGCCAGACAGACGTGCGAGACTGACACGGCACCCTTGTACGCCTCGACGGGGTGGTGAGGCGACAGTACCCAGCGCGCAAAGTAGAAGGCGGCCTTCATGCACATGGCGAGGAAGACATTGAGAAAGTCGGCAAAGATGGAGGAAGCAACGACACCCGGGTGGGTCAGGTAGACGCGCGGCTCGAGCTCGGCGGGGAGGGGCCGGGATGCTGGAGGAAGTTCGAGGAACGAGGACTTGGGCTCGGATGACGACTCATTCTTGATGCTGGACAGTGGGGCAGTAGCAGCTAGTGTAGTGTCCCCGAGCGGCGTACCGGGCTGAGTACGCATCCTGCGAGTCTGAAGGGCGTCGTCAAGACCAAAGGCAGCAAGCTCACATTGGTACTTGGTCGACTCGTAGGGCAGCGGAGACTTGTCGACGTCAAGGCACTGGTAGTCGGTGGAGTCGTAGTAGTGAGAAAAGGCCTCGACAGAGCTGGTCCAGAGCACGCGGGAGGAGACCGAGTAGGGAGTGGCACGAAGCGAAGGGAGGAGCGCGCGAACAAGGATCCAGTGGGCACCGACGTTGCACTGCCATACCCAGCCAAAGCCGTCATCGCTCACGTCGCCGGCGCGCTGGATCTTGTATGCGGGCCAGGTTACTGCATAGCGGAAGCTTGTCAGGACCATCCACACTGCGTGGAACCAGTTGAGACCGACCCATGCAGCAGAGCCGGCGTTGAGGACAATGTGCGTCACATAGGGATGGCGAGAGCGGATGATTCGCGCACATTCAAGGGCACTGGCCATGCTTCCGAGATCAAGGGGCACAAACTCGATAGCAGTGCCCTGGCAGAAGCGTCGGCGGTAGCGAGCGTTTGCGCGCTTGGTTCTTGACTCGAGAGACTCGTTGAGGTTGGGAGCGTTCTTATTCTCGTCGTCATTGTTGTGGTCGTCGTCCTCCGAGTCGAGGGTTGCGGCGGTTCGAAGCTTGCGGCGAAGTCGGACGTTGTTTTCCTGGGCGTGGGCGACAAGAGCGGGGTCGGCGTCTTCGTGCGGGATGCTGGCGCGGATGTCCGAGTCGCTGTCTGGGTCGTCGAGCTTGTCGCTCTTGGACTCGTGGTCAAAGCCGTAAGCCCATGTTTCGGGCGGGCCAGTGGGAGTGTCGACGTGCTCGGGGAGGTTTTCGATCCACTTGAGAAGACGTAGAAGCTGCTGGCGAGCCTTGTGTGCCTTGATAGGGTTGCGGCAGGCTAGAATGAGCGTGGCGCCATTCGGGGCGGCGAAGGGGGTGGGTGGGCGTGGGTCGGAAGCCGGGGTGTCGGTACGTGGATTGGTGGGTAGAGTATCGGATGGGGTCGGAGAGGAGAGCTGTACAATGAGTCGCTGACAGATGCCGAGACCGACACCGGCATTGGCACCCGTAACGACGATGATGGGCCTCTTGTCCTTGGGCGAGGACGAGGCAGAGTTGGGCATGGCGCAAGGAGGGGGGGGAGGGGGGAAAGGAGGAGAAGCGAGAGACGAGGAAGGTGATCTTGATGGTGGTGAAGAAGGAAGGAGAAGAAGAGGAGACGAACAGTGACAGTGACAGTGACAGTGACAGTGACAGTAAAGCACAGAGTTAAGGGTCGCTGTGATGCTCTCAGAGGGGGTGAAGAAAGCAAAAACTAAAGTGATAAAGTGACACTCGGCATGCGTACGTTGCGGTCAGTGTGTCAATTCTCATTCGGTTTTGGCCGTCTCTCACGCTCACACGCTCTAAAATTACCTGACATGCTCACATCACAATTCCCAAGCAAGCTCACACAGGCTCAAGTCACACACACACCACACAGACCGCGAGCGAAGAAGAAAAAGAAAAGGGATAAAATTGGATTGGATGAAATCACACACTCCACACGGCTGCCAGCCAACACCCGACACGCTCGCCATCCTTGCCTCTCTTGCCTCTCTTGCTTCCCTTCCACCAGCCATCTCGCCTCACCCTCTCGTCCCTTTCCCCCCTCCTCCCTCCTCCACCCAACCAACCAACTGTCATGTCCGCTCCCCGAGCCAAGCAGCTCATCTCGGGCGCCTATGCCCAGTTTGCCAGCGACAAGGTGAGTGACGCTGTCCGGCTCCGGCCTCTGCCTCTGGTTCTTCTGCCAGTCTCCTCTCCTCCTCACCTCTACCTCCTGTCCCCCTCTCTCTCTTCTCACCCGTCGCCCGCCAGTTGATGCTCATCACACCCACCTTGCTTCCCTCTCCACCCCGATCCCGATCCCAATCCCTGACGACGGCGACGGCGACGGCGACGGCGACACTACCATCTCGTTCTTTCGCTTCCGCTTCTGCTTCTACTTGCTCGTCACAGGCTGCCCTCGAGTCGCTCACCACAAATCAGGGCCATGTCAGCCTCGTCGAGCTCACCAACCAGTTTGCCAAGCTCACCTCCAAGTCGAGCCACATTCTCGGTGCCGACGACAAGGCCTCGGAGAAGACTCTCTCCTGGCTCGCCAAGCTCGACTCTACCTCTGAGGACGCGCTTCTCTCGCCTGACTCGCTCAAGTCTCTCGACGCCGACCTTGCCTCCGTGACCTTCCTCGCCTCCCACCAGCCTACCGCTGCCGACCTGGCCCTTTTTGCCGCCCTCTACCCGACCGTGTCCAAGCTCGAGCCCGCTGCCCAGCACGCTCACCCCTCGCTCGTCCGATACGTCTCCCATCTCTCCAACCTTCCTGCTGTCACCGCTGCCGCTGCTGCCTCGGGTTCCCAGCTCGGCTTTGCTCCCTTTGAGCCTGTCTACGAGGGCATGCCCGCCATCGAGCGCAACAAGCCCGAGGACCTGAAGAAGGAAAAGAAGAAGAACAAGGACGCTGTCCCCGCGGCCAAGGCTCACGCGGCGGCCCAAGAGGCCCCCAAGAACGAGAACAAGAAAAAGGAGAAGAAGGAAAAGGCGCCCAAGGAGGCCAAGGCTGGCGGTGACGGAGGCGGCAAGAAGGGCGGTGCTGGTGCACCCGCTGCCGCCGACAAAACAGGACCTATTCCGTCCCAGATCGACCTGCGAGTAGGCAAGATTGTCAAGATTGAAAAGCACCCGGATGCCGACTCGCTCTACCTCGAGCAGGTTGACTTTGGCGAGCCGGACGGCCCGCGTACTATTCTTTCTGGTCTGGTACACTATGTGCCGATTGAAAAGATGCAGAACAGGATGGTGGTTGGTATCTGCAACCTCAAGCCCGTGGCTATGCGTGGCATCAAGAGCTACGGAATGCTCCTCTGCGCTACCCACAAGGATGGAAAGGACGGCGGTATCGAGCCCGTCTACCCGCCCGAGGGCTCGCAGCCCGGTGACCGCATCTGGGTCGAGGGCTTTGAGGGCCGTGAGCCTGAGGCCGTCCTCAACCCCAAGAAGAAGGTGAGTCAGACACAATTTAGGATGGAGGCCTCTACTCCTCTTCTCTCAATTGACCTTTGCAATCTGTCTCGCGTTTTGCTCTGCCGCCAAAACAGATCTTTGAGGCCATCCAGCCCAACTACACGACGACGGACGACAAGTACGCTGCTTGGGTCGGCCCTCTGCCGGGTGCAGCTGACCCCGAGGCGGATAAGAAGGTCCGTCTGCTACGCACCGAGAAGGGTGTCTGCTACGCCGAGAACTTTGTCGGCGCCTCCTTGTCTTGAGCATGAAGTGCATGCTTTCGTCTCATTGAATAAAGATAAAGATGTCTTAGCTCGCTCGCACGCTCGCTCGCTCACTCAAATGAAAAAGAGTTGCAGGCAATGTTTTGGAATATGTTGGTTGGCATTACTGTTGCTTGGCTTTGTACATCTCCTGTCAGTCGAAGACTCTAAGAACTTGGCACAAGAACAGGCTCAGAGGGTGCGCGTAGTACAGGAACGAGAGCATCTTACTCGCTCTCGACGTCGTCCTTGGGCTTTTGCTGCATCAAGACATGGGCGTGTCAGTTGCGACAGAGGACATTGACAGAATGGTGGCGGGCGACTAGCTTACCTTGAAAAACTTGCTCCTCCTCGCCTCACGCTCCTCCCTCCAGTCCTTGGCGTGGTCGCCCGCAGCATAGTCCAGTGGGGAAGCCTTGGCGTATGTGCCAGACAAGGAGCGTCCTGCCGCGTCAAAGGTACCGATGAGAGCAGCGAGACCGGCGCAGGATCCAACCATCATGGGAATCGAACGAGCTGTTGCGGCGCAATGCAGTGCGCGGTAGGCGTCAGTATCAGAGGACGTGGGTGTGGGAATGGGAGAGAGGTTTGCACGTACCTCCCGCACCGAGAACAAGACCAGCGGCACATCCACCAGCGGCACCGCTAATCGCATCTGACTTTTCCCGGAAGTTGGCGACGGTCGAGTCGGTGTAGGAAAAGATACCGCCCATGGCAGCTGCGAAAGCAAACGAAAACGAACGTGTCAGCAAGAGAGCAAGAGACGAGGGCGAGGGCGAGGGTGAATGTACGCACTGAACATGGCAATGGTGCTGCCGGATCGGGTAAAGACACCGAGCGCACCACGGTTGTGTGTCGAGACCGAGTTCTGGACAGCACTGACGAGAAGACCGAGACCGGCGCTGGTGGCACCGGCGGTGACGCCGTCTGAGAAGGGAGAGCGCTCGTGGTACGTCTCCTGTTGCTGCTGTTGCTCCTCGGCCATGGTGAAAATGTAGGTGGTGGGAGGCGATGCGGTGCGGTGCGGTGCGGTGCGGTGCGGTGGGAAAGGGTATGAAGATGGGTGTTAGGTTGCTGTCCGCAATTCTGTTCTCAGTGATTCCCACTTTGCGATGTCCCCAATCAAGGACTTGTCAATTCCAACAGCGCGCTTTCCGCACGAGAAGCTCAAGCCACAACTGAGACGCGGTCGATCACTCGTCAGCCTGAGCGCATGGGCCCAAGCAGAGAGAGGCGCACTTTGGATTGTGTGGACACGCGGCGCTGCTGCGCTCTACTGTGCTCTGCTGTAATGTTCTGCACAGTACGTTACTGCGCAACGCACTCTTCTCCACTTGCTTTGGGTGGCCAACTCGCGCTCCACTTGTGCAGGCTCGCCCAGCCTGGCCGTTCCTTTTCACACTCATACATCTCCACCATCACCATCCATCCCATCATCATGGACGAGGCAATCGGCCAGTTTGTCGCTATCACAGGCGCATCCACCGACCGAGCTACGTAAGTTGCTTCCCCCTCATCCCCAGTGAACCAACCATCGGAACCATCTGCTGACACCGACTCGGTCTTCACCGCTAGCTTCTTCCTCGAGTCCGCAGGAGGCGACGTCCAGACTGCCCTCTCTAGCTTCTACGAATCAGACGCTGCCGGTGCTCCCGAGTCCCAAACAACGTCAGCCGCAGACACACCCTCGCTTCCAGACAGCTACACTGGTCCACGCACGCTCTCTGGTCAGCCAGCGCCACAGGCAGCCTCAGCCTCAGCCTCGGCCCCTCGCACCGGCAGGGGCAGTGGCAGTGGCAGTGGCAGTGGCAGCAGCACCCCCGCGAGGACGGGAGCTCCTGGTCGCAGCGGTGGCATCGCCACGCTCCGCGACTTGCAGTCCTCCTCAGACCCGCGTGAGCACGACGATGACGACGATCAACAAGGCGGCAGCGACGACCCGTTCAACTTTTACACAGGCGGTGCTCGCAGTGCCCTAAGCGTCGAGAACCCCGAAGCCCAGGCGCGTCGAAACGTCCCCGGTGGTGATCTGGTCAATGAGATTCTAAAGAAGGCCGCTCAGCGTGGTGCGCCGTCTACAGAGCAGCCAGCTGCCGCCTCTTCTTCCAGCAGGGCGTTTGCCGGCCAGGGTAGGTCCATCAACGACCCAGCGCCAGCATCTGCCTCTGAGGCACCTCAAGCGCTTCCCTCTATTGCCTCTGTCCCAGGAGCATACGGCGATGAGCATGACGACAACGACGAGCCCGTGATCCGCAACCTCACGTTCTGGGAAGACGGATTCTCGATTGAAGACGGACCGCTCATGCGATATGACGACCCAGCCAACGCCGAGACGCTCCAGGCCATCAACAGCGGCCGCGCGCCCCTCTCGCTCCTCAACGCACGATTCGGCCAGCCCGTCGAACTGCGTGTATCCAGGCGTACAAACGAAAAGTACACCCCGCCCCCTCCGCCACCTATGGAGCCATTTGGTGGCTCGGGCAACCGCCTTGGCAGCGTGGCCCCCGCTCCTCAACCCACACCAGCTGCTGCTGGCGCAGCGCCAGCAGCAGCAGCAGCTGGAGCGGGAGGATTCCAACTCGACCACAGCCAACCGGTCACACAGATCCAGATCCGCCTCGCCGACGGCTCGCGCCTCGTAGGCAGGTTCAACCACACCCACACGGTCGCTGATATCCGCGGCTACATCAACGCCTCCCAACCCGGCATGGCGAGCCGCCCCTACATCCTGCAGACCTCGTTCCCGCCCCAACCCCTCGCCGACGAGTCGCAGAACGTCAAGGACGCCGGCCTCGTCAACGCTGTCGTCATCCAAAAGCTCCAGTAGATCTACTCAACTACCCTCTGCTGTTCTCCAAGCCTTGTCGAAATTCCATCTGTCCCGCAGCATCTTGTTCTTTGAGTGTGTGTGCGTGTGTTTGTCGCCAGACTTTCAGTCTGTTGTAGAAAACCGCTGGACTTGCAAACCGCGGTCAGCCCAATTATCAGTCGTGCCAGTGCCAGGCCCCACCAAACAGGCACAATTTTCGGAAACATCTACTCCCATCACACAGGCAGGACAAACAGGAAAATACGCAGATGGCGGGAGTCGTGTTCCATTCGCAACAGAAAAAAGATATCGCTACAAAAGGAGACCAAATCCCATCAACAGAAAAAGGGGGGCCGATGTCGAGCTTTATACCACCAACAATTTTTTTTTTACTGTAAGGGAAAAAGGGGGAGGACGAAGGAGGATCTCGACACCGGGTTTCTCTCAACTCCGCCAGAGAAACTCAGCGGGCAGTACGAAAAATTTGTGGGCGGCAAAAAGCTATCCACAAAGAAGCTCAGGTAGCGACGAGCGCTACATTTACTTCTTCTTGGAGGCCTTCTCAGCGGCCTTGGTGGTCTTACCACCCTTGGCGGTCTTGTCAACCGACTTGACGACACCGACGGCAACGGTCTGGCGCATGTCACGGACGGCGAAACGGCCGAGAGGGGGGTACTCGTTGAACGACTCAACGCACATGGGCTTGGTGGGGATCATCTTGACCATGGCAGCGTCACCCGACTTGATGAACTTGGGGTTGTTCTCAATGCTCTTACCAGTTCGTCGGTCGATCTTCTCCATGATCTCCGAGAACTTGCAGGCAATGTGGGCCGTGTGGCAGTCAAGAACGGGGGCGTAGCCGTTGCCGATCTGACCGGGGTGGTTCATGACGATAACCTGGGCGTTGAACGAAGCGGCCTCCATGGCGGGGTCGTTCTTCGAGTCCGAGCAGACGTTACCACGTCGGATGTCCTTGACGGAAACGTTCTTGACGTTGAAGCCGACGTTGTCACCGGGGAGACCCTCGGGGAGAGTCTCGTGGTGCATCTCGACGGACTTGACCTCAGTGGTCACGTTCGAGGGGGCGAAGGTGACAACCATACCGGCCTTGATGACACCAGTCTCGACACGGCCGACGGGAACAGTTCCGATACCGCCGATCTTGTACACGTCCTGGAGGGGAAGACGGAGGGGCTTGTCGGTGGGGCGCGAGGGGGGCTCGATGGCGTCAATGGCGTCAAGGAGGGTCTTGCCGGTAGACTTGCCAGCCTTGGTCTCCTTCTCCCATCCCTTGTACCAGGGCATCTGGGTGGTGGGCTCAATCATGTTGTCACCGTGCCAGCCCGAGATAGGGACGAAGGCAACCGACTTGGGGTTGTAGCCGACCTTCTTGATGAAGTTGGAGGTCTCCTTGACGATCTCGTTGAATCGGTCCTCAGAGTACTTGGTGGTGTCCATCTTGTTGACGGCAACGATGAGCTGACGCACACCGAGGGTGAAAGAGAGCAGAGCGTGCTCACGGGTCTGGCCGTCCTTCGAGATACCAGCCTCGAACTCACCGGTACCACCGGCAATGATGAGGATAGCGCAGTCAGCCTGCGAGGTACCAGTGATCATGTTCTTGATGAAGTCACGGTGACCAGGGGCGTCAATGACGGTGACCATGTACTTGGGGGTCTCGAACTTCCAGAGAGCGATGTCGATGGTGATACCACGCTCACGCTCAGCCTTCAGCTTGTCAAGAACCCAGGCGTACTTGAACGAACCCTTGCCGAGCTCAGCAGCCTCCTTCTCGAACTTCTCGACGGTACGCTTGTCGATACCACCGCACTTGTAGATAAGGTGACCGGTGGTGGTCGACTTACCGGAGTCGACGTGTCCGATGACGACGACGTTAACCTGTGGTAATCAAGAAGCCGTAGAAAAATAGGGAGATCGTCAGAAACATTTCAAAAGGGAGAAAACAGTGGTGACAGTGCCAGCTGATAGTCTTATCGGATGCCAGTCTCGAGACATAGTAGTGATCACTGTAATGACCAATCACGGCTATGTAACAAATCAATCACCGTCAAAACCACTCCTCAAGCAAGAACCATCCCGAGTAACAATCGAAGCGGTAAAAGATTGCTCGAACAACGAGATGATCCAAGCTTGACCAAGCCGTGGTGACGACGACCAAAGAGAGCCCGACCTGGCAAATGACGACGAAGCTGTCGATGCATATTGTTCGTAGCTATGCTTTGACACTTACGTGAAGCTTCTCCTTTCCCATTTTGGATGTTTTTTGGTGTGAGGGGGATGATACGAAAGTATGTGTATGGAGAGAAGGAAGGGAGATGTATGTAGCCTGGCTCGACTTTATGAGGGTTGGGCTTCCTGGCAGACGCTTCTGGGGGCGAGGGAGCGCTGGGAATGCGGGCGGGGCGAAGGGCGAAAAAAGTGTGCGCGCACAGAAGCGGTGCTGAGCCAGTGTAACTGTGAACTGCGAGGTGAAGGGGGGCGAATCAAGAAGAAGCAAGGGGAGGGAGACTGGCCATGTGCCTAGGAAAATAGAATGTAATTGGATCGAGGTGGCGGCCGACGAAAATTTTTCTTCTATTCGCCAGAATTTTTTTTTAATTGGGACGGTGCAGCAACACTTTGAAAAATAAATCAGAGCTGCGGTAAAGGAAATAGGACGGCTAGTAATGATGCGCCGCTCGGGCCTGCTCAGTTGGCGCTGATTCGCTGGCACCTGCACGGTTACCGCCCCCTCCTCTCTCTTTCTCTATTTCTTTCCCATGGGCAGGCAGCGGGCGAGCCAGTCCGCGAGCCAGGAGAGAGACAAACTGCGCATGCTGACGACGCATCAGGCCTAGCCGAAGGCCCATTTCGAACCGTGACCTCTCGTTGCCACGTCCGCATTTGAATTGAATGGTTTCCCAAAGCGATAAGCTGCGACGGGCTGGCTTCATTCATTTCTTCCTGCCTCGCCGCCCTTGCTGTCTCGATTCAAGTGTAACGAGTTGGTTGGTGTTGGTCGTGCCGTCGGTGCTGCGTGATGCGCAGAGGCTAGGTTGGGCCGTGGCCGCCACACACAGCCCCGTGCGCTCTCTCGTTTTGCCTGTTGCCCTTGGCATGCACACGCAGGCAACTCGACTCGACTCAGCCCTGGCCGCTTGACCGCGCGCGCGCGCTGAGCTGAGCTAGCCCATGCCAACAACCGCCCTCTCTCCTGCTTGATTCACACCTGGAAGAATGATGCAGCAGAAACCAAACTTCTACCTGGCGAGGGCTGGCCGTAGTATCGAGCCCGTTCTCGTTCTGCGCTCGGTCCACCTTCGCACTGTTCACAACGCCGCAAACATTTTTCTTTTTCTTTTCCCTTGAATGGATGCGCATGTATCCACGCCGATGCTTGTTCATGTAGTTGATCATCAAATGATCTGCGGCCCCGTGCAAACTAATTTCATGTGGCCCGACGGGACGAGGTGTTGTAGACGACAGTGAGTGCTGGCCGCTGGCGCAGGAGCGTCAGCTGCCTTGCCTGGGCTACTCCGTTACAACCGACGGCTGCGCAGAGTCGTCCTCAATCAGCCGCGCACATGCACAGCGCTCAGCCTTCGTTTGCCACCGTCAACAAGGACATTCGGACGGATCCGAGATTACAACGAGTGAATGAATGAGTGAATGACTTTATACGAGCAAGTGTCCATCTGCGGTAAGTTGTGTACAGGCGAGCTAGGGAAAAGCTGTGCAAAGCAAAGCAATACAGTATGTAGTTAATGGAGGAGAGAGCAGGGCCAGAATTACTTGATGTTTCCGAGCCGCTGAGTACCAGCAAAGATCTTGGTGTCGAGTGTGGTCGCCTTGTCGCCAACACGCTGGAGACGGGCATTCTGGCTGTCGACCTCGGCGCCCATGGCTTTGCCGAGCTGGTTGAGCCTGGAGCTGAGCATGCCGATCTCGTCGAGGTTCGAGTCGAGCTCATCCTCGAGCTCGTCGTCACTCTCTGTAGCCTCAAACTGGTACCGGGAGCGCTGGGCCACCTTGTTCTTTTGGGCGTCCTCCGGCTTGGTGCGATTGGACCCAAATCTATCCTGGCCAAAGCGGCCGAATGCAGACTTGCCTGTGCCTGGGCCATTCATGCTCTCGTCCAGACGCTTCTGGGCATCGAGAGCATCCTTGCGCACAGCTTCGCGTTCCTCGCGCTCCTCGATGTGGCGCGCAACGATGCGAGCCTCTTCAGCATCTCGCTTGGCCTTCTTGTTGAACTGCATGTTGGGTCGGAAGATGGAACGGTTGAGCGCCACAATCTCCTTCGCATTATCCTCCGCACGAGACGCATGAGCCTTGGCTAGGTCGAGATGACGCTCCGTGTTGGCGATTTTCTCTGATGGACAGAAGCAGAAATGTTGAGATGATATATGTAAGGATGATTGAGGCGGTGGGATGTTCGAGGAGCTGAAAGTGGACTGCTACTCACCGCTTTGATCTCCAAGCTTGAACATGGTGTTGGTGGCCGTCTCTTCGGCCTCACGGGCGATGCGAAGGGCGTTACGGGTGCTGCTGAGACTCTCCTGCTTGGTAAATCGGATCTGTTGCTTGATGGCCTCGACCTCGTCATCCTCCTCGTCACGCTGCTCCTCGCGCTGCTCGAGGCCATCGTAGCCGCGGTTATTGGGTGCGGAACCACGTCCGTACTCGGCCTCAAGCTCATCCTCGGTGGGTTGACCATTGACGTTGCGAGCGAGGTTTTGCTGTCGGGAGCCGTTTCCGACCATCTGGTCGTAACCACTGCCAAAGTTGCTGCCAGGCGCCCGTGCGTTGTCGAATCGACTTGCGTTTCCACCGTAAGCGCCTCCGTAGCCATTTCCTCCACCGTACTGGCCCCCATATCCACCCTGGGCGCCACCACCGTATGCATTCTGACCCTGGTAGCCGGCAGAGGGACCGCCACCAAAGCCTGCGCCTGCGCCGCCAGGTCCGGTCTGGCCGCGGTATCCACCACCAGGGGGTCCGTACGCTCCAGGGCCGCCAGGACCAGATGATGGCGGGCCGCTCTCAACAGCAGGGATCTTGCTGCTCGACTTCTGTCGTCGCCAGTGAGGAAGGAAGAGTCAGTGAATCGAAGTCCGATATGGTTCCAGGGCTCTGATGGGCGTATTTACCTTTCCAAAGAGACCCATGTTGAGCACTATGCTGTTTGCTTTGTGACTTTATCCGTATTTCTGACGTTGTGGTGGTCAGGACGAAGCAGCTTGTTGTGTGGGAATTGGGTGTGGTGCTGTATGGCGTAGGCCTGGGGCGGTGTAATCGTGTCAGTGTCAGGGACCCCTGCTGGTTAACAGCGGGAGAGTGAGCCCGTGCACAGCCTGCGGCGGTCTGCCAGCGAGCGACGCGGACGCGGGGAGTAGGAGAGGCAATTGAGGCAAGGAAGGCAATTAAAATAAGACTGCCTTTGTATTCGATACTACAGTACTGTATTCGGCACCGCGTCGCGCCTTGGCGACAGCATTTTGAAGCTGCACCCTTCTTCGGTTTCAAAGGGGGGCGTCCTTCAGGTCTCCCACTGGCCACACTCGAGACCAGCTCTTTGTTACTCACTGCGACCTCTGTGATGCTCTGTCTGAGTCTGTCCCCTGTTCGGGTACTCTGTCATTTTCTGGTATTTTTTGGCGGCATTTTGGCAGCAATTTGGCTTTGGCTGTAGTGATGGTGCCGAAAGACAGGGGCACCCTTATCGAACGCCCTGCGTGGAGGTGCAGTAGAAACTGAACACTTCACGTTGCAGTGCGCAGTAAATCAGTCGACAGTCGATTGAATCGCGCCTCCACGTCTGGGAAGCGGAAAGTGTGCATTTCGTCTTCAGCAACGGCCGTCTGACCTTCTCGACTCATACACGGCTTCATCCATCCGGCTTCATTTGCAGCAACAACAGCAGCCTCCGGCACCCACTCTGACTGAACACAGTCGATCTCAGCCAGCATGGATGCCTCGTCACCACCATCTGCGGACGACTCACAGATGCCTCCGCCCTCATCGCTGCCAGGGCGCTCTGGCGACCACAACGCCAGCGTCACGCCAGAATCCTCGACCTCTCGCGCAGGCACGCCTGGCAGCCGGGTCAGCCGTCCTCGTCGAGCAGCACGTCCATCTACAAAAGCCATGCTGGCGCGTGAGAACTCTCCTGACGCCTGGGAGCACGGTGGCCGAAGCTCAAGACCCGCCCGCGCAACACCGTCCGGCTCACGCCCTCAGATCAAGGTCAAGATGCGCGCCACCGGAGGCGGGGCAGGCGGTGTCGGCCAGGGGCCAAAGACAAAACCCTACATGCAGGGCTACGACAGAGAGCTCGACAGCGAGGACGACGAGACTGGCGAGGGCCTCGCGTTCGAGGAACAACTCATCCTCCGGATGCCTGAGGGTCCCGAATGCGAGATGCTGCGAGAGGCAGTATCCAAACGCCAAGTCGGCGATGATGTCTGGTTCAAGTTCAAAGGTATGTTTTCACTCTAGCCCTGTCTTGCTGTCACCCAACAAAGAGTATTGACATCGCCCATCTCCACAGATTCGCGCAGAGCCGTGTTCCACGCGGGGGACACGCTCTTCTCGGCCAAGCTGGTAGACCTGCCATCCATCATCGAGTCTCACAAGACGCTCGATAATCGCCAGTTCTTCAAGGTGGCCGATATCTCACAGATGCTTCTGGTCGAAGACCGCATCCAGGACGAGTCGCAAGCCTCTTCATCTGCCAGCGGCCGCGGATTCAACATTGATGACTTTATTTACCCACACGGCATCACACCTCCCATGAAGTGGGCCCGAAAGCGGCGTTTCCGAAAGCGAGCTGCAAGGAGAGCCATCGAGACCGTGGAAAAAGAGGTCGAGAGGTTACTCAAGGAAGACAAGAAAGCCGAAAAGATAGAGTACGAGGTGTTTGACACTTCGCAGGGCATTCCCTCCGACCTCGAGGACGAAGGCGGCGAAGACGGACACGGGGGTTCGCCAGCCGCCACCGATGCTGATGGACCTTCTCGCGGCGATCGCTCACGGCAGTTTGGCTCGGATGACGAGGGGACGCAGATGGGTGAAGGCGAAGAGATGGACGCGTCACAGATGGGGTCTGACGAGGACGACGGCGGCAGCCGCGGCGACTTTGACGATGACGAGGTGGATGAGGACCTTGCTGCCGAGCTTGATGCTGCGCTGGAGGAGGAGTCAGACGAGGGCGAGTCCACACGTGCCGGAAGCGAGGCACGAAGCCGTGCAAGCGACCAGGAGGATCTATGGGACGACGATGACGATGACGATGGCGAAGACGACGAAGACGATGATGACGACGAGGACGAGAGCGAGGAAGAGAAGGAGAGGAGGGTGCGAGAAGCTCAGCTTGAAGCTGAGTGTCGTGAGATCGAAGCGCTCGTTCGTCGCAAACAGGCCGATGTGGACAGTACCATGAACCTCATCATCAAGAACCGACACCAGCAAGCGCTGCGCAAGCTTACTGTCGAGCGAGACATCAAGCGCGGCCAGCTCGCGGACATCAAGCAAGCGAGGAAGGAGCGCAAAGAAGCCAACGCAGTCGCTGCCGAAGAAGAAGAGACCAAACGACGCGAAAAGGACGAGGCAGCAGCAGCAGCTGCTGCTGCTGCAGCCGCCGTCGCAGCGGGAGCGGGAGCGGGGGGTGCCAAGCCGTCATCGCCTTCCAAATCTAAGAGTGCCGAACCGCAGACAGCAGCAGGAGAGGCGCTGCCAGGAAATATGCCGCCGCCCTCGGCTCCATTGTCTCGCGCTGCTCAGCAGTCTTCGCCTCCTTCTACACCGATGGACGTGGATGCCAACGAAAATGATGACGACGACCTCTGGGAAGATGGCGACGAGGACGAGTGATTATGGCATCCTTCCCAACGTTCAGCTGCAGCATGTGTCAGCACCACACTGTAGACCTTCTTGTTATTACTGTCCGACAAATCTTGTACTTGTTCGATCCATCAATTGCATACCTGACCAGCACACCATCCTTCCAGAATTGGCTCCGTCGTCGAGCCAGTCATAGAATCTCTGTTTGCTCACATTTATCCTTTAAAACAACGATGCGACGGCTCTGACCCTGAGTCAACGTCCCCCGCACACGCAGCCACACATAACCAGACAGTGATTTGAAGCAACCCATGGCTTGGTAGTCATTTTTGGCGCTGCTCTAAATACAGGGCAGCATGATCCGATCCCAGGACCCCTGAATGTTTGGGCAAGTGGGTTAGGCTCGCACCCAGGGGAACTGGGCGGGTTGTAGTAATGTGTACATGTCGAGGAGATGGATAGAGGAGAGTGCTGGGAGGTCAGACAGGCATATGGGGTTGTTGGTTGTGTTACGCGAAACCGGAAGCAATGGTGAAAACCACCACTTTAAGCCTCCTGAGCACGGACACGGGCGTTGGCGTTGGTGACCTTGACGCCGAGGACCTTGGCCTTCTCGAGAATCTCGATGCGCTTCTTGCTGCTGACGTTGTGGGCGATCTCGGCAGCGAACGAGCCGTTGTGCATGAGGAGGAGCTCGACATCCCTGGTGTTGGAAACGACCAGACGGTGGTAGCCGTTGGGGAGCAGGTGGCGGGTCTTCTTGTTGGAGCCGTAACCGATCTTGGGCATGGCAATCTGGCCCTTGAAGCGTCGGCGGACGCACGAGTCAATACCCTTGGGCTTCCTCCATGACTCGCCAACTCGGTGGTATCGGTCCGAGTGGTGGCGCTTGAACGCCTTGGTCCTCTTCTTGACAATGGGGATGTTGGTGGCGGCCATCTTGAACGACTGTGAAGGTTGCAAAGCAAGAGTGAGAAAGTTGGAACACGGTCAGTTTTGATTGCTCAGGCGTGATCTGGGCTTGCAAGCTCTAGCGGGCATGTGGTGCCGAGTCGTAAAGAAGTATGCCGATCCTAACGCTGCTGAACGTGTCGACCCATCCCTCCGTACCATCCGTTTCCTTCATTCCACAGGGACAGCACCTTGATCACGAAGTGGGTGGCAAAGACTCGGCTGTGACTCATTGTGACCTGCCCTCGTCTTCGAACCCGTCCTTTCTGTCGTCCTATGATGGGCGTACAGAGCAGCTTAGGATCGTAGCTGGCGGCGTCAAGATCCTCTACCGTCATGCTGAATGTGGGCGTGTATTGTATCTCCGAGTTGTTGAATATCCTCCAGTCCAAGACTCCATCCCAGTGTCGGCGGTTGGTGTGTTCCTCCTCCACGTCCACCCATATCCATACCAAAGTGTCGTAGGATGCCTGCTAGAGCGCTGATGTTGCAAGATGGCGATACAGTATAACTCACCTGTCTTGATGATACTGATGGTGGAGACCAACAATGAATTGCTAAGACCGAATCTGCCTGACACCCTCTGCGTTCGCCTGGCTGGACGCTCTGACTTGCTCGCTCACCTGGCTTGTCTGGCTATGAGAGGGCTTCTCAGGCGGGCGGACGGGCTTCCTCTGCCAGACTGACCCCTCGCTATCGGATCGAATTTGTTTGGCTGCCAGGCGCTGTGCTCATCCCACAATTTCGATTTGGCGCGTTGCCGGGCGCTTTGTCTGAGGACCTGACCTCGGCCGAGCATTGACGCAGGGCATGGAAGTATTCACGTGATGGAACTATAGCTACCCCAAGCACGCTTGTGACTTTGGAAATTTTGCAAGTCAGAGACGAGAGGCGGCCCTCAGCGTACAGGGCGGAACCTGCAATTCACAGTCTGGCTGGGCAAACAGCAACAGCGAATGCACGCTCGGCGGCACCACGAGCGAGTCAGAGAGATCCAGAGACGAGGCGACAGCTTCGCATAGTTGATTACACCTTCCTTGTCACCTATCCTCCCCCACCCGTCAAGCACATATCATCAAGGTTAGTATACTCGACGTCGACCGAAACCACCCATGATACAGGCGAACGAAATATGCTGTCATTCTCGCTGGCCCGACCAACCACCGCCGACTAGACCGACTATAATCCGACCGAAAGCATGACATCCAACACCGACCGTCAATTGGACTTCTTTCAGCAGGAGAAGGTGTTTGGAGGCAGGACCAGCATGATGTTGGTCAAGGAGGGAATGGAGTATCGATGGGCATAGGATGACGAGCAGCACAGGACGTCAAGGATGACACTTAACGACTGGAGGCCAAAGACCAAAGCTCGTTCATTTGTCGCTTCGGGCGTCCCAACAAGGTCGCCGTGTTGGATCTCAAGGGCTTATGGGCATATGCTGGACTGCGATGGGATTTGGAGGAGGATGAACCGTCAGCACTTCTCGAATCGACCTCTTGGCATGCTTTCGGCTGGATTATTCGACACTCAGCCAGACAGCCAGCAATTCGTTCGCCTTCCATCGTGCCCGACTCTTCTCTTGTCCAACAGTCAGGTTTGCTGACAATCCTCTCCTGTCTCGTCACTCTTACAGATGTCTCTCCAGCAGAGCAAGCCTTACCTCGTCGACGGCAAGGGCCACCTCCTCGGCCGTCTCGCTTCGGTTATCGCCAAGCAGATCCTTTCCGGCCAGAAGGTCACCGTCGTCCGATGTGAGCTCATCAACGTTTCGGGCTCCTTCTTCCGCAACAAGGTGAGTAGGCATTCGTGCCTCTTCATGTTTGATATCAACCTAGTCACTAACCCTTGGCTTGCCCTTCCCGTAGCTGCGCTACCACGCCTACCTGCACAAGAGGCACTTGGTCAAGCCCAGCAAGGCTGGTCCCTTCCACCAGCGTGCTCCTTCGCGCATCCTCTACAAGGCTGTCCGCGGAATGGTCCCCCACAAGACTGCCCGTGGTGCCGCTGCTCTTGAGCGATTGAAGCTGTACGAGGGTGTCCCCCCTCCCTTTGACCGTCAAAAGAAGATGGTCATCCCTGCCGCCCTCCGCGTTCTCCGACTCAAGCCCGGCCGCAAGTACGCCACCATCAAGAGGATCTCGCACGAGGTTGGCTGGAACCACATGGCTACCGTCGACAAGCTCGAGGCCAAGAGGAAGGTCAAGGTTCAGGCTTACCACGAGCGCAAGGTCGCCGCCCAGAAGCAGCGTGCTGCTGCTGCCACCGCCGTCTCGAGCAAGCTCGCGGACGTCAACACCAAGCTCGCCGCTTACGGCTACTAAAAAGGTTCTTTGCTGTCCCCCCATCATGATGGCAATTTGATCTGGTTTTTTGTCTACCCCATTTGCACAAGCTCTTGTTCTCTCGGTTGACAATCGACTACGCTCGCTCACTTGCTAAGGCTTTCTCCCTCCGATTTGAGGCTCATTAAGGTCCATCTCGGAGGAGCAGCTATTCCTTCAATCAAAAGAAGGAAACAGGTACGGTTTATTCGTATGGAGGAATTTTCCTAGGGTCAAGATGGATCGAAGCTCGTCTCGCCTGGACTGGTTTTGAGCACACAACGGCGGCTGTTCCTTGGCCGGGCTGATAAGGATACACCACCATGACTAGGCTCTGTTATAACTCAACTTCACTCCGCTGCATGTGGGCCATGGTGGTGTTCCTCGTTCAGTCCCGAACCTAGGGACAGTATCCGCTTGTTGATCATTTCTGGTCCCGGTCTTCTTTCTCTTCTTCAACCTCAGCATACCTCTGAACCCTGTCTCCTTCCCAAATTCACTCCCTACTCCCCCCCCAAAAAAAGCACACATGGCGTGGATCGGCAACGGTCCATGACCCTCTCCTTCTTTCATCATCAATACGTTCGACTCATGTACTTCTTCCTCCATCCCCTTCTCCCCGCCCACATGCAAGCAAGATATGATAGCCAACACATTTCCGGTCTGTGTCTTGTGATTGCATGGTCCCGCTTCAGCGTCGTGTGGTAATTTTTGACCGTGGTAGGGTCTCGAGCGGATCCGAGGGCGTCTGGTGTGATGGGTTGCGACGCGTGTGAGTTGGGGGACGCGTAAAGAAATGGGGAGAGACAGCGAGAGAGACGCTTTGCGTGCCGTGCGCAGCTCTTTGCGAGGCACAGCAACACTTTTTACACCCTGCCTCCAACCAACCATGTCGCTCTACACGCCAGCGTCCAAGACCAAGTCCTCGCGCACACGTACCGGTGGTGGAGGTGGAATCTCTGCTCCGCACGGAAGATCGAATGCGCACGCTGAGCTGACTGACGAACAGCGCCAAGAGATCAAGGAGGCGTTTGAGCTCTTCGACACAGACAAGGACGGCGCTATCGACTACCATGAACTCAAAGTTGCCATGCGAGCGCTGGGTTTCGACCTGAAGAAGGCGGAAGTGCTCAAGCTTCTTCGTGATAACGACAAGACTGGTGCCAATGTTATGGAGTGGGAGGAATTCAGTCGCGTCAGTGAGTATGCTCCTCCTTCCCACCTTCTTATCTTCTCCCAGCATTTGTGCGCCATGTCTAACAAGACGTGGTTGCTTCCCCTCAGTGTCTGAACGAATCGCTGCGCGTGATCCTATGGACGAGATCAGGCGCGCTTTTGCCCTCTTTGACGACGACGGAACTGGCAAGATCACTCTGCGAAACCTCAAGCGTGTAGCAAAGGAGCTCGGAGAGTCGCTGGACGATGATGAACTGTACGTGTCCAATGTTCATCTTTCCCTCTTAAGAAGGGGACTACTAGAACTGACTCGTCGGATCTTTACAGTCAAGCAATGATTGACGAATTCGACCTAGACCAGGATGGTGAAATCAACGAGCAAGAGTTCATCCAGATCATGATGGACGACTCGTAATCCACTCCCTCGCCATGCACCAGTATCGTCTTTCTCCTCTCACTCGCTTACTCCAATTGTAACTCTAGCTCTTCAACGCATACCACCCATGTTGCAAACGACCCACCAGAACACGTTCGTTTGACGACTTAGACGTCGTTGTGACAGGAGCATGGATGAAAGCACAGAAGGGGCTGGGGAAAGGCTCAGAGCTGGCTACTGCGCTCAGGAAGGCCATCGCTCTGACTGTTATCGTAAAGGATCTCGTCGTCGTCATTGACACAGAACGAGTCCATCGAGTAGTGGTCGTCGCTGTCCTGAGCTGCCCGTCGCGACTCGGACGACGGGATGACTGGTCCGGTACGTCGAGCTGGTGGTGTTTCTTGTATGCCAAAGCGTCCACCGATTCCAGGGAAGGGGGCACGGTTGCCGCGGTTCTTCTTGAATGGGGAGGGCTCGTTTTGCGTCCTAAAGGAAATCGTCAGTGAAAGCTTGAGAGACACCGACAGACACAAGACGTGCGATACTTACATCAAAGACCGCATATATATCTGCTGCTGGTTGTAGCCTCGAGGTGCCTGCGTAGGCTCAAACATACCGACGGCCGCACGGTCGTCATCGTCCTCCTCGTCGCTACCGATTCCCTCGTCATGCTCGTCTCTCTCGCCATGGACCTCTTCGTCTGTGCTTCGATCCGCCTCATGCATAAAAAGTGCCCTAGACGTTGGCGAGCCTCCAATCCGCTTCTTGCGCTTGCTCGTCTTGGGCTCGTCTCGGACATTCTTCCTTCCGGCAGGCCTGCTGGGACCTGCTTCCGGCGACTCTTCCACTTTTCGTCCTCGTCGCAATCTAGAAAGCCTCTCTACAACCGGGGACTGTTGCGTGTCAGCCGCGCTCGTGTCGGCTCGACGAGGGACCGAATCGGGCGGTCCCATAGTTTGCTTGACCTTCTGCTGCGGTGGTGACTGCGGTGAACTGGAAGGGATTCTAGGCGCAGGCGCCGTTTTGCTCGATTTGACAGCCTTTGCGGCTCCTCTCGTTCGCTTCCCATCAGCTTCATCGTCAGACTCGACCAAGGTGGCCTGCTTTCGTGCCCTGGCCGTCTTACGAACTGGACTTGAGGATGAAACGGGTCCGTCCTCTTCGTCTGTGTCAAGCATGACAATACCCTCATCGGCCACTGCTTCGGCTATTAATGGATGAGGCTTTCGCCGTTTCACAAGCGGCGTTGGGGAGGGCGGCGACAGCTCCAGTTTCAGAGACGAGTCATTTGTATCAAGAGGCACATTAGTGACTTCTGCACTAAGTCCTGCAGCCTGTGTGATGTTGCCAATCTGCCTTTCGACGTCCGAGTCGAGCATGAGTGAAGGAAGATCAAGATCATCGTCGAGATGCTCCTCTTTCTTGGCAGCAGCGAGGGGGGCCGATGAGCGTTTGGCCTTGAATTGTCGTGCTATGTGCGAATTTGACCCAGCTGATCTCTGCGAGTTTGACTTCTCTTGTGACGGCCCAGCGCCTAGTTTGCTTGCCGTGGGGACGGAGCCACTCGTCCTGGTCCCCAGCCGCTTGCGCTTGGCTGGGATCGAGGCCGGCGAGCCTAAACCACCCGATTGTCCCGCAGGGGAAAGGCTAGACGTTTGTCGGATTTGATCTTTTCGCTCTGCCTTGATCTGGCTTTTGGGCACCGATGATGATCCGGACTTTGCGAGGTCAACAGCAGGGGTTGGAGCGACTTTATCTGTTTGCTTTCCTTTGCCCTTCTTGCTGAAATCAAAGTCTCTCTTGAGCAAAGAATCATCCGAATCCTCAGTGTCGCTGAGTTCCAGCATCTGGGTCCGTTGCTTTCCTGTCGCAGGCGCATCACTGTCGCTGCTGTCGTCGTCGAGGATGCCTTTCCCTTTGCGCCGTTTGCGTTTCGCCAGATCAGATGCCTTGAGGAACCCCATGAGACTCTCTTCGGGCACATTTCGGGCGGGGTTGCTGTCGCGTTTACGCTTCTTGGTCGCCGTAGAACGAGCTGGCCGCTTACCGTCGCTGACCATTGACGGGTCGAATTTCGGCTGTTCGACCGCCTGCAAATCAGGCTTTGGATTGATGTCAGACGGTATCATCCTGTCAACATCATCGTACAATTCGACGAAGAGACCTGAGTTGATGTCCTTCTGCACCGCCTTGTATGAATCCTTGGACGTCCTCCAATTCTGCTCTTCGCGCCCTTCGGACATGAGCACGATAATCTTGCCGTCCCTCTTTCGACCCGTTCTACCAATGCGCTGCAGCATACGGACAGAGTCCTTGACCGCCTCATAGCAGACGATGAGGTCAACTTCACCAATGTCGAGGCCTTCTTCACCGATTGAGGTAGCCACCAAAACATTGAAGGTTCCGTCCTTGAACTGCTGGATGACTTTCTCCTGTTCCTTTTGCGTCATACCCTTGTTTCCGTTCTTGTCCTTTGCCTGTCCCACGAACGAAGTCGCTTTGAGTCCTGCACGCTTCAGGTAATGCACGATCTCGTTGACGCACTCCCTGAACGAACAGAATACCATGACGCGAGTCTGATACTGCGTCCCAGAGGGAGGCCGGCCGTCAACGCCCATACCGCTGTGCTCGACAGCATCCTGCGCGTGCAGCCTTGCAATCTCATTTTGCGTAAAGTGTTCGAGGACCACGTCCTTCAGATGAGTCATCTTTGGATGGATCATCTTGCCCATATCGTCTTGCAATAGTTCAAGTTCCTTGATAATTTCTCGGAACGTGGTGTTTGAGGTTGCGAACATCTGTTGGCGTTTCGTACCAGGCTTTTTGCCCTTGGCGTTGCTACCCGAAGAGAGCTCTTGCAAGCGGTCGTAGAACATAGTTATCGAATGCTCGACCAAGTACATCATGGATAAGGTCATGTGGTGAAGCTCGCTAATCATGGATCTTAAGAAAGGCCTCTCCTTGAGAACGTGGAAATATCTCTTATCTCCCGAAAGGGACCGGACGGCGAAAGGATGGAGGAAGGCAGGATCCTTCTGATACAGGAGCCCATTAGCAACGAGCGGATCCATGTAGGTTCGCATCAATTTGGCCCAGTTGTCCTTGATTCCATTCAGGTCCTTGCCTAGGGCGACACGGACTATATCCTCGTGCTTTCGGTGGACGTACTTTCGAATGTCTAGCGCTTCCTCTGTCCGGATCTCGATGTGGCTGATGTGAAGCCTGTCGATCACCTCTTGTACCTTTTCCGATGAGCTTCCAGGAGTAGCAGACAGAGCTAACACTCGGAAATGTGGATTGCTCATCATCAGGTGTGATACTACGTTTCCGTACGCATACTTGCCAGTCGCTCGGTGTGCCTCATCTACGACGAGACAGACAATGTCTCGAGGGTCGCAATTTCCGCTTTGGAGGTCGTTCTCGAATGTTTGGGGTGTCATGTAGAAGATTCGCTTCGTCTCCCAGTGACTCGAGCGCAACTTGCTAGTGGTACTCCCGGTGAGATCAATCGCAGTGTCCCAAGGAAGGCCGCAGATCCCGTGACAAGCCATTTTCTGTTGATCGACTAAAGGTCTGGTGGGAGCAAGAAACACGATCTTCCCTGTGGGATACCAACGGAAGAAATTGAGAATCACAACAGCTGCGATGAAAGTCTTTCCCAGACCTGTCGGGAGTGCCACTAGGACATTGTGAAACAAAGCTCTTTGCACGATGTTGTACTGGTAGTCTCGGCGTGTGAGATTTGTCGGGTAGATCCACGTCTGTGCCGCTTCGCGGTCAACCTCATGTTTCATGGGGAGAACCTTCGGAAGCGGTGCAGCCTTGGGAGGAGGAAGAGCTTTGCTTTTCCATGAGGATTCTTTGTCCCAGTCGTCCTGAACATCACTGCCGCCATCTTGGGAGTTGAGGTCGATCGGGGCGCCGAATTCGTCTCGATCTCGGGCCGTGCCCTTTCCTTTAGATAGGCTTCCGGACTTGGCATAGGCGGTCCTATCCCATTGCTTGGTACTCGCCTGCCTCAATCGTGAATCGGAGGGGTGGGTAATAGTTTGGGATGAGAAGTGACCAGGTCCCTGCGATGCGAGGCGGGAACTTGATGTCGACGGGATGGCTTCACCGAACAAGTTCATTTGAACATGGCCAGATGAGGCAGAGTTGGAGGGGATGCCACCACGGGAGGACGTTCGAGACAAGGTTCTTGCCAGGCCAATTCCGCCTTTGCCGGTGCTGCTTCTGATGGGGCTTGCAGCCTGCGCTCGCGAGTTGATCTTCGGGACAGCATCTTTCCGTTGCGGCGCGAACTGCAAGGTGGGATGCCCGGATGAAGCTTTCAGATCTCCGCTCGATGTCGCGCTTCCGCTCTTTTGCTGATTTGGTGCCGAGAGTTGAGAGTCAATCTCATCGATTCCTCTCAGGAAGGACTCGTCAAACTCGTCGTCGAAGTCATCGTCGGCGCTTGATGGCTGTCGTTGATGTTCCTTAGAGACTGACAATGAGGGAAGGCCTGCAGAATGTGGTGCGTTTGTCGAGTTCTGGGCATGCGTAGAGGTGTTGGCCTGTTGTTCAATCTGGTCTAGACACTGGATGGTGGATTCGTCCAGTTGATCAAAGCCGAAGTCATCGAGATCATCGAACTCGTCCGCCATGTCGGCTTCGGATGGCAAAGCTGTGCGGCAACCTGGTGATCAGTGCGGCAGGCCAGCGACCCGTGCAGCAGTGGACGGCAGGAGTCCTGGTGATGGCCTTGAAGCAAGTTGTGGCAACGACCGCGATGCGAGTTGTACTGAGCGAGAACAACACTTTTCCTTCGGTTGGGTAACCCTTCCGCAACGCCCGCGAGTGCAGTGGGCTTCCGCACTCTAAACGACGCGAGGCGCGAACTCAGCACGCGTCCCACTCCAAGCTCAGCCATGATTACCTCCACACTTGCCACCCGTACGAATGGATTGGCTCTCTCGGGTCGGCGCTCTCTCACTCTTTTTCTTGTGTGAGTCAGTGGATATCCGTGGTATCAGTGTCAGTGACTGCGACCTTGCGGCCGGCTGAGCATGATTTGACTGAGCTCCGAAATGCTCGGTGACTGTGTGTATGCCACAGGCGGTGTTGTGGAAGACAAAGGGGGACGATGCATGTCACGCTTCCGGACGTCGCCCCACAGCCACGACTGGACAGCGAAAAGCCAGGATGCGTGACACTGCCATGAGCCCAGGCTCAACGAGCGAAAATGAAGTCAGGCCCACTTCCGTGCCAAGCACTACAGTATCTGCTTGCCGGAACACGGGTGGATACTGTCAGCGTTACGGTTACGTCTGCTCTCACGCCTGGTGACCCGCGGAAGCAAGTGACACCCATCGCCGAAACTACCGTGGTCTCTGTCGCTCATATTTTCTCAGCCAAATGAAGGACCATGACTTACCACCAGCCTGACGTCCGAGCGCTCAAGAATGGGGTCTGGAAGGGCCTAAGAGCCTATCCACTGCTGCTCGCCGCTGTTATCCCCGAGTGACGAACTGCCGATTGCCACCTTCCATCGATCGGTGTGGCGGAGAAGGTGGGCGTAGGCAAACGCACCCGGACCCCTTATGCAGCGCTCGCGAGAGTCGAAGCACACACAGGCCGAGTCAGCCTACTGTATTGTACTGTATTGTATCGCAAGACTAGGAATCGACCAGTTCCCACCAACTCGCATGTCGGAGCGTGACGCGCACTCGAGTGTCGACCACAACTCTCCGTTCGGCGGCGACAGCGATGGAAGCTTGTTCTTCTTACCGTTGGTGGGTCCCCGTCTCGATGTTCCCAAAGTCGGAACGGAAGAGGGGTCCAAGTGCAGGTGCGTAAGCATCCCCAAAGTTCATCCGTGCTTCTAATGGGCTGCAAAGACCAAAGACGACAGAGAGAAAAAAGAAAACCCGAAAGTGCAGTCAGTAGCTGGGGTACCGTGCTGCTCATGCTGTTCATGCTTCGTGTTTCTTTGAGCTGGCTGCGCGTTCGCTCATGGAACTCGAGGTGGCAACCCGCAGAATCACAGAAGTGCAAATTAGACCCTGAGAAAACCGTGCGCACTGGTTGACATGGGCACATTGAGGCAGCGGGCCTTGTCTTGCAGAAAGTAGCCGCGCTTTAGAACTAAGCAGAACCTCGCCTATGAGCAAGAGGCAGAGACAGAGGCAGGGAGACGAGAAGAAGGCTCTGTTCATGTGCATGAACCAACTTGGTAACAGTCCATTTCTTTATTTTTCTCGCCTTTCTTTTTTCGGGACTGGTGTGCCGACCCGAGCTTCTGCCTCTCCCTCACTCAACTTTGCTCGCTGACACAGTTTGCTGCTCCCCTTGCAAGAGCATCGGAAGACCCGCAGACTCGAGTAAACTAGCTCTGCGACTTGGATGGCCAACTCGAAGCCAGGCAATCGTGGGAATGAAGGAACAGAAGGGGGGAAGGAAGAAGGAAAAAAGAGCAGGGCCCATCGACTCGGCACGTTAGACTGGTTGGGCCAACTACTGCAGCTGCGCAGCGCGCCTCATTTCGCTCAGCCCAGCCCAGCCCTGCCCTGCCCGGCTGGTCGGTCAGTCTGACCAGCAGGCTGCGCCCGACTGTCAGTCAGCCAGTCCGCCAGTCCGCCAGTCCGCCAGTCCGCCAGTAAGGCAGGCAGTCAGCGAGCCTGCGTCACTCGCATCCTTCGCCTTGGCAGACTCACTACTTGGCGGACTTAAGCGTCCAATATGTGCCCCACTTCTACCCCATGGCCCAGCCCTGCGTGAATAACCACTTCGCTGCCCGCCCAGCCATAGAAACACACACAGAATCATTCAATCAATCGCCTAGATCCAGGTCAGATTCGCCCCCCTAGCTCCTTGCTTGCTTCCCTCACAACCCCATCTATTCCAGCTTATCACCAGCACGACCTCCGTCCTCCGTACTTCATTTCATCCCTCCCCAGCCACCAACCATTTCCTGCGCCAGTTGGACCTATCCTCTGCTCCGACCCGACCTCATTACGCCCACTTGCGTTGCTTCCCGAACTTACCTTCCGTGCATGATCAGGTCTTGAGGCTCGTCCTCGTGTGCGCGCTGCCTGCGGTACGGTTCCTGGAATTCTTCAGCCTTCTATCACTGTCCCATCTTGTTACAGTGGCCTCTTTCCTCCTCGCCACCAATTCACGCAATAGGAAGCGCTCATCGCCAACGTTAAAGTATGGCACAGAGCTCGACTCTTCTCCACTCTTTTTGGCCAGAGGCATCAGACCAATCCAGAAACATGGCGTCCCAGACCTCGTCCAGGAATCAGTTCCGATCCTCGGGCCCAGCAGGTGGATTCGTCCAGGCAGCCACTGATCCTAGCGGCATTCCGCGCTTCGACTTTAATGCTCTCTCGCAAGAGCAACCTCGGTTCCAATCCTCAGCCGGCAACGCTTCTTTCAGCTCGGGGGATGTGGGTAGCAGCACCCCATCGTTTACCTTTGCTACTCGCTCTGACGGCAACGCTGCCAGCGACAAGACACACTCTGGCGGTCTCGGTACAAATGTTCCTGCCTGGCTTTACAACAGCACTTCCGGCTTGCCTCCGCAGTCTGGGCAGCCTCCGTTCACGGCTAGTCTGTTCATGCCCAAGAGTGAGCCGGGGATGGAGACCCCACTGCAGCACAGCGTTGTCGGCGTGGCACCAGTACCGGCATCCAACATGGACTCGGGCACAGTATCATATGCATCCAGCGCACAGCATGGGTACACGACGACAACTGTCCCCCTGACCCAGCCGACGCCCGCTTTCACTCTTGTGACACAGCCCTCCCAGCTTTCTGAACCTCTAGCAGGTCAGCTCACCCGTCGCACCAGCGACCTTAGCAGTTCTAATGGCTCAACATCGATGAACACGAGCAGTCATCGCAATGCGCAGGCGGGCAGGGCATTTGAGGAGCACGGCTCGGATATGCAGATTGGAGCCTCCTCGGTATCTCCGAGCAGCTCGAACGACTTTGCTCGTTCCAGTCCCGACATGCAAGCGTACCCGGCCAAGCATGCGAGGCTCGACTTGAACGAGCAGCCGAGTGCGATTGAAGTTGGGTCATGGCCCCATCCCAATCACAACCTGGTTCAACACCCCGGTGCACCTAGCTCCATGACGCTGGACAGTGTCGTACCAATCCACGACGTTACCTTCCGATCCGGCACGCGACCCAATCAGGCACAGCCTGTGTTCAAAACGAGCGCGGAAAGAAGGGAGAGGAACAAGGCATCGCAGAGGGAATCCCGTGAGTATTTTGCTATAGAAGGCCATTATTGAGAGAGACCCTAACTTAATCTATAATTCCTCAGGCCGCCGACGCCAGGACCGACTCGAGACGCTAGAGAACGAGAACGCTGCATTGCGCAAGGCGCTCGAAGAGCTCAAGCAAAAGAAGAAGAGCGATGGTGATATCTCGGTTGGAAGCGATCCTTTCAGAACTAGTTTCTCGGGCTCTATCCATCTTGGCGGCATTGAATTGCACCTCAACGATACGTCCGCGGATGGAGGCTATCACGAAATGATCAGCCCATATCTGGCGAGTGGCGCGAACAATAGCAGTGAAAGTGGCGGAGACTCGGACTCTGACGATTGCCCTGATTCAAAGGTGCCGGGTCGGTTGTCCGTCAACGGCGACAAGCGAAACCAGACGTGGCAGGGGACGGGCTTTAGTCCAACTCGGGATGGACAGCAAACAGTGCGACGACAAGACGAGCCCACATGGCAGTTGGCGTTGAAGGAGTCAAAGTTTGCCAACTCGATTGCTTCGATCATTGTCGTTCCGGAGCTCGTTCTGTACAACGCGTGCAGGATCTACTACAGTCTGGTTCTGCCTTTCACCACGCGCAAGAAATCTGGCATAGTCAACCTGAGGTCTGCCAAGCTGGCCCCCTCTCTGGTCAGTGCCGGCCAATCGTTCCCTCGCTTCAAATTATCTCACGGACAGGGGCTGGAGAAGAGCGAAGAGTATCTGCTTCCTGCCAACTTGATGCCGACCGAAGCGCAAATCAGGGTTGGATTTCATCCGATCGAACTTGCGGTGATCCCGTTCCCGTCGATGCGCGACAAGGTGCTCAGCATTCTGGCGGCTTTCAACTCGCTGGAGGGCCTGTACAGCGTCCCTGATGGTCTGCGGGTTGGAGAGCGGGACGAGAGACTGTCGACCGAGCTGCCTTCGGGGATCAGAGAGGTGAGGCCGCGCACTGCTGTGATTGCCGACATGTCATCGTGGCCCGCTGAGGGAGGAGACGGCTCAGCGTCGATGGCGATGGTTGTCCCTGACCGATCACGGATCTACACGTATGGGATCGATGCCAAGCCGAAGGGCTCTGCCAAGCTGCGGAACGCGGCGCAGTTGTGGCTGGACGAGTTCTTTGGCGATTTTGTTGCGAGCCTTCGCATCTGGTGCTCGAGCGGCGACGTGTTTGACAAGGACGGATTTGAGCTGAGGGAGAGCTTTTTCCAGAAGTATCCGACCATGGTCGATGCGGAGATCCTTGCGGCAACCAACCGCTGGAGGCGCGCGCGTGGCGAAAAGCCCATCAGGCTCGGATGAGCTAGCTCCTGTTTGAGACTGGATCCACAGGACTTGCTCATCGTGCTTTCGTTCTCTTTGTCTCTCTTTTTCCTCTGCTCAATGAGATGGTGCGCACTCGTTTCCGAGGCAGTCGCTCCTCGACTCGCTATTCCCGATATCTCTCTGTAATCATTCCTGTCTTTGTCCCCTGTCATGGCTGCTCACTACTTTCCTGTATTCGTACTCGATTCATGCATTCGTCCGTATCTTTTTGTTTTTTTTCTTGTTCTTGCTCAGTTTGCTTGATTGCCTTGGTCTGTTGTTTGCCAGTTGCCAGTTGCCAGTTGCTTGTGGCGATGCGGCTGCGGTGTGTGGCATGATTTGGCACGGGGTTCCGGGCTGACGGGAAGACCGCTGGACGGGAAGACGGGACGCGAGGGAACGCACGCGCCAATCTGGATCGATTCAGATCGGCTTGGCTGGGCTGGGTGGGCTGGCTGACTGCTTGCTTGCGAGCGAGACCAACACTACTGTAGGCTCTGCTGTTTGTTGCGATCCGCACCGCACTGCACTGCAACTGCACTGCACTAGGCCGCGTTGCGCATACACACACTATCAACGGCGCAGCACAGTATCAGTACCAGCACGGCACATGCAGGAGCCCTTCAGCGTGCAGACACAGAGTCGACAGCACGCGCCAGATCTTCAGGGGCAAGAGGCGGCGTAGATCGTTTGCTCCTTCTTCTTCCTCTTCCATATCCACTTGCCTTGATCCTTGTGACCATGTCGTCCTCCATCGATATCGCCGCGCTCAAGTCGCGCTACGAGGCTGCTGGCCAGTCCCACCTCTTTGCATTCTGGGACAAGCTCTCTTCCGACCAGCAGCATGCCCTTGCTACACAGCTTGACCGCCTCGATGTCGAGCGTGTCAACCAGGTCTTCCGCACTGCCATCGCTGCTGACGACGAGGCACGCGCGGGAAAGTCGGCCGAGATCCGACCCCCACCTCCCTCCAGCGTGCAGTCTACCATTCAGGGCGAAACCGACCCCGCCCAGGTAAACCAGCTTGCTCACCTCGGCCTCGAGGCCATCGCCAAGGGCCACGTCGGCGTCCTCCTCATGGCTGGTGGCCAGGGAACACGGCTCGGCTCGAGCGCGCCAAAGGGCTGCTACGACATCGGCCTTCCCAGCCACAAGAGCCTCTTCCAACTCCAGGCTGAAAGGATCCTGCGCCTCCAGCATCTCGCCAGCAAGCACCCCGCCGCCGCCGGCAAGCCAGTCACTGTGCCCTGGTACATCATGACCTCGGGACCAACTCGCAAGGATACTGAGGCCTTTTTCCAACAGAAGAACTTCTTCGGTCTCAAGCCTGACAATGTCATCTTCTTTGAGCAGGGTAAGTCTCATCTCGCTCCGCTGCTCCGCCCAGCGTATGCGCGACAGGTCCAACGTGCTAACCTAATCCCTCGCAGGTACCCTCCCCTGTCTGTCCATGGAGGGCAAGATTCTGCTCGAAAACCCACACAAGGTCGCCACGGCTCCCGACGGCAACGGAGGTCTGTATCGCGCCTTGCGCACTCCTCACACTGAGGGCAAACCCGACACGGTCATCTCGGACCTTGACAAGCGCGGCATCCTCTACCTGCACGCATACGGTGTCGACAACTGTCTCGTCAAGGTCGGCGACCCTATCTTCATCGGCGTGTGTCTCAAGCAGGGCGTTCAAGCTGGAGTCAAGGTGGTCAAGAAGACCGACCCTAAGGAGTCTGTCGGTGTCGTGGCACTCAAGGACGGCAAGTTTGGCGTCGTAGAGTACTCTGAGATTCCCCAGGAGCTTAGTGAAGCCCGCGAGGCTAGTGGCGAGCTATCTTTCCGAGCAGCCAACATCGCCAACCACTTTTACACGACCAGCTTTCTGTCCAAGGACGTGCCTGCGTTCGAGGACAAGATGGCGTTCCACATTGCGCGCAAGAAGATTCCCACCGTTGACCTGGGCACTGGCGAGGCTGTCAAGCCGTCCAGCCCGAACGGTATGAAGCTCGAGCTGTTTGTCTTTGACGTCTTCCCCTTCTGCGGTGACAGGCTTGCCGTGCACGAGGTCGAGAGGCGGGAGGAGTTTAGTCCGCTCAAGAATGCGAGCGGGACCGGATCGGATGACCCGCAAACATCGAGACGCGACCTGCTCGCCCAACAGCGCAGGTGGCTCACAGCCGCCGGCGCTTCGTTCAAGAGCGAACAAGTCGAGATTGAACTCAGCTCCCTCCTCACTTATGCGGGCGAAGACCTCGAACAGTTCAACGGAAAGCAGTTCGATCAGTCTACCAGCATTGAGGCCTAACGTCTCTGTTCACTCTAGAAGAAATGGATCAACACTCTCCCAATGCGCCTGTCTGTCAGTCCGATAATACTTTATGTACTTCAGAACCAGATGTTGCATGCTAGACTGTCACAACACGGTAGATAGGATAACGGATCGATTCAAATTTCTCGCTGGGAAAGCGTACTAATCAACACGACGGGGTCGTGCTCGACCCAATCGAGTTTACAATATGGAAGCAGGAGAGAAGGGAATCAAAGGCAGCCGGGGGGCTGGTACGGGAAGGAAAAGGGAAGGCAGAGACGGTCCCGCTGGGTTTAAGCGCGCGCCGCCGCCTTCTTGGCCATGACGTTGAGCGCCGAACCGGCCTTGAACCACTCAATCTGGCCCTCGTTGTAGCCGTGCTCAAGAGGGATCTCGTCAACCGAGCCGTCCTTGTGCTTGGCAACAAGAGTGATGGTGCTGTTGGGCGCGATCTCCTTGACGCCACGCAGGTCAACAAGGTCGTCGGGCTTGACCTTGTCGTAGTCCTTGGGGTCAACAAAGGTAAGCGCGAGCATACCCTGCTTTCGGAGGTTGGTGTTGTGGATACGGGCGAACGAGCGCGTGATGACGGCGACACCACCAAGGTATCGGGGCTCAAGAGCGGCGTGCTCTCGCGACGAACCCTCACCGTAGTTCTCGTCACCAATCACAACCCAAGGGCGTCCCTGGTCACGGTAGGCAATAGCCGTGGCGGGAACAGCGCCCCACTCGCCAGTAAGAACGTTCTGCACCTCGTTGGCCTTGCCGTTGGCCTCGTTGATGGCACCAATCAGACAGTTGTTGGAGATGTTCTGAAGGTGACCACGGTACTTGAGCCAGGGACCACCAGCCGAGATGTGGTCAGTGGTGCACTTGCCCTTGGCCTTGATAAGGATAGGGCAGTCAGTGTAGTCCTCGCCGTTCCAAGGCTTGAAGGGCTCGAGCTTCTGCAGACGGTCCGAGCTGGGGTCGATCGCAACGTTGACCGAGGCGCGGTCCGCAGGGGGAGCCTGGTAGGTGTTCTCACCAGCGTCGTAGCCGCGAGGAGGGAGCTCCTTACCGGCGGGGGCCGAGAACTTGAACTCCTTGCCGTCAGCGCCCTTGAGCGAGTCGGTCAGGGGGTTGAAGGTGAGGCGACCAGCGAAAGCCAGGGCCGTGACAATGTCGGGCGAGGCAACGAAAGCGTGCGTCGCGGGGTTGGCGTCGTTACGGCCGGTGAAATTACGGTTGTAGGAGGTGATGATCGAGTTCTTCTCGCCCTTGGGGACGTCCTTTCGGTCCCACTGGCCGATGCAAGGACCACAGGCGTTGGCAAGAACAACACCACCGGCCTTCTCGAGGACCTCCATCTGACCGTCACGCTCGATGGTGGCACGGATCTGCTCCGAACCGGGGGTGATGGTGAAGCCGGACTTGACCTTGAGGCCGTGCGCGGCAGCCTCAGCGGCGATCGAGGCGGATCGGCTCATGTCCTCGTAAGACGAGTTGGTGCACGAACCAATGAGCGAGACCTTGAGCTCCTCGGGCCAGTTGTTCTTCTTGACGGCGTCAGCGAACTTGGAGAGAGGGGTGGCAAGATCGGGGGTGAAGGGACCGTTGATGTGGGGCTCAAGGTTGTTGAGGTCAATCTCGATGTGCGAGTCGTACTCAGCGCCAGTGTCGGGGAGGAGGTTCTTCTGGAAGCCCTTAGCAAGATCAGCGATCTCGGATCGGTTGGTGGCACGGAGGTAGTCACCCATGCGCTCGTTGTAGGGGAAGACGGAGGTGGTAGCACCAATCTCGGCACCCATGTTGCAGATGGTGGCCATACCAGTGCACGAGAGCGACTCGACACCAGGTCCCTTGTACTCGATGATGGCACCGGTACCACCCTTGACGGTGAGCTCACCAGCAACCTTGAGGATAACGTCCTTGGGCGAGGTCCAGCCGTTGAGCTTGCCCTTGAGCTCGACACCAATGACCTTGGGGCACTTAAGCTCCCAGGGGATGTCAGCCATGACGTCGACAGCGTCGGCACCACCGACACCGCAAGCAACCATGCCAAGACCACCGGCGTTGGGGGTGTGCGAGTCGGTACCGATCATCAGACCACCGGGGAACGCGTAGTTCTCGAGGATGATCTGGTGGATAATACCCGAGCCGGGCTTCCAGAAGCCGATGCCGTACTTGGCAGTGGCAGTGGCAAGGAAGTCGTAGACCTCCTTGTTGATCTCGATGGCACGAGCAAGATCCTTGGCACCGCCGACCTGAGCCTCGATAAGGTGGTCACAGTGGACGGTGGTGGGGACAGCAACGTTGGGGAGACCAGCCGACATGAACTGAAGGAGGGCCATCTGAGCGGTGGCATCCTGGCAAGCAACACGCTGTTTGGGAGAAAAAACGAGATGCGCAACACGTCGACCATTTCAGTCAGTACTTTGTCTGTGAGCACCAAAAAGCGCGGGCCACTTACGTCGGGTCGGAGCTTAAGGAAAGACTGGCCACGGGTGATCTCCTGGGACTCGGGCTGGTCAAGATGTCCGTAGACGATCTTCTCGGCGAGAGTAAGAGGCTGGTTGAGGCTGTTGATTGTGGAAAAATCTACAGGGTTAGTTATTGTACAGAGACGCTGCGGGTACCATTTTTCTCCTGTCAAAGCAACTGCTCGACCAAGATTCTGCATCAAGAGCTGCCTTATCGGCCGTATCTCGATGGAAATGGTCCAAATCCAGCGGCACTCTTTCGAGCCACCAGTCTGGCGAAATTTGGACCTGATTAAGGGCTAGTAGGCTGAATTTCGCGGATACCAAGCACTCCACGCAGAAGCGAGAGGAAACAGGTCCAGTCCGACATTCTTCGGAGGAAAAAGATAACGTGCCAAGTTGTACTCACCGGGATCGCACAATCTTGAGGTTGTCCTCAATGCGCTTGTAGTTGACGTAGTAGCCCTTGCCCTTCTCGACGACGCTCATGTCAACCTTCTTGTCGAAGAGCGAGGGGGAGATCTCGGCGACATCCTCGGCGACGGTAGCGTAGGTGCGGGCGGCGAGGGGAGCCTTGGAGGCAGCCCTGAGCGACGACGATCGCAGAGCACGGACGGGAAGCATGATGATGGGTGCTACTCGCTCTCACAACGGTGGTGGAGGGAGGAGTAGTTTTTAGGGATGGAGGTTTGGTGGAAAGAAGGAAGAGATCGGAAGTGAAGGAAGGGGGAAGGGGCTATGGTAGATATTCTGCCGTTCGCCGGTGCGGTCGGCCCAAGAGGGCGAGAGGGAGACGACTGTGACGGGAAGCAGCAGGGCGAAAAAGCACGGTGGAAGCGGATTGGGTGCGGCTCAGCGTCACGGCGGACGGGCAAGCCAGCCCAGCACTGCCGGAAGGCAACGCGGGCGAGTCGGTCGGGTGGCTCGGCTCTCAGGCCAAGCCAGGCGTGAATCAATACAAAATCAGAGGTGCCTCGTCGCTCGTCGCTCTTGCCGGGCAAAGGGCAAGCCGACTGCCTTTTTTCGATTTTTTCTCTCTGCGTGGGTTGGAGACACGCGCCCGTTGGTTGGCTGGAAAAATCAACCCCAGCCAGCCGCCCCTTGCCCGCCCTGCACGCCCCGCGTCGCCGACCAGTCTTGTGGCTTCCAGCCCTGCTTGGCTGCGTGCTCTCGCCTGTCCGCCTGGCCAGCGACCCGATTTTCACAGTCACAATTCCGCGTCAGGGCGCGCGGCGCGATGCGGGAGAAAGTGCAATCGTGCAGCAGCAAGCAGACCGCCTCTCCTCCTCGCCCCTCTGAAGAATGAAATACACTACAACACGTAGCAGCGGGCAGCAAGATCGAGCAAGCCAGTGGTGAATGATTGAATACAACTGTAATGAATCATGAGAGATGGCCAGCTGGCAGGCTAACAACCTCGCCATGCGTACGTGCGTTCACCTGGGTCAGTCAGACAGACTACGGGGAAATAAGGCGAGGGCGTACGTCTCCCGCTACGTTGGCTGCCCATCCCAACGTCAAGTACACACGTCTGAAGCATGCCAGTGCTGCGGGGTAGTAAGTACGCATAGCTCTCCCTTCTGGGCTGATACGCACGCAGCACTAGAATGGCAACAGGGAACGACATAGTAGCTCGGCCGTGTTGATTGAATCGAAGGCACTGGTCGTGGTGAAGCTGGAATTTTCCAAGCCATGATTCGGAACCAGCCGCCCTCCCGGAAAGGCTTCCCGAAGCCATGTACGTTCGTCGACTCTTTCATCGGATTGCTCAGGTCGATGACACCAAACGGGCGGCGGTACGACTCGAGACCAATCAAGCCTCGGTCATATGCCATCTCCTTGTCTTCTAGAAACAGGTTACCAATGACTGAGCATATATATGTATCGAGAACGGCCTTCCTTGCTCGCTGCCGTGACAAGGGCATGAGAGCACCATTCTTTCAATCGCTCAGGTATCGTCGGGGAGGTCGAATGCCTGAAACCCGGCAGTGCCGTGAAAAAGACATCCGAAGCATGGCTTGCACCCTGAGCCAATCAACACTTTTCTATCTCGAATCACAGCGCTCTTCCCGGCCCACAGACCCGATGCACTTCTTGACGCGTTCGAGCCTCGATTTCCGCCAATACCCGGATGTTGGTACCTTTTCGCACGAGAGTATACACTCTTGTACCAGCCATCCACCACCTCAAACTGATCCTCATCGGGTCTGACATGCTTCCCGATCGATGGAATTCTCCTGCTTTGGTGCCATGCAACGACCCAACATGAGCCGATTCTGAACCCACCCACACATCGCTACAGTAATGGCCTTGTGCTCAATCAATCGTATACTGACACACACTGAGTGTTTTGAAAGCCGGAATGCTGGATTTTTGGTTCGTAGTGGATGGGGAGGTAAGGCAGCTGAAAGGCAACCAAGAGATGACAAACCATAGTACATGAGTGAAAGGGCGTCAACTGAGGTCACGCAGCACCAGGTACTATATGCGCTGGATTGTGCGTGAGTCGATGTCCGTCTCAGACCCCAGTTGACTTTTGAAAAGGTGTGTATCTGGTGACATGTCGATGCCGAGGGCCATGGCGTCGATGTCGGTGATGGCGAGTCACGTCCCCATGGCAGAGACTTTCCCGTCAATACAAAGACGTTGGAGAAACCGTTTAGCGGCGCTGTGATGAGAAAGGAGGTTCAGATGCCATCAGTATTTGAATTGCGTGCTGCACTGTGAGCTGTCGTGGGACTCACCTTGTGGAAGCCGATAGCCTCGGCCTTCTCACGGAAGCACTGACGGCAGATGTCGAGGCCGTACTTGCGGATGATACCGCCCTGGTTACCGCAAACTCGGCTGTGAAGAAATCAAGAACGAGTGGAGACGAGTCAGCTGCTGAACCATTGAGATCGCGGTTGACAGAATCATTCCCCTCCGTCCCTTGCATCATTCCAATTGTCCATCCGACCTAATCGTCGTCGAAGAATCGCCGAGCTGACAACGATGATGACGACCTGGCGAAGTACATCTGGCCCGACCGCTCCAATCTGGCACCTGGGCCCACAAGATGAAACAGTGTCTCTGAAACGAGCGTGGTTCTAAGGAGCATCACGCTACGTCACAAGAGTGTGTTACGAACGGGCCGACAGTGTTCCTCCAGGTTGGCCAACGAAGATGCAGTGGAGCTGGCGGAGACCGGATTCCGATTGTAATTGTGCAGGCTCGATAGAGTCGTGAAGGTGATTGTCGAAGTTGCCGAAAGTCGATCGTCGAATCATGGTTGAAACATGGTCGTCGCTATCCTTCCCACCTGCCAGCGCACGTCACACCATTGTCCGGCTGATATCTGATTCCTCCAAAGCCTTCACCACCTTGACCTTCGCCTGCGTCTCCACCTTGTCTCAATCCTCCTTCAAACCCTTCCCGTACCCTACATGCCTCCTCCGAGACGGTTGTCCTGATTCCTGAGTTGATACTAACCACTGGCGGGAGCCCTTTCCGTACTTCCTCTGGAGATGCGCAAGAATTGAAGAACAAGTGTTGGTCAGAGTGAGTGTCCTACTGAATCATGCCGAGGCATGCTACCAAATTGGAAGAGCAGCATGCCACTAGGCCACCGCGGCTGGACCATACTTACGGGGTGGGAGAACCAAACGTTGGAGTGAGCCATCTTGATGGTTGTATGAGTTGCCGTGGACGATAGGGTCTTTGTGGCGACGAAGGGTCGAGCTTGATGGATGCAGATATCAGGTGAAGCGACAGCGTCCAGGACTTTGGTTGCCCAGCGCGCTCACCGAGGCTTGCGCTACTCTCTGGCCTGGCTTGGCTTCGCTTCGCTGGGAACGGGCAAGCGCGCTTGGAACTTCGAGAGCTGCTGGACGGCCTGCTTCGCTGGGTGCCAGTCAAGAGCGATCACCTCACAAAAGGCACGACTTTGGATTTTTGGTGCATTCCCAGCGCATGTAGCACTGTCAGAGGCTGTTTTCAACCTCGGCCGAGCCTCAGGCACGTATCTGCATTTTACGCACGTGATGCAAATTTTGTCCTGAATACCCAGCGCCAGTCTTGCACTCTCTCTCGCGTTCGGCTCAGAGCAGCCAAGTCAAGGGAGCCCTCACCAGCCAGCCAGACAGCGCTTTGTAAACCAAGCAGAAGGTAGCTAACGGCCCTCAGCCAAGGCAGAAACCGCGAGCGGAACCCAGGCAGGCCAAGCAAGGCAAGCAGGAATTGCCATCTCGACGTCGTCGTTCTTCTCCAAGTCATCCATCAACCCTCCCCCCTCAAGATATCGACAATGGCTGCTAGACCCAGTAAGCATTATTCCAACGATAGCCGACTTCGACAACGACGACGTTCCAGCATCGACAGTATTCCAGCCACCAGCATCAGTCCAAGTCGGCATGAAGGAGTTGGTCAGAGAGTTGGAGGAGGCAATAGGGCGTCGTTATTTCGATAGACACGGTCTTTACGGAGTGATAAAGTAGCATGGGTTGAACCTTGAAGGACGCTGGACATCTCGCCGCCTTGGAATACTGTCGATGTCTTGATGAACGTCGTTCACGAATCATGAACATGCAAATGGCCAAACGAATGATCGAATACTGAACAATGGTTTCTTCTTCTTTATTCCTTTTCCAGCTGTTAACGTGAGGGGCATCGACGGCGCGGCCTCGGGCTCGCTCCCCCTCCCCGCCGTCTTCTCGGCTCCCATCAGGCCCGACGTTGTCCGTGCTATCCACAGTAAGTTCAGCACGAAG
Organism: Fereydounia khargensis; assembly: GCA_026413255.1. NCBI lineage: Eukaryota > Fungi > Basidiomycota > Ustilaginomycetes > Urocystidales > Fereydouniaceae > Fereydounia > Fereydounia khargensis. The sequence continues at coordinate 112,870 of JAOCZO010000014.1, read as the reverse complement.
TGTTCGTCTTCATAAGATCTCGACTCCTGACACAAGTACTCGCTTTTCTTGGCTTGACCAACAGCCAACGTTGCCAAGAACAAGCGTCAGCCTTACGCTGTCTCCACCAAGGCCGGTCACCAGACCTCGGCTGAGTCGTGGGGTACCGGTCGTGCCGTCGCTCGTATCCCCCGTGTTGGCGGTGGTGGTACTCACCGATCCGGTCAGGTAAGTACTTCCACATTTGAAGAACGATGCGGAGACACAGGCACACCAAAGGCACATGGAGGCATCATTGAGCGACTCGATGGCGAGTCGGAGGATTTGGATTGGAGGATTTGTAGAAGGGATTTTCTTCATCAATAGCCAATCAGGAAACTAACCACCAACTATTGTTTTCGTCCCCTTCCAGGCCGCTTTCGGTAACATGGCCCGTGGTGGTCACATGTTCGCCCCCACCAAGCTGTGGCGCCGATGGTTCATCAAGAGCAACCAGAACCAGAAGCGATACGCTACCGCTTCGGCCCTGGCTGCCACTGCCGTCCCCTCGCTCGTCCTTGCCCGTGGTCACCGTGTCGAGGAGGTTGACGAGATCCCCCTCGTTGTCGCTGACGCCGCTGAGGGCTTGACCAAGACCAAGGAGGCTGTCGCTCTCCTCAAGTCGGTCAACGCCTACGCTGACGTTGTCAAGGTCTCCAACTCGCGCAAGATCCGCGCCGGTGTTGGCAAGATCCGCAACCGCCGCCACGTCCAGCGCCGTGGTCCCCTTGTCATCTACAACCAGGACAACGGTATCGTCAAGGCTTTCCGCAACATCCCCGGTGTTGAGATCTGCTCGGTTGACCGCCTCAACCTCCTCCAGCTCGCCCCCGGTGGACACCTTGGCCGATTCGTCATCTTCACCCAGTCTGCCTTCGGCCGCCTTGACGAGGTCTTCGCCGCCAAGGGTGGCTTCACCCTTGCCCAGCCCAAGATCACCAACCCTGACGTCTCGCGCCTGATCAACTCTGGTGAGATCCAGGCTGTTGTCCGTGCCAAGGGCCCCAGCAAGACCAACAGGCCTTTCACCCAGCGCAAGAACCCCCTGCGCAACCGTGCCGTTCTCTTCAGGCTTAACCCCTACGCCCAGGCCTCGATCCGCTCCGAGATCAGGGCGCAGGCCCAGAAGAAGGCTGGCAAGAAGACCGGCAAGAAGGAGCCCAGGCAGCCCGCCTCCAAGGAGTTCCTCGCGCAGCTCTTCGCCGCTTAAGCGACGTAGTCTGTTCGATTGGACTTCTCTTGGCTCTTTCCTCCGTTTCTCTCTTCACCCCTTTCATCGGTCTGGTTTTATCCTCCTTACCTCGCGCATCCTACGCAATCTCCCTCCCCTCATGCTTGTTCGATAGTTCACCACACCTGCGCCTCCACCAAAAAGCAAAAAGGGGAAGGTAGACTTCCCCGGCCCTTTTCTCCCATCTCTGATGCCTTTTTGTTCTTCGGCTGCGCTAAGTAGGGCGCTTTGCGCACCCGTCCGGGCTCTAGTACTGAGTAGAAGAGAGAGGGAAAACCCCAGCTCGTGGCTCGCGTCTGTCCCGTTGTCTTTGCCCTGCCTGCTTATTTGCAGTCGACCTGTTGACCGAGGGTCGGCGGCAGTGCTTTGCTCGATGGATGCATGATGGGCTGCAAAACCATACGCCCAACACCAAACCCTCTATGAACCAATGACATGGCTTCTTTCCCGATACGCTTTGTGGTATGTGCTCGTTTTGCTATATGAGTGGACCTCTGTGTGATCGTGGCGATGGATCGCTCTGGGAAATATGTAGGGTCGGAAAGATCAGACTTGGCGGTCTGTGATCTAACCTAATCATAGCGATGAGGACGGAACATACGGTACTGTAATGTACTGTACAGCGAGCGGTTCGACAAACCATCCCGAAACTCGCACAAAAATATATTTCGATACCCATGTAAAATTCAGAAGAAAATGAAGAAAATGACATATAAAGCCTAGCATACGAAGGAGCCCATGCTCTAATGGCGGAAGGACCATGCACACACCGGTATGCGGTAGTCTATTATGTGGCAAGCAGGCGCTCTTATCGGGTCAGTCTGTAAGCGGTCCTGGAAGGCAACCGTCGTTTTTATTTTTCCAAGTTGAGACGTAAGATGCTTCACATGGGATGTCGGACCTGTACTGACAGCTAGTCTCACTTGCTGTGCGTGCACGGGTCGAGTTCCTGCCGGCGACCTGGTGTCAGTAGTCCGAGAGCGTCGCCACATGCCACATGCCAGAGTCGGCCCGACTCCATGCGCAGCCCTGCGCTTCCCCGCTGTTCAGGCATTCTTCCAGACTTCCGTCTCTACTTCCGCCGCATTGACTTGCAGTGAGCAAGTGGGGTAAGAGAGTTATCTTATCTGTCCCATGATGATCTTTGGTTGCGTTCCCGGCGGAAAGGAATGCTGAATTTGTCATGCTGCTGAGGCATCTGTCAAGTATCGACTCCCGAGCAGCTGCGGTTGCGATGTTCTGTGAAGAGAATCGGGTAAGAGCCCTTCCCGATCAGCCAAAGCCCGTCAACCCCGAATTCATCAGCTAGGCTCTGATAATTCCGCTGAGGGTGATCTGCCCGTCTAATGATTGGACGAATCCAGGGGCAACTAGCAGTAGCTGTGCTGCTTGGAGGACACTACAGCAGAGACCGTCTGTATGTCTACTGAAATGCTTACACTCGAGTTCCGACCATCGTGCATGACGGCTGGTCCCCCTCCCCCTGGCGACCTACTCACATGTCCGTGAGGCGGACCCTACCATTGAATCTCAGGGTACCGCTGTCGTTCGATATTAGGAGACAGAATCGTGGATCCCGTCTCACATGATTTGGGTAATTCTTTTCCCGTCACCACCCTTTGCGGTTGTCTCAGAAGCTCTCCCTTTACGCGTGAGAGGAGAGGCCGATGACCGCTTGCAGAGCTCAAATTCGCCAAGCGAGAAGGGGTCACGCTCTCGTGATGTCCTTGTGAGCAAACGACGGTGATTGGCGCGCGGACGAGTTCGCGTGCGCAAGTCCGCCGCCTCCTCTGCTTTTGGTGAGAAATCAAGTGGGTCTGCATAGAGTAGGTTACCGTACTGGTGTCTCCGACTCAAAATGCAGCCGATGATTGGCTCCTCGCGGGCAAATACAGCACAGTGCACTGCTGTCTGTTTGAAACCCGTGGCGGGGTAAACAGAGAGTTACAAGAGAGACGTTTCTTGATCCTGGTTCCTGAAACGAAGCGTGGGGGAAATAAGAAAAAGAAGAAGGGTGAGAAAAGTACATACTGCACTGAAACCCCATGGGCCAAGACCTCCTGTGACCGGGACAAAATTATGAAACTGTGGTGCCAAGCCTGACCCTGGTCGCCCTCGCCGGTCGGTCATCGCCGATGTTTGAATAGATTTCTTTCAAAGAATACTGTACGTCGTGATGACACAAGTAAAATGATACACATTTTGATTGTCGGATTCCCATCCGCTATCCGCTACTCGCGAGCAATGCTATCGATAGTCGGATGGCAGTCCGGATTGGGGGACAAGTTACTGTAGTCTTCAGTGGCGGCTAACGCGCTGCGGACGGGGGCGGTCGACAACCACCCGGGTTGCAAAGAGGAACGATGCAGGCAGGCAGTTCACAGCCATGTGCACACGCCTTGCTTTTCCAGCAGACGGACGGAAGCAGCAGAAGACAGCTGGTTTGGTATCAACACTGATTGCATGCATGCATGAAGAGCGAGCTGAGAGATGGCTTCTGCTAATGCCACTGAGGCAAGAGAGAGGTTTCATTTGCGGAATGGACCCAACACAGAAGTCAAACCCCCAGGACGGGCCTGAGAAAAGAATTACTGTACTGTATTCTCCCAGCCCAGTGCCGAGTTTCATGGAGCCTGGATGCGTTTGACGCGCACACTTGAATAGCGAATACGCGACTAATAACAAATCGGCCAATGTATCCGCTTGCTCCCTGATGGCGAATAGAAGACCCCGGAGCGGAATAATAGCCAGACTGAGTTTGAATTGGGCTGCCTGGTGACGCGAATGAGCCTCTGCAGAAATCCAAAGCCCACACGCACCGACACTCAGTACCAAACGGCTGCTTTCGAAATCATTCAACAATCGCCCACCGCTCTATCACAGTCTGCGTGCCCTTGCGACCCATGCCATCGTTGGCAGAGAAAGAAGGGTCCCTTCTACTCGGCAACAAGACATGGAAATAAGCGCATGATTCTGAAGGCTGAAGAATACAGTGCTTCAATTGATTGGGGGACTCCCTAGATTGTTTTTTCGACTCGACTGGAAGAGGGATTAGGGTGAAGGGAGGGGCGCTCTCCGTTCGGGGAGGGTGTGCGGATTGCAGAATGGACAGGCAGGGCTCGCTTAGCATAACACTGCTCTCGGCTTTGGTGGGCCCCCCTCCGTCAAGGCCTCGCAAGCACCGGATACGTTCAAGCACTTTGCCCGTCTAGTGAGCACAGATGGACACACCTCTGCAATCCTCGTTGGTTGCCGACCAGTGCTCAGGTGTTAGTGCCTCGTGCATGATCCACGTTGCTGCCCATCCTCTTCATACATTTGCATCGAGCCATCCTGCGCCTCTGCGGGCGGCGCCCTCCAGCCAGCCACCTGCGTTTGGAACCCCCTCGCTTCATCGATCCACTTTGCTGCAAATGTGCCCCGGCCAGATTTGTGAGGGTCATCCGGTCCTTTCTTTGCAGCGTCCCCCCCCGGTAGAAGCACCTGTATAATAAAGAGCTGTTTTGTACCTCAGACACCTCACCTTTAAACCTTCTCCCCACCCGTTCGACAATAGCCTTCTCCTTTCTCCCTACAGGACCAGGCCTTTATCTTCCGCCCTTGGATCCACCCCACGTGCATCCAGTCCGGACGCCCTACTTCAAGTCTCCCCTTGCCTTTACTTCGTCCTCAGTCTTTCTCCAGGCGTCATGGATGCTCCCAAGGCAGAGCAGTTCAAGGGCGACAAGTCCCCACAGCGCAGCTCGGACCATGAGCTCGAGAAGCAGCTCTCCCGCGAGGCTGCCGAAGCCGTTGGTCGCATCGAGGGTACAGCTGTTGACGACATCTACGAAAGGAAGGTGTACATCATCAACAAGGTTCTCAACGAGCACATTGGTATGGGCAAGCTCCAATGGCAGATTTTCCTCCTGTCCGGATGGGGCTGGCTCTGTGACAACATGTGGCTCCAGGGAGTGGCGATTATTCTTCCTCAGGTCGAGCGTGAATTCAACATCTCGTCTGACATTCGCTGGATGACTTTCGCGCTCTACATGGGTCTCATCTTTGGTGCTGCCACCTGGGGTATCATGGCCGATGTTATTGGTCGCAGGCCCTCGTTCAACATCACTCTCTGCCTTGCTGGTATCTTTGGTATCGCTGCGGGAGGCGCGCCGTCCTTTGTCGGACTCGGAGGTCTTCTGGCTGCACTTGGTTTCGGTCTCGGCGGCAACCTGCCCGTTGACGGCATGATGTTCCTCGAGTTCGTTCCCTCCAAGTCGCAGTACCTGCTCACCCTTCTCTCCGTCTTCTGGTCGCTCGGACAGCTTCTCGCGAGTCTGGTTGCTTGGGCTTTCATTGCCAACTACTCGTGCGACGGCAACCAGACTAACACGCCCTCCAGCGATCCGGCCAACCCTTCGGTTGCTTGCAACGTTGATGACAACATGGGATGGAGGTATCTCTTCTACACCCTTGGAGCCCTCACTTTCGTGCTCTTCCTCTTCCGTTTCGTCATCTTCCGCATGCCCGAGTCGCCCAAGTTCTACCTTGCCAAGGGCCGTGACGCTGATGCAGTCCGCGTCATGAAGGAGATTGCCAAGCGCAACGGAGTCGAGCTCGGCGACGATGTTCTCAGCGTCGAAATCCTCCGCAGCGCTGCTGGTCAGGAGTCGAACATGGATCGCGAGGCCGCTGAGGAGGAGCCGACTGGATGGGAGGCTGTCAAGTCGTTCCCCTCGCGCATGATCTCCAACTTCAAGGGCGTTCGCTTCGCCCCTGATCTGTCTCACGTCACACCCCTCTTCGCTGGTTTCAAGATGGCCTACACCACCTCAGTCATTTTTGCCCTGTGGTCGCTCATCGGTCTGGCTTACCCGCTTTACAACGCCTTCCTGCCCATCTACCTGCGTGACGCCCAGGGTGTCGAGGGTGATGACTCGGTCTACACCACTTACCGCAACTACGCCATCATCTCGGTCTGCGGTGTTCCCGGATCCATCATTGCCGCGTGGTTGGTCGAGCTTCCGCGCACTGGGCGACGTGGTGCCATGGCAGTCGGTACTCTGCTGACTGGTGTCTTCCTCTTTGCGTTCACTGGCGCCAAGAACGAGGGCGCTGTTCTTGGATTCAACTGTGTGACTGCGCTTACCCAGAACATCATGTACGGTGTCCTGTACGGCTACACTCCTGAGGTCTTCCCCGCGCCCCACCGAGGAACTGCGGACGGTATCGCCTCGTCGCTCAACCGAGTGTTTGGTGCACTTGCGCCCATCATCGGAATCTATGCCGGAGGCTCGGCTCCCATCTACGTGGCCGCCTCACTCTTCATTGCATCTGCGGTGCTCATGTGCACGTTGCAGGTCGAGTCTCAAGGAAAGAACGCCCTCTGAGCGGCTCTGCAATTTTCCTTGGACTCAAGTTTCAGACCCAATATACCTTCAGACGACGACATGTTACGCTTTATTTAAAATAAACGATAGACTGCTGCGACTTTGGTGCTTTCCCTTTTGTTGTGGTCAGTTCAGTCTGCCTGGGACGAGCCGAATCGTCGGTGCAATCTAGGCTGCTATTGCTTTTCATTGCCATATTTTATTTGCGTCTTCTCCCGTACCGTGTAAACTAGAGCTGTCCACCCACAGTAGGACTCCTGGCACAGTTGCTTTGAGAATTGCAACGAGATTTAACGATGATCTGCTTGAAATTCATGAGGCCACGTTCTGTGAAAATTATTTCCCTCTCGAGAGAGAGGCAGCACGACAAGTTCGGCAACCAGAACGGGCTGTCGCGCGTCTGTAACCGGCGGCAGTCAAGGCCCTCTGCCAGTGTTCGGCCGGCGGTGAGATTCAGTGCTGCCGCAGAAGCTCAGCATGCAACGCTCTGGCTCGCCATTGGCCTATGAAAAGTGCGGAGAGCTCCACGTGTCATCCAGGTACTGCATGTGTCGTGTGCAATTCTATCTATCTATGACTGCCTTTGCGGTACTTTTGCCATGGTGCTGTGAGTTTGTCCGGCCTCACAATAAGACACGGCTCAATGCAGTACTCACTTCGCGGCAGCTCGGACTGCACTTGGGTGGTACGACAAGTTTCATGCGAACGGGGCGTTACGCGTGGCTAAATTGAACGTGGATAGACAGACTCTCACACTTGCGCACCCACGTTCTCTCTCCGTGTGCCAGCATCTCAAGTTGTCGAGAGACCCATCGCCTCGAGGAATCGCATGCTAGCTGCCTTGCTTTGGAGGGTGGGGGCATCCGTCAGGCTTTAATGGTTGGATGCAGGACTGCCGAGACTAGGAACTAGCCGAAGTGTGTGCCTTTTCAAGCCATGCTGCCATGAAATGAGCCCCCTCCGGATAGCCGAGCTTATTGAACCGGCCTGCGGTCTGTGGTCGTCCGATGACCTGACATGACCTGGCCTTGCTCGTGTGGATAAGTACTAGCCACTCCTTGCCGGCGGCACCACTTCGGCCACACCCTCTACTCTCACCCAGCACTTCTCTTACCCTCGAGTATCCTGATGGTGGCTGCTTTATCTGCCTCGAAAGGAGAGGCTCCTAGCTCTCCTGAGCAAGAATCTCCTGTCAAGCTCGATCAGGATGTCAGCGGTAATCACAACCTTGAGACGGGCAGCGAGCCCTCCTCAACTCAGCTGGACCCCGCGCTGGCCAAGAAGGCGGCCAACTCGGATCGATGGACTGTCATTGCAGCCGGTGCTGCGCTCGTCTCGGACGGATACTTTAACAACACGATGACCATGACGAACGTTCTCTTCCAGAAGCGCTACGGCAAGTCTATCTACACTTCCGAGATCTCAACGCGAATCTCGAATGCTCTTCTTGTTGGTGCCATCATTGGACAGATCACTGTTGGCATCATCTGCGACCGTCTAGGCCGTAAAGCCGGTGTCACGGTGACTACCACCTTGCTCGTCGTTGGTGCCATCTTCGCTACCGCGGCTTCACCAATCAACGGCAACGTCAGCAACCTCTTCTGGTGGCTGACCGTCGCTCGTGGCGCAATCGGTGTCGGTGTCGGCGGAGAGTATCCTGCAAGCTCAACTTCGGCAAGTGAGGCTGCCAATGAGCGCTACAGCAAACGCTCACGCTCTAGCGTCTTCATTTTGGTCACGAATGCCCTGCTCTCCATCGGCGGTCCCTTTGCCGTGTCTGTTTTCCTAATCGTCCTCAGCGCCACTGGCTATGACAACTCGACGAGTCCGAGTGCCATGCGCAACCTTGACATCACTTGGAGGGTCTGCTTCGGATTCGGAGTGCTCCTTCCACTCGTCATTTTCTACTTCCGACTGAAAATCCTGAACAGCAAGCTTTACCGTCAAAATGCCATCAAGAAGCAAGTGCCGTACTGGCTTGCAATCAAGCGCTATTGGCCTCGGTTGCTGGGAACGGCCGGTGTCTGGTTTGTTTACGATTTCGTCGTATTCCCCAATGGTTAGTATGCTGTATGGTCTGTTGGAGCATATGATGGTGTGACGAGGGAGCTAATCGACATTTCGAGGGTATCAGGTGTCTTCTCCGCGACCATTATCGCGACGGTGGTCAAGGACGCGACGCTGCTCCGTACGGGTGAATGGCAGCTCTTGCTAGGTATCATCTCCCTTCCGGGCGTCTTCATTGGCGCCTGGCTGGTGCGACATATTGGTAGTCGATGGCTGCTTATCTTTGGCTTCTCCGGGTACATCGTCCTCGGTCTTGTAAGTCGCGCGGCAAGTGTCCAAGTCCTTTCGCCTTTCGTTACTAACTAGCCTTACAATGCAACCGCAGATTATTGGACTTGCCTACGACAAGCTTGTCAAAATCGCTCCTCTCTTCATCGTGCTTTACGGTATCCTGACGTCGTTCGGTAACGCCGGGCCAGGTAACGTCTGCGGTCTGGTGAGCTCTGAGATTTATCCCTCCGCTCTGAGGGGTACTTTCTACGGTATCTCTGCTGCGATCGGCAAGACTGGTGCTGCAGTGGGCGTTCAGGCGTTCCAACCGATCCAAATTCATCTCGGAAAGAAGTACACGTTCATCATTGCTGCTTGCTGCGGTGTTGTCGGTGTGGCGCTGGCCTTCTTCCTGATCCCAGACACGACCAAGTACGACCTGGGCGAAGAGGACCTCGCGTGGCGACGATACCTCGAAGAGAACGGCTGGAAGGGCCAGTGGGGCGATGGCTCTCAGTCGACAGTTGTTGAGGATGAGCGCAACGCACTGCCGTATGGTGGAAAGGAAGAAGACATGATCTCGCCTGAGGAAGAGGATGTGTCCAAGAGGACAAAGTCTGTCATGCCCTGAAATCAATCAAGTGCCTGTACCGTAACCAACAAATATGAAACGGAAATACACCGAAACCATTCACGAGTCAAAAAGAAGAAAAGGGCATTTCGTTCGTACTCCGGCATCATAAAGGAAGGGTGGAGGGTATACTGTTACTGTACTTGAATCTAGGCTACGGGGAGAGGGGGAAGTGGAAAGACTAGAACAGACTCCATTTAGAACTCGAACCGCGCTTGGGCGCCTGCTTCTCCTGGTAGATCTTAACGAGACCATCCAGCTTGTCCATGACCATTTCGAGTTTCTCCTTGCGTTCCTGGAGGTCGAGGTGGCGCTTGACGACCGGGTTTTCACGGGCAAAGCGGGCGAGTTCGTTCTTGTCCAAGTCGTACACGAGTCTCGAGTCGATTTCACGTGGGAACTGTCGCAAAACATCAGCATCCCAGCCTCAAAGAAAAAGGGCAGGTTGCAACTTACCTGGTAAAAGAATTCGGAAAGGAGTTCGATGTTGATGAACATGACGGCAGTGTATGTGAGTTTGTCAGCCACGATGTTCAGGAAGGTTTCGGGGCAGAAGGCTTTGGCGTCCGGTCCCCCAGTCTTGCAACGACGGGCCTTGAGGGCCGCTAGGCGGGCTTTGAGCATGCGCGAGCGCTCCGAGAGGAAGATGGCTTCGCGAGCTTTGATAAGCAGGGCCGAGTTGTAGTCTGGCCGAGTGGGGTCGTTCGAGTCGTCGAGGTCCATGTCCTCGTCCGTCGAGGCCTCATCGTCGCGCGCACGGATACGTGCAAGGGCGCGCTTCTTCTCCCTCTCCTCTAGCATGCGCACGTACTCCATGGCGCCGTTGAGACGGCGACCACCGAGCATCTTACGGATGGAGGCGAACGCATCGTCGCACATGGACAGCTCGCGTTCGACCAGGGCGAGCGAGCGAACCCGGCCGTTCTCCCACTCCGCTGGCTCAACTTCCACCTCGTACTTGAACGGCTTGACACAGTTCTCCACCTGATCCGCAGTCAGTCCGAACCGGTCGCGCAAGATCGCGGTCGAGAACGCCATTATGCGTTCCGCTGCTTCCGGGTGATGATTGAACGGCTCGGATTGGGCCAGGTGCTCGATCTGGGTGCGGATCGCGTCCACTACAAGCTGCGTGCTCAGCCGGCCAATCCCGCTCTTAGTCAACGCGCTGGAGCTTGCATCAAGTTTATACTGCCAGTACCTGTCCAGATCTTCAGGTGCCAACTTGCGGTTGTCTGCAAGCTGAGAAAGTTCCGGTGTCCGAGGGTCTGACCAGTACATCTGGGCCAGAATATCCATAACCTTCTCGTCCAGCGCCTGCTTCAGCAGAGCCCGCACCTCCGGCTTGCCAAAGTTAGCGGCAAACTGCTTGAAGCGCAGCTTGAGCGCATCCATCGTCTCGGCGACGTAGCTCTCGGCCGTAATGCTTCGGTCGTTGTACTGCACCTTGAACTGGTAGGACGCTTCCTCCAACTCTACCTGTACTGCATTTGCGATACCGTGGAGCGAAGAGCCCATACTCTCCTCGAGCACAGTCATGAGTCGATGACGTAGCTTGTCTGTTCCGACCATGGGCTCGACACCTGCGTTGCGGCCGCGGGCTGGGGCGCGGAAGTGCTCCTGATTAGCGTTGAAGTAGTCAGCCTCTTGCTTGAGGACGGCGCTTGCCATGCGGCCATCGCCCCCGCGATCATGACCGCGGCTCGACTGATAGAAGGAGAGATTGTTCTTGCACACGACGCCCACGTATCCGAGGGCAAGGGGGTACTTGTTGTTGGATAGGATGGCGGCACCAGTCTCTGGCGGCACAAGATCCATCTTGGTCACTACACCAATGGTGCGGAGGCCGAGCGGATCAACCTGGCGACTTGCACGGAGAGCAGGTGAGTTGGCAAGGTCAACGTCAGCTGCACAGACAGCTAGGATGATGTTAGGCTCCTGAATGTACTTGTGGCACAGCTTCTGAATCCTGTCGCGCAGCTCTTCGGGCTGGTCCATGCTGCTGATCTGCACGTATCCAGGAAGGTCGATCATGGTAAGATCGGGGACGTGCGGGCTGTGGATACGAAGCTCGATGGGCTCATCGCTGACGCACTCGGATGCGGGCACGGCCATGTTGAGATCATACAGCGTCTTTTGGATGTGGCTAAAGTCGGTAATCTTTCCAAGGCCAAGACCGGGGAACTCGCCGTACTCGACAATAGAGTCTTTTGATGGTCGTCCAGGTGAAGCTGGAGTGTGAATGAGGGTCAACTCAATAGGCCTGCGAGTGACCATGTTGTTACCTTTAGGCAGGAATTCGTGACCAACGATAGCTTCGAGGACGCTCGATTTGCCGCTGCTCTGGGAACCGATGACGACGATGCTGGGTAGCTTGAGCTGGTCTCCCTCGTGATCGATCTCCTTGAGAATGTTTCGGATTTCGATGAGCTTCTTGGTGAGCATCATGAGCTCTTCGGTGCTGGTGGGAGCACGCCTTGCGCCGTCTTCACTGTTACCCTGCTTGTCGTCCTCGTCCTCTCCGAAGAGAGTGGACGCGAGCGACGCAGCGGCTGCAGCAGCTCCAGCGTTACCGGGATCAGGTCCCTGGCCGGAACCACCATGCTCTTCATCGCTGTCTCGGCGACCTTGTGCTCGCTCTGAAAGGCCCTGGAAAAAGTCACGAAGAAACTCGGGCGCTTGAACTTTGGGAAGTTCAATCGAGTCGACAGCTTCGGAGAACGCTCCCCAGCGATCACGGGCGTTATCGAGAGCATCGGAACTCAACGCAGAGAACTGATCATAGGCATCCTTGGCGCGATCAGAGGCCCGATGGAAGGCATCGCCCATAAAGTCACGGAACTCTTCCACCTTGTAGTTTGCGTAGGCAAGAGCGCCACCACCAGCGGCAAGGCCATAGGCAGGCAGACGAGCTGCTCGGAAGACAGCCTTTGGAACTGCATTGAAGCTAAGTGCACGAACATGTACCGAGCGATTTGCGACGTAAGTGTGCTGAGGCACAAGGCGGGCTTCGGCGGGCGCCGCTGTTCGCCAGAGGCCGGAAGTCGAGCGAGTGCTGGGGCGAAGAGTAGGGAGTTGCGAGAAGTGGCGGTATGAGGGAGCAGCAAAGCGGGGAGAGGAGGCTTGAGCGGCACGAGAGGCCACGAGGCGGGCATTCTGGAGGGTAGACATCTTGTGATGACAAGGACGTCGCTGGGTGGCGTTGGCCAAGTTCAAGTTGGTCGACTTGTGGAGGCAGCGATGGGCAGTGCAGCCCCTGCTGCTTGCAGAGGATGGGCTTCTCTGACTTGTAAGGGGTAGCTTACGTGTGAGATGCTCAAGAAGCAAGAGTTGGCGTTGTCACGTTGGGTGGCGAGTCGCCATGAGATGGTACAGATGGCTGGAGATGGGGGCGGCAAGCTGAGTTGTCTCGTATGTGTCAATGCCATTGCGCGCTCTCCCGCTCTCCACTTTTGACAAAATGATCTAAAATCAACACTTGACGCATTCACACTCACTCAGACCACTTAGACACTCGCTCAGACTGGACTGGACCGGACTGGGCTCGGCGGGGCGCGCGTCGCTCAGTCCAGCTAGCGAATTAGTCGCCCGAGAAAAATGGTCAAACCAAACAGCGTTCACTGCGCTCCGGTTGGCCCAATACAAGCCTGCATCACACTCGAGAACACATCAGTATCAAGATGCATAGGTCTGAACCTTTCATTTTCGGTGTGCGCGGTAGGTCCAAGCATGTATACAGGTTTTACAATGCCCGTGCATAGTTTTGACGTGAAGGGAACATCCGCGGGTTGCTCCCTCACAGTGAAGAGGTGTGCAATGTGATGAGGGGAAAAAGGTAATGAACAAAACGACGGTAGGAATGATGCACCAGGTGCAGAAGGCCGTTTAACGGTAAGACTGTAGGTGACAAGTGAAAAAGGCGTTCGGTCAGTAAAAAGCTCGTCGTCGTAGTGGGTCTGCATCGTTGTATGCCCTCCTGCCCCAGATGGCCGGATGCTGAACTAGATCGCCAAACGGTGCTAGAAGCATGTGGACTGTCTGCAGCAACCTCCTGACTCATCCAAGGTCGCAACCCATTTCCGGTATCCATCGATCCTTCAATGCTCACCTTCTGCCTCCTAGCACGGGCACCCTGACCACCGAACTTCTTGGGCTCCATCCTGCGGGTGTCAGCAATCAGGAGGGTCCTGTCGTAGCTGACGAAGAGCTGTCGAAGCTCAAGAGCCGAGGCAGCGTCGTAGTACTTGGCGTAGTAGGCAACGAGGGCCTTGGCGATAGCCTGTCGGATGGCGTAAACCTGCGAGGTGTGACCACCGCCAGAGACGCGGACTCGGATGTCGACGGTGCTGCAAGTGGGTGAGGTCAAAGGTGAACGTTAGCTGAATGCTCTGATAGATTCAAGGTCTCGGCAGCATCCTGGCGGCGACCAAGGTCATAGACAGCATAGGCGCAGCAAAAGCCTTCCAATCGTGCCCATCCTATTGAGTGGGCCTCATACGGTCCCAGTCCATGATCGGCCAACCCATTCCAGGAAAGCCTCACAGCGATGACCCTAATCCTCCCATCCATCACAAGGTGTTGGTAACCGCCTTAAGAGCATGTCCGCATGTCCGTCGTGTGCTGACCCTCCCGATGCTGTATTCCCTTCTCCTTCCCTCCTGTCCCAGGCCTCGTTCAACCGCTTTGCAACACCGTCCATGACCAATTCCTCCTGTGAACCCTATGCTGCGATTGACCCTTGTCCCTCGTCCAGGTGCCGTGCGACTGAATGGCGATTTGGTGACAATTGAAAATACTTACGAGAACTTGTCCTCACCGACAACGAGAACGGGCTCGTAGAGCTTCCATCGGAGGATCTCAGGCTGGGTGAGCGAGATGGGCTGGCCGTTGACACGGATCAGACCCTTGCCCTCCTTGGCGTGGGCAACGGCGGTAGCCGTCTTCTTCTTTCCAAAGCACGAAACCGAGGGCGCCGACATGGTGACTGTTGGTTGTAGGTGGACAGCAAAAGGCGAAACGGCGAGAGGTTGCGTGTAAGTCGGACTGGTAGAGGGACAGAGGTTGAGTCTACGCAATCTAGGGGCGTCAATACCTACCTTCTTGATGTTGCGAGACGGTGAGGAAGACGAAACGGAGGCGGTGCTGGCTGTACACCCTCGCTGCTGCCCCGCTGTGCTCGCAGGCTTCGTGACTGACTTGCGGACTCGCGGCGCGCAGACTCGAGTAACGGGCCACTGAGGTTTGGGCACGCCGCCGCCTCTGGGCTGCCGGACTGGTTTGGGGCCCTTTGTCGACCTCGGCCGAACTTTTCTCATTGATCACGTGATGCTTATCACCCAAATTTTTCATTTCTGAAACGCGGCTCCGATATCTGCATCAGAAATCAAAATGGAATCACCGATCAGATCAAACTCGAGCCCGATGGTGAGATCGCCCGGATCCGCTTGAAAAGCCTTGATTGGCTGATGGGCTCTTACCGATTTTTTCCTTCCGGGAGAGCAAAGTCGCAAGTCGCAGCCAAATCTTCTATGCTTCGCAACCAATTCAGCCTGGTGGAACTGGTACATCCTCATCTCTACGTAACACTCATTCACACCCAACCCCACATCTAACGCCCACAGCACACCCTCATACGCGTGACCGGATCACTCGTTACGTTCAAGGATGTCATCATCGTCGGCATTCAATACGCTTCAGGCGTTGCGCCAGTCGCTCAGGAGCGTTGTCGCTACGGGGCCATCTTCTGGCGTTCGCCTCGCCTCTTCTTCTCGCACCTTCGCATCTTCATCCGCCTACCGCGTGCAGCCGACATCGCCATCTTCGCAGCTTGAGCAACAACCACAGCCCGCATCCCAACCGGTTGAGTCTGATGCCGCCGGCCTCGAGTCTCTCCACGCCGGCTTTGACGCTCAGCAGCCCGACTCTTTCGAGCTGGAGAACGAAGTGATCGCCGTGCCGACCAAGCCCACCATTGTTCACGTCAAGCTGTCTCACCTCTCACCCGAGACTAAGAAGTCGTCCTCGCCACTATACGTGCCGCTCTCATCTCATGTTTTCGACACACCGCCTCGCCGCGATGTGATGCACAGCGCTGTGGTCTACTATCTTGACGCCCAGCGATCTGGTACCGCCTCCACCAAGACTCGATCCGACGTGCGAGGATCTACGAAGAAGCTCCGACCGCAGAAGGGTAGTGGTAACGCCCGTCTCGGCACCATGTCCAACCCTATGCTTCGAGGTGGTGCCGTTGCGCACGGTCCTCGTCCCCGCGACCACTCGACCAAGCTGCCACGTCGGGTGCGTGAGTTGGCACTGCGTTCTGCGTTGTCTCTACGATGGCGAGAGGGTGACCTGCACGTCGTTCCGTCACTCGACTGGATTCCCCCGCCCTCTTCCACTGGCCCGCTAGCGCGTTTGCTGGGTTCCAAGCAGTGGAACAACGCGCTGTTCCTGACGGCCCCACGCAACCCACAACCCTCAATGCGAAGTCTGCTCCAGGAATCCAAGCCCTCAGCTGCTGACCCTGTCTACACAGAGGAGCAACGCCAGGAGCACCTGAAGGCGGTACGCAACTTTGGTATCGCGAGTGGCAACCTGCCGCAGGTTGAGCTTATCGAGCTCGACCAACTCACGGAGGAGCACCGCGAATCGGCCAAGACGCCCGAGGCGCGCAAGCAAACAGGAGAGCTGCATGCTTACGAGGTGCTCAAGCGTCGCAAGCTGATTCTCGATCTCGGCGCTGTTGAGTGGCTGGAGGAGAAGCTCGGAGGAGCCATCTTCCACGAGCAGGCTGGACTCGACGTCCTCGCCGAGGAGGAGGAGCAAGCTGAGGCTGCCCGACTTGTTGAGCAAGAGCAACAAAGGGTCGCCGAAGAGAACAAGGTCGAGGCGGAGAGCGAGCAAGGGACCAAGGAGGGCGAGCAGCAGGAAGTCAAGACTGATGCCGCGGAGCAACCAAAGGCCTGAAGCGAAGCACAATGTCGTAGTTAACATTACATGATCAATTACATTAGGTTGATGCTACGCCTGACGACGCTGTGTTGAGCATCTTTCCGAACATGTCTGATCATACTGCGTGTAAGAGAGTTTTCCTACGCCTTATTCAGAAACATCGGAACGGAAGCATGCCGGGAACCTGAGTCCTTGTTTAACGGCATGAATGAACGCCGAGTTGTGAGCCAATCACCACGTGTGCTCGTTTACTAAGCTACTTCCAAGTCTCTTTTGCTTGTCATGCGAGACGAGAGCTTGGATAGCCTTGTTTCATATGGCCAAAACGAAAGAGCGGGAACACTCGGTGCAGACTCGGTGAAATGCGGTTCCTGAGTGCAGCGATTGGTCAAATGGTGGACGGAGGCCTCCAGGGTGGCATTGCTAGGGAGCGCCAAAACTGATTTGGAAGAAGACTGATACGGCAGAACTCGAGCTGTGGGTTCCTGAGACAGGCCTGACGTGTAGACGACGAGATTGGACATGCTGTTCGTCTGGTTGGAAGGCGACTCGGCTGCTCCGCAACCTTGAGGCCAATCACTTGTCGTTTATGGACTGCGAAAAAAATTCTGCAATTCGGACATGCTGGTGACAGCCGCCACGGACCTTGTTCGATTCTAAAGGGTTTCTTGAACTCGCATTCGCAGCGCAGAAAGGGTTCAGGGCTCGACAAATGAAGTGAGTTCAAATCAGATGGGCGAGCGCCGCCGGTTTTTGGGGCGTCGGGGCATTTGACAAGTCCAGTGAGACAGCGCGCTGCGCCACCGCTTATGTCCAGGGGCTGCGTATGGACGCCTCTGTGGAATACGGTACGATACACTGGATCCTAGCGAACACGAACGTCATTCGATTGGCCCTCGGTTTTCGAGTCAGAGGTCTGTGAGAAGGGCAAGCGGCTGCACTTGCTCCTACGCAACACGGCATCTCGTATCAAGTGGAGGGGCAAGGAGGGGAAAAAAGTGAAAATGAGGAAGAAGGAACTCTCCGAAATTCACTGGCAGCCGAAGCCCAGAACCAGAAAATGGGAAAGCAAGTGGAGAGAGGAATTGAAGTGCTGTGGGTCAGTGGCAAGGCAAACCAACCGGCTGTTGATCTGTTTGCTGCTCGCGAGACTGGACGGCATTCGACCTGCAGCGAGTTGGTCTGGTCTGTGACTGCAACTAAACGGCGGCTGAGTTCCGTTGGGATCGATGCCCGTCGCGCGTCTCGTAGTGTGGGCAAGGCAGGGCAAACAGGCACAGCAGACTGCCCGGGGTTGGGTTAGGCCACGCCATTCCAACACAGGGGCGCAGCCAAGCAAGCCCAAGCAGAGCTGCCAGCCAGCAGACAGCCGTACACACATCCCACGCTCCACGCACGCGAAAAAAAGTACGCATTTCAGTGCGTTGCAATACTCACAGTAACGTACCAGAACCACCGTTTGGCCCACTAGCGTCCCTTGTCTTCCTGCTCCAGCCACCCAGTCCAACCAAGTGGGCCATCTACCTTTTCTTCTTTCACCATCTCCCAACAAGCGGAAAAGGCGAGCCATAAAGGAACCCTCTCCGCCATCGCAAGGAGTTTTTTCCCCTCTGCCACCGCCTGTCTCTCGCTCCACTCACGCGGCCTCAGCCTAGCTCACCAACACTATAATCGCCAACGCATCCATACACTACAAGATCATAAATCATAATGGTGTCGGGCAAAGAGTTCCGCATCATCACTCTCCTGGTGATTGATGTTGTCTTCTTCTTCGTCGAGATCATCACCGGCTATGCCGTTGGCTCCCTCGCGCTTGTGGCCGACAGCTTCCATATGCTCAACGATGTCATGTCGCTCATTGTAGCTCTTTACGCTGTCAAGGTAAGTTCACAACCGCCTCGACAAACTTTCCCGCAGAAGATGACGGCTGATCCTGATTCCCTCCCATTTGGCAGCTCTCCTCAAAAGACTCGGACCACCGCTTCTCCTACGGCTGGCAACGAGCAGAGATCCTCGGTGCCTTGATCAACGGTGTTTTCCTTCTCGCTCTGTGCTTTTCCATCTTTATGGAGGCTATCGAGCGCTTCATCAATGTCACTGAGGTATCTAACCCCAAGTTGGTCGTCGTTGTTGGCTCGCTCGGTCTCGCTTCAAACCTGGTTGGCCTCTTGCTTTTCCACGACCACGGTCACGCTCATGGCGGTCACTCGCACTCTCACGGAGGCCACAGCCATGGCGCTCACTCCCATTCCCACTCACAAGCCCACAGCCACAGCGCCTCGGACGATGAGCACGCCACAGGAGACACTGCTAAGCCCGTCCAGGTTGGCCGCAAGAACGTCGGTTCTAGCAGCAACACATCAGAGGCCGACACAGACGCTACTGTTGCTGCTGCCTCCGCTCCCAAGTCAAATGCAGCCAAGAGGCGACCCCGTCAGGACAGTGTTGGCAGCCTCTACGGACACCCGGCTCAGACGCGTGCCTTTGTCGTTCAGACTGCCCACGAACTCGGTTACGATTCGCCGGCCAAGGCGTCTTCCTCTGCAGCTGGCGAGCGCGCCCGTCTTCTTGGTAGCGGCGGTGCGGACTACGGCTCTACCTCTGCCGATGACCATGACCACGAACACGATGTTGAGGCCGGAACCCCCGTCAAGAAGGCCAAGAAGGGTGCTGCTCGTCTGTTCGGAAAGGGTCAGGATCACGCCGACCACGAGGGTCACGCCCACTCGGACAGCAACCACGGTCACTCTCATGGCGGCCACTCGCACGGCCATGGCGAGGGCAGTATGAATATGCGTGGTGTCTTCCTTCACGTTCTCGGTGACGCCCTTGGCAACGTCGGAGTCATTGCTGCTGGTCTCTTCATCATGCTCTCTGATGCGCCATGGCGTTTCTACAGCGACCCACTCATCTCGTTCCTCATCACCATCATCATCTTCCACTCGGCTCTGCCCCTTGTCAAGTCGGCGTCGTTCATCCTGCTGCAGGCTGTCCCCACCTCGGTCTCGCTAGAGGAGGTGCGCGAGGCGATCAAGTCAGTTGAGGGTGTCATCAACCTGCACGAGCTCCACGTTTGGCAGCTGAGCGAGAGCAAGATCGTTGCTTCGGTGCACGTGCTTGTTGACTGCTCGTCCAACCAGAACGAAAAATACATGGAGATTGCCGCGCAGATTCGCAATGAGCTGCACCATTGGGGCATTCACTCCTCTACCATCCAGCCCGAGTTTGTCCCTGGTGGCTTGCGCGAAGCGGCGCTCATTTCCGGTGTTGAGGTTGCGCAGAACGAGACGGATGAGCACGGCCGCCTGATTACTACCGACGGCCAGCTGGTGGAGAACGAGGTGGGCAACGCTGACACTGCCTGCCTGATCGCGTGTGGTACCGACGACAGCTGCAAGGGCGCGAGCTGCTGCCCACCGCCCAAGACTTCTGGTGCGGCGACCCCGCGCCGACCGTCGAGCTCACGGTCTGGTCACTCGCACTGATCCGGCTGTTTGCCTCTTGATCTAGCTCTGCTTTTTTTTCCCCTTCTCACCTTTTCGGAACGACAGGTGTCAGCTGCTTGCTAGCCTACTCTGTTGCTTCCTTTCACAAGCACACTCATTCACTACATTCGCAGGTATCATTCCGACCCGGCCTCTTCTTGAGACTGTTACAATACCAATCGCGTACTCTGCGAGCCATCGCTTTCCAATCAATGTAAAACCCATCGTTCTCGGACTTGTAAGAGGCTGAAGGTGCTGTAATACGATTGCAATCCATCGATTATTCTACAGTATCTAGGCCGACTTGTTTGTCTCATCTGCGGGCTTGGTCTCCTTTGGGCCAAAACCGCCGGTGGACCCAAAGCCACCGGCGCCACGTTCGGTGTCGTCTAGGGAGTCGACTTCCTCTGGTTGCGGGGTGGAGATTTGTTCGAGCACAAGCTGGGCGATGCGGTCGCCTGGGTTTACGGTGAAGTCGGCGTCGCCAAAGTTGAAGAGGAGGATGCCGAGGAGGCCGCGGTAGTCCGAGTCGACGACACCTGCGCCGACGTCAATGCCGTGCTTGGTAGCGAGGCCACTGCGCGGGGCAACTCGGCCGTAGTGGTTCTCTGGGATGGCGAGGGAGATGCCAGTCTGGACAACCTTACGTCCTCCTCGAGGAATCACGGTCTCCTCGGAGGCGTAGAGGTCGTATCCGGCAGCCTGGGCACTGCCGCGTGTGGGGATCTTGGCAAGCGGAGAGTGGCGCTTGACCAGAAGGCGGACGGTGGACAGTGTCATGTTGTCGAGCTTGGCTTGCTTGAGTGGTCGCTCGGATTCAGCGCTCAGTGTCATTGTGTGGTTGTGGTGTGGTGTGGTGTTGCGAGGAGACGAGCAAAAGTTGCGAGCCGCTCGACTGAAAATCCCAACACACGCATGCGCAGTCGCTCCTTTACGCGACACCACGCGTGCCTGACCGCGACGCGAGGCGGCTGTCTGGCTGAGTCTGCATACACGGTGCTGCTCACACGGCCGTATACGTGCTCCACAGCCCTAGATGTCACTAGATCCTGACGAGAACAAAAATTAAAATGATGTAGGAAGAGGAATTTGTTCATCCACTGCAAAAGTCTGGCAGAGGGAGTCGTTGAGCAAGGATGGACTAGGGCATGCATGGGAGAGCAGAATGACGGCAAGTCACCAAGCAGCGTGGCAGGAACGTCCCATCAGGGGATGAGAGTGGTAGGACGGGGGACGTAGAGAGGGTCACAGTGACAAGTCGAATGGGCGGGCAGAGGCGGCGGCGTCTGATGACCAGCTGGGGAGGTTTGTGCATGATCTGCGTGCGGCTTTACGCTGGTGTGGAGGTCTGTGGTCTGATTTCTGTTGATCACATGGGGCATTCCACCACTCTGTCTGGCTGTATGGACGGGTGTCGCGCGACACTCGGCAGCTTTCCCCGCCCGCACTGTTCCCCTCAGCACGTTCTGTTGGTCTGTGTGACGTTGCGAGCAGTCCCATATATAAGCAGCGAAGGATACTGTAAACACATCATCCACATTGATCCGACTATCTAACACATTTGTCTAGCTTTATCCTTTTCCAAACCTCCATCTCATCTTCAACATGGCTATCAACGGACACTGCCTGTGCGGAAACGTCAAAGTCGAGGTTGCCGACTCGGAGGCTCCTCTGAACACGATGCGTGAGTAGAGACTTTCTAATGTCCAAGGTGCAGCCCAGCTGACCCGTATCTTCTGCCTCTGCTCCCGACCAGTCTGCCGCTGCGCGTAAGTTGACCATATTGAGAAGCACGAGGAGGACTGCCGGGACTAAGACAGATTCATTTTGGGGTTGTATGAAGTAACTGCCAATCTACTGCCAGTGCAGCTGGCTCACTCGTTGTCATTGTTGACGAGAAGAATGTCAAGATCACTGGCAACCCCAAGCAGTGTGAGTTCATGTCGACGATGAAGCGCAGCGCGGAGCAACGATACTGGTACTGATGTGGAGTACTGTACTATGCGTTTGAGCAGACAAGGACACCAACACGACCAGCGGTTCGGCCATCACGCGCTCCTTCTGCGGCGACTGTGGCAGCCCGATTGTGACGCTGAGCCCCAACATGGCAGGCAAGGCGGTGATCAAGTACGGCGTGTTTGCACAGGAAAACGCAGGCAAGATCCCCAAGCCCGTCGCCGAGCTGTACAACTGCCATCGCAACACGTGGGAGAAGGTGAGTCCATCTGTCTAGCGCCAAACAGAGCGTGTGTCAAAGACAGCGCGCTGACGAGAGGGAAACAGGCTGTCGAGGATGCTGCCCAGTACGAGATGATGCCTTCTGCCTAAACAAACTGCATCTGTGGCTGGCGAACGTGCGGTACTGTAGCACAGCAACTGTCTTTCGTAGGAAATGCATTCAAATTAAGAGGACCGGTAGTGGGTTTGAATGCGCTGTGAGCATCTTGTTGCTTTTTGTTCGTGTGGAAATTGAATGGGTGTGGATCGTCAAGTCAAGCTAGGTTGAATGCACGGACGCATGCTACTAGAGTATGCTTATGCACCAGCCCAGCCCACCGCGGCAGAGGGGTGGGCAAACGCAGCGCAGCTAGCCAGCAAGCGAAAGAGAAGGCGTGTGGCGCATGTTTCTTTCTTTCTGACGAGGCCGCTGTGACTGACGCATCGCATCTCACTCTGATGCAGCTCATGCGAATTGGATCACAGACCAATCCCAATTCTAATCCCACAGTTACAGCACTGACAGTCACAGTCACAGTCACAGTTACAGTCACAGTCACAGTCATAGTCCAGTCGTCACGGTCACACTCAAAGACACTCACAGGCCCACAACCCGGAAACTCAGCCCACTTGAACAAAAAGACAAAGACACAAACGCATTCAATTGCAACACTCCGACTGACACCTCGAGGTCTTTCTCCCTTCTCCATCTACAGTCTCGACTTTACCACCTTTTCTCCACACCTTCCACGACATACATCCGAATCTGTCTGTCTCTCTCTCATCCATCTCTTGCTCACCTCTGCAGCCTGGATCCGCCACTTAGACGAGCTTCATCTATGTCCCCAGCTCTAGCATAGTCGTCTTTCTCTCTCGCTCACTCCGCCCCGAACCCACAATGAACGACGGCGATCTCGGCCTGTTTGGCCTCTCCAGCCCCTCGCCGCCCCATTCCTCCGAGCAGCATTCTGCCTCCGAGTCGCCTCAGCCCTCTTCTCCACCTTTTGCGCACGATCACTTCTCCAGCGCTCACCCGAGCCCCTCCTCCGTCTCATCAGCTCCCCGACGTCTCGGTCGCCAAGACCCGCCCAGCTCTTCCAGTCTCTTCTCCAACTACTATTCTGCTGAAGAGAACAACAACAACCTTTCCCCCTCTCCCTCCTCATCCCAACTCTCCACCGTAGCCTCAGAATCTCTTAGCCAGGCACCTACAGTGACTGACTTTGAGAACAGCCGTGAATCTGTTCCACTCACTCCAACACTGGCTTCCCGCTCTCGTGCCATCAGTGTCGAGGAAGAGTCCGATATCAGCCCCCCTCCTAGCTCATCCCCACGTCAGAGGCCCTCCAAGCGCAGCTCTCGTTTTCGTGCTGCCCTCCCTCCTGTAGAAGACCGCCTGCCTGTTGGTGCTGGCGGACCCCCGGCTCCCCCACGCACCGCCTCTCGCAAGACAACCATGGCAACAAGCACTAGCACCAGCAGCTACCCGAATGGCGACCTTGGATCTGAGCTCATGCCTGGCACTTCTGGTCAAATCCCACTCGTAGGCTCACCTGTCCTGCCAAACCCCTCGCCCTCCATCGCCTCGATTGCCAACATGGCCTCAGCTCCCACCTCAGGCGCTCCCCTGCAGGCCTCGTTCTCTTCACCAGTACAAGGCATCGACAGCAAGGCCACATCCTTGTCCACATCCCAAGCGACACCGTCACAGCGTCCACTTCCCAAGTTGAATCGAGAGGAACTTCAGCGATGGGTACTCTCCGTAGGCTGTGTCAACTTTGACCTCGAACTCGGCCCAGATCTAGAGTTCCTCTATCCTCCTCTGGGCATTAGCCGAGAGGAACGAGACAACATGTAAGCGCTCCAGCCCCGAGCCGGCTACGACTTGAGCATGTACTGACCTGGTCTTGACCCTACTTCCGCCTCTTCCAGCGCCTTCTCTTCCTTCCCAGACACGTCCATCTTCGATGACGGTTACTCTGTATTCTCATGGAGAGTACGCGAGGTCCCTCTCGACTCCTCCGGCTCTGAGCCTCCAACCATCAAGAGTCTCTCCAGCCCGACCACCCCCGCTGATGAGCTTGACGACAAGACACCTCGACCTTCCTTCAACCAGGGTCTCGCTGCTGACACGCCGCCCATCCAGACCAAGGTACCCTCCCCGACCGGTACAGAGCCAACCTCGCCAGTATCACCAGCGACAAGCACCTTCCTGGATGCACCATCTGCTTCTTCCTCCTCCTCCTCCAAGCCTGTCTCTCGCCATGGATCTGACGCCAACCTCAAGGGATCGTCTTCACCTACTAGCCCAACTTTCCATGAGCGCCTAGCGAGCAAGCTCTTTCCCGGAGGACATCACTCGCAAAGCGCGTCGACTGGAAGCTCAACCAGCTCAGTCGCTTCGGGCACTTTCCGACACAAGCGCAAGGGTAGTGCAACCTCTTCAGTCTCAACCAACACTGCTCCCAGCACTCCAGCTGCCGTCGAGCAGCAAGAGTTTGAGCTGGCCGCAGACCAAGCACAAGCGTCGCCAGCGGTCCCGGCCACCACTTCGTCCAAGAACACCGCACTGGCCAATCTGCCTCGACAAGCTGGAAACAGCACTAGCAGCAGCTACATCTATGGCTATGTCTTTTTCCGCCAGAAGCGTGATCCCAGCAACCGACGTGGCTACTTTCAAAAGTCAGTCGTCATCCTCTCGCACCTTCCCTATGTGGGCCTCTTTAGCCAGGTGGTTGCTCGACTTGGACCGCTGTACTTTGAGCATGGCATGACTATGCTAGAGGCGTTCGCCAATGACGTGGTCAACTGGCCTTCGCCCCAGCCCGGATCCATTCTCACACTGCCCCTGCTGGGCTCTATTCTCACGGCCGCCATTCCCTTCGGCCAGCAGGCACAGAACTCGCCCAACGCTGACCGGGCTGACGGCCGCCTGCCTCCCACTGCCACCATGACCATACGCCACCGATCGAGGTCGAACCAAGGCAACATCCGAGAGCTACCCGAGCCGCTCATCGGACCTGAGGGCCCACTGCTCGCCTCTATACCCTCGACCTCGCTATTTGATACCTTCAAAGAAGCACTTGCCGACATGTGGCTGCTGTGGGAGTGCGTGCTGCTCGCCGAACCAATCTTGGTGATTGGACCGGATCCCAAGGTGGTCAGCGAAGCGGTCTGGCACATGCTTGATCTCATCCGACCCATCCCATTTGCAGGCGACTTTCGTCCCTATTTCCACATCCACGACTATGATTTCCGCACACTCGTGACCAAGAACAAGCCACAGGCGGGTACACTGATTGGTGCCACGAATCCGTTCTTCGCCACTGCCTGCTCTCACTGGCCTCACGTGCTCCGAGTAGGCAAGGCAGCCACCAAGATTGGTTCCGGCTTCAAGCATGGGCAGAGCGCAAGCTCATCCAAGAAGAGCGGGCCAATCGGTGGTGGTGTTGGCGGAGGCCACGGTGCAGGCGGTGGTGGGCCTGACCATATTCCCGGTTTCACCACCAAGCGAAAGCGGCGGATCAGCAAGGATCGACCTCTTCTCAAACGTCTGACGGAACTCGCTGCTGAGCGCAACAAATCGACCGAACAGGAGACTGCATCGGCGAACGTGATGATGCGACGCTACTTTGCCGATCTGACGGAGCGATTCCTCGCCCCGCTCAACCGATACGTGGCTTCGCTCGTGCCGGCGGACTTTGACCTGTCTTCGCCCAGCGAGGCGCCCAAGATCAAGCCGTTCAATACACCTGCGTTCCTCGCTTCCCTCAAGGCACACGGCACCCCGCTCTCGATCCGTAGCAGGAGTCTGCCCACGGGCGCGACAGTGCGCCAGTCGCTCTACCTTGACTTTTTAAAGTGTAAGTCTTTTCCACACCACCTAAGCACACGCCGTTCAGAGGAGCGATACCATGAGATGAGAGACTCGGACTTGTAAGCTGACAAGTTACACACTTTGAAGGCCCCAACTTTTCGCTCTGGCTACACTCGCGCGTCGCGGCTGCGGAAGAAGAACAGAGGCGCAGGTACATTGCGGCCCTTGTGCAGGGAGATGTGACTGCGTTCGGACACAGTCGGGGTGAGATTGAGACAATCGACCTTTATTCACGGCTGGTCGAAGAGATTGTGAGTCAAAGGTCCATCGTTGAAGGAGGAATCAGCTTGACTTACCACTAGAATGCTTTCGATTCCATTCGGTTGGTTCAGCGTCTCGTGGACGTACAGTTGACGGCACCTACTGAGCCTGGGCCAGGTTCGCGCTGGCGGACGGATAAGCCAGGTGGACACGCAGCCAAGTCGTCTGCGGCATCCGCTGGTGCTGCGAGTGGCTCGGGTCGCTCGACGCCCGTGAATGGTGCGACGAGCTGGCCGACGACCGAGAAGCGGCTTTTAGATCAAAAGACGCAGCTGATTGCGCAGCTAGACAAGTTGTGTCTTACGCTTCCGGACGACCTGCGGAACAGTCTGCGTCGTCCCGCCTGAGAGGGGCACCCGAATCGAAAGATACAGTATCCGCCTTAGTAGTCGCGCTTGAGCCTGATCTTGCAGTCCACTTGTTTGTGGTCGTCGACGTCGTCGTCGTCAACGAGGTCAATGACTTCGATGGGTCTCTTGCGGAGGTAGTAGCGGATGAGGTGGACTTGGTCGGCCTTGATGCGCTGATCGTGCTGCTTGAGGGCGAGGCGGGCCTTGAGCATGGCGAGATGCTTCTCGTTGAGCAGGGCGGCTTTGCGCGACTTTTCAATGTGCCTGTCGACGTCGCGCTGCATGCGGTTGACTTGGCTGGTGAGGCTCCTGTGGGCGTTGTGCGTGTCCTTGAGGAGCGAGATGACGAGCTGGCGCTCCGAACTCTTGGTGGTGTGGGCCACCTCTTGCATGTCGGACGAGGACGAGGTCTCGGACTTGACGAGGGTCACGTCGTCCTCCGACTCGGAGTCGGTGTAGTCCACCTGGCCCTGGATCTGGGCGTTGGGCTTGTGCTTGTCTTGGTCGTCATCGCCATGTTCGACGTGAGAGGGAGCGAGTACATTGCCATCTTCGAAGGCCTTGGACTCGAGGAGATCTTCGATGTGCATCTTGTGCTGCGCGTTGGCATGTTCGACAGCAGCTTCACGTTCTTCGTCAAGGTAGGCATTCAGCATGTGGTCATTGTGGTCGAGCATCTCGGTATCGCTGAGATACTGCATAATGGTGTACATTAAAAGGCAAGGAGAGGGGAAGGCAAGTACAGCAGTATTTAAAAGACAGGGAGGGTGGTTAGAGAGCGGGACCGAGTAGACGGCGGAGGGTGCGGCCGATCTTTCCGCGCGGACTGAGGGCGGTGCGGCCGAGGCTGTTGATGCGGGTGGACGACATGTGCGAGTTGAGGTGGGCCTTGCCTGCGTAGGCGCGCTTGAAGACGGTCTGGTAGGCCTTGCCGCTTCCGCTTCCGAGTGGCGACCATCGCTTCTTGGTGCCCGTGTGGCTCTTGAGCTTGCCGCCGGACCCGTGCTGCGCAAACGGCTTGCTGCGTGGTGCGGAAAGCGCCGCCGCGCTCGTGTGCAGTTGCAGTTGCGGTTGCGGTCCCAGTCCCGCTCGAGCGCAAAGCGGGAGACGCAAGCCCGTCGTCGTGCGTCTAAGCAGCAAACTTAGTTGTGTGATCATCCTGAGTGGCCGCCTGTGTGATGGTGTGAAGAGAGCTCAAGTTGGCTTCACTGTTCTTCCGATTGGAAAATTGAAGGGTCCCTCCCTAATCAAATCACGTGCAGCTGTGCCGCCACTTTCTTCGCAGCTGTCACGCTTCCTTTGGTCTTTGCACTACTGACTGGGCTTTGCCCTCCACACAGCTGCACGACACCACCACAAGGGTGCACGGGTATGAGCGACACCTCCGACGACGCAGAGCGATGGGGTCTCCCGTCCACCGAACCATCCAGCGGCTGGTCACCCGAACTAGAAGCCAAGCTATCACACTTCCACACACTCAAGGAACAGGGAACCCACTTTAACGCCTCGCTCCAGCGCACCCGCTCATTCCACAACCCACACATCTACGCCAAACTCGTCCAGTTCGTAAACATCAACGAAACCGACTCCAACTTTGCCCACAGCACATGGAAACCATTCCGCGAGCCCAAGGCCGAAACTATCGCACAATGGCAGAAGGACTTGTCAGAGCAGAAACTCGCAAGTCGCACCCGCATCGACTTTACCTCGGCCGCTTCCCACACCAGTGATCAAAACAACGGTCACCAACACCACCACTCTTCTCGCGCTGGTAGCTCTTCAAGCGGTGGTCACAGCGGCCAACACCGCAGCAGAGACAAAGACCGCGACCGTGACCGCGACCGCGAACGCAACCGGGATCGGGACCGCGGCTGGCATCGCAACAGCGGCCGAGAACGAGACCGAGATCGGGACCGCGACAGACATCATCCACACAGCACCAAAAGATAGCGAGCACAGCATCAACAGTACATGCAATCACTTCTGCCATTTCAGTACCACAGTTCGTCATCACTGTCCGTGTACACCTCGAAAAACCATCGAAGTTGTGCCATCATTTGCCTTTCCGCAGCTCGAGCCAGTTCCCTCTGCCTCATCCGCTCCGCAAACACGCGCTTCTGCTCCTCAATGTCAAAGCCCAAGATCTGCGCCACATCCTCCATCGTTAGGTTGTGACTCGCCTCCGTCTTGCCCTTGGCTGCGCCCACACTCGATCCCAGTGAAGAGCGAATCGATTCCGTCCGCTGCGATGACAAAGCATCGCCTTCATCGCCACCGCCAGCTCCCGCCACTTTCGCCAGACCTGCGCTCGCCTTGCGCTCGGCTATCTGCACCACTGCGTCCTCGATCGTGTCCTTCATCTTGACCCGAATCACCGTCGTCGCCCGCGTCTGCCCGATACGATTGATCCTTCCAGCCGCCTGCGCTTCCAGCGCTCCATCCAGTGCTGGCTCCATCATGTACGCCAGGTTGCAGCACGTAAGCGTCAATCCCGCCGCACCTTCGCTCGCCCGGAACGGTACCAGGATCACCTTCGTGTGATCGTCGTCTCGGATCGAGTTGAGCGCAAACGCCTGAGCCTGTGGACCTCCATCGAACGCCACTGTTCCGATGCCGTTCTGCAACAAGGCGCCCTTGATAAACGACAACATTCGCTTCCAATGCGAAAATATCACTGCCTTCTGGCTTGGGTCCTGTCGCAATCTCTTGCGTAGATCTGTAATCAGACCCGAGATCTTGCCTCCCCAGTCTCCACGAATCGCTTCGTCTGTGTCTTGTCCCTCGTCTCCAGCGTTTCCACTTCGGCTCTTTTCCCGTCGAACTGGCTGAACGATTTCTGTCACTTGCTCCACCCGGAAATAGCTTCTACACGCAGGACATTGTCCTCTGCCGGCGCCGTTCTTGATTAGTGTCGAAATGCATTCAAAGCAGAACGAGTGGTAGCATGGCAGCACACCAGGAACAAGAATTGGTTCCAGGCATACTGCGCATTCGCTCGCAGCACCCTGCTGCTCGTTTGCTTTGCTGTCGTCCTGGTCTACTCCGGAGGCGCCTGGAGCAGCATCGTCAGAACCGTGTCCAAGCTCCTCCTCTCGTCTCTTGTGCAAAAAGTTGACTTCGTGCTCCTTGGCTTCTTGAGCAGCAACAATCATGTTCAGTCGGACCAGTGTGCTTGCCAGCTTTTCCTTGGGCTTGTAGAACCAAACACGTTTTTCCTGCCTTTGACTTGCGTTGCCTCGCAGACGCGACTTGGTCAGCACAGGCTCGAAACCTCCCCCTCCTTGATCTCGGTTCTTCCCCTTGCCAGCTGCCGATCCAGCTGATGGGCCATCGGGGACAAGGCGGTTTTGATCTCCATCAGGAGGGTCAGTGCTAGCACTGGATCCTTGAGCCTGCGGGTCGTTAAAGAAGGAGAGTCGCTCCTCCTCCGTCATGTCTTCCGAGCCGGCATCTTGTACGACCAGGTGGAATCTCGGATCAGTCAGGTCGACACCCCGGTCCGTTGCTTTCTTGAATGTCTTTTCAAAAAAGACCTTAGTCGGTCGTTCTGGATCCCAGCGGCCTTCGGGCTCCTTGACCCGGGGCTTTTTGCTGTCGTCACGTTGGGATCCTTCGACCGACAGGGTTTTCAGCCAGTAGTAAGCTTCTTGCCAGTCCATGTGCGAAGCAGGATGGTTGGCAGATGCTTCCTTTCCGACCGATCCCGCTTTCCCCTTGTTGACAACGGCGGAACCTTCACTGAGCGGCTGCAAACTGTTCTTTCCATCTTCGGCGTTGTTTTCGCCCTGGACGGGATCTGGTTCTGTCGAGTCTTGCTCTTTCGTCTGTTTGACATTTCGTATGGCCTTCTCACAAATCAAAAGCGCCCTCTTGACTGCATCAGTACGCTGCTGCTTGTTCCAGACCTTGCGTCCTCCAGTCCACTTCTTCTTGTTTTGTTCCTCGTTGTAGAACTGATGGCCCCAGGCAAGTTGAAGCGTGACATTTACCACTTCCCTCCGCAACGACTCGAGCTCCGTTTCGGTCCGTTGACAAAGCGTATCGAAAAGCTCGGCAAAGGTTAGACGCTTGTTCCTGGATCCGTAGCCAAGTTGCTCTGCAACTTGGGGATGACTGAGCAACTGTCGCAGCGAAACCAGGAAGTCGAGGTTGCCTGCCGTCTTGATGCCCTTGCCAGCCCTTTCTCCTTGCACATCTCGGTGATGCTTGAGTTCACGCTCGTAAAATATGCGCTCGATTTCGGGAAGGTCCAGCTCGAGCCACTCAGTGCAAGATGGAGGCAGTGCAATCTCGTCCTTGACATGGACCTTGGTATGTCGCCAAACGTATCTAGGCAGGATTGACCGCATCCTTCTAATACCTTCCACCTCACCGTCAGTGAATGGAAGCTGGAGAACCTGCCTGAACATGTACGTTGACGCAAAGGGATCATGGTCGAGGAAGGAGAAGATGCCTTGGAGATCCTTAATGCCTCGGGTCACTGGCGTTCCTGTGACCATCCAGCAGTTGGTGCGCCATAGCTCATGTATCATGCTGGTGGCTTTGCTCGAGCTGGCTGCGACGATCTGGGCCTCGTCTAGCATAACCCTCCAGAAGAGAACCTCGAGCAGTGGAGATCGCACTTCTCGGCCCCATCTTCGTGCACGCTCGCTGTGCGCTAGCTGTGTCGCTAACTCCTCGTAGGTCGCTAGAACGATGTCCGGTTCCACCAGATGGTCATGGGCCCATTTACGGACGTCTTCACGACTATCGCCCTCGGACCAATCCAGAGAGGCGCCCGTGAATCTAATGACTCCTGGCTGGGCTACCTCGGTCGCCTCGTTTCCCTGTCCTGAGTAATTCGAGTCTCTCGCAGATGCTCGTCGGCTGCGAAAGTGCTTTTTGACCTCATCGGCCCACTGCTCAATCAGCGCAGCAGGGCACACGATGAGAGTCGCCTTAGATACGAATGGTCGTAGCTCGTCCGCGCCCATGGAGGAAATCATCTTGGCAGAGCGGGACCTGTCGTGGTCGAGCAAGTCTGCTGTGTCGGGACGCGGATGAGATGCCACTAGGGCAAGGCATTCGAGCGTCTTTCCAAGACCCATCGCTTCGCAGAGTGCCCCGCCCGGCTCACTGGTTCGGCACGTGAAGCGACGTAAGCTTGGCGTGCCAGAAGTCTGGTCGAGGTAGAACGCGAAAGGAACGGGATCGAAAAATGGCTCAGGCAGATCCAAGAGGTCGTCATCGTCCTCCTCCATCTTGACCAAGTTCATCTCTGTTGCCTTTGACTTGCCTTTTGAGCTGTGCTTCTCCTTCTTCTGCCTCTTGGGAGGCAAAGCTGAGCCGAAAAACTGTTGCGCCAGTTTCGTGTCCCTGTACAAACGCCTGCGGATTTCAATGATTGAAGATGCGTCCTTGCTCCTGAGTGGAATCCAATTAGGGTGGAGCAAATTACTCTCCTGATCGAGAACTTGTTCTCTTTTCATCATCCATGCCAGACATCGAGCCTGATACTTGAGGAGGGGGGTCAGAATCACCTCCGAGGGCGGGAAAAAGACGGGACCATCGGGTTGGGGTCGGCACATTTCGAGCAGGCTTGCAATGTTGTTGTCGAGTGGCAAGTGGCGCTCATCATCGTCGCTTTGGCTCGACTCGGGCTCGTTCCAGATTGGCAGATCCTCCATCACCTCTTTGCTCGAGCTCGCTCGGGACGGCGCCATTATTTGGTCGACCCTGGAAATGAACTTGGTCTTGTTGCGACTCTTGACCTTTGACGTCGAATTTGGGGACGTTTTCGAGCTTGACCGAAGACTCGGACTGATACGAGGCAGGTTGGTCAGACGGTCTTGCTTTGGCGGAAGTCTGTAGTACGTATCTGCGTCATTGTCCCAAAAGAGTTTTTCTCTGTCGTCAATCTCCAAGAACCCGTCAGGATGGTCAACGACGTGGGGAAGAAAGTTTCTCATTCGGTGGGCGAGCATGAGAGATCCGGCTCCTTTGAGATCGGCGAATTCCGCAATGAATCCGTCCACTGTGTCTTCCAGGCCATAACGCAGCGCATCGGGCTGCAAGGCGACTTCAACATAGATCGATCCAAGCAGCCACGGCGCGGGAGTGTAACGTCTTGGATCTTCTCGCCAGAAGTGGTGCTTTGTCACTGGGTCGAGAGCGCGATCACTCTGAGGGTCGTAAAGACATCGTCCAAAAGCGTGGCGCGATTCCGGACCAACGATAACCTCATCGGGTGGGAAGAACGGCGCATACAATGTCGCCTCTCCGCACATAGAGACCCAGCCTTTATGGACCAAGTTTGTATCAAGGTGGAAAAGGGGATGCTTGCGGTCCTTGATCGATCCACGCAAAATAAAGCCCAAGAGGAGGCGATCGTTTGCTTGGAGTATACGAGCCTCTTCGGCAGAGGCTAGTTCGAGGGAGCCAGAACTATCCAAGCTTGCTCCATATGGCTCATAAGTTGGCTCCACTTGTCTCTTGTCGTCTTCATCCAAATCGATTGAGTGGCCTTCGCTCTCATAGTCGCTTCCTAAGAAGTAGGAGTCGTCAGCATTTCACGAATCATGAGGAAGAGATTTGAGAAAACGGAGTAAATTTCAGACTCACCCAATTCGACAGACGTTGCTTTTGTCTCATCAGTGACCTTGTCTTTCTCAGTTGGAGAAGGACTCTTTCTCTTTGGACCCAGCTTGCGCTTGCGTTTTTCGAGAAGGCGTTGCAGCCGGTGTTGCTCGGCCTCGAGACGTTCAGCAACTTCAAGTGGAGCGAGGGCATGTACGGCGAAGCAATACACGTGTGTTGTAGAGAATCCTGCCTCGAGTATCCCCAGCTCCCGGAGTTTACGGGACATTGGTACAATTTCGAGCTCTAGCTTGAACTCATCTCTCGCCTGTTCCGGATCTGCCACGGATTTCGGCTTGCGCTTGCGTTTGAGTGGGGACGCCGTGGTGACGGATGGCTCTTCCTGTGTATCGACTGAGCTCTCTGGTATCGCATTCTCCTTCTTTTGCCTGTCTTCCCAAGCTTTGATCGCGCTCTCTGCCGGAGGAGGAGGCTTCGCATCTGGGAACCAGAAGCGAAGCGAGGAGCGAAGATCTTCGTAGCAGGCCGGGACAAATACCGGTTCCTTGTAGGCACTTAGTCCAGGTCGGTCCAGCCCAGGATTTGGGCCAAGATTGAGGTGGAAGTCAAAGAGCGGAATTGCACTGTTGGGCAGGGCTATTGATGGGGTCTGGTGGGGCGAGTCGGGCGGGGGTGTGGTGGTGTCAGCACCGGTCTGCTGCTGTTGCGGCTGCGGCTGCGGCAGCACGTTGACGTCGCTGCTACCTATTTGCGTCTCTGCGACCTCGATACGGGTAGCTTGCTCAGGCTGAGAGGCCCTCTCACGGAGTCTTGATGAGCGGCGACGACCGTCCATCCTGCACTGCGAGCCGGGGTTGTTGCTTTCCGTGGACAATTAAACGCGCATAGAAAACGGGAGAGATATGGTGGTGGTGGTGGTGTTTGTGGTCGATGAGGGTTGGGAAAAGTTGCGAGCTCAGATTCTGGGGGGAGGCTGAGTCGCCCTATATCCTGCGCACGCGTTCCGCTCGAGCCCCTTGGGAGGGGAGGGTGGCCACGGAGTCGAGAGTAGCAGTATGCGAGCAAAGACTCCTTTCGAAAGAGATTCTTGAAAGCGGTAGCTGGACGGCCTGTAATCACACTCTCGCTAGGCCGAGCTGTCGTTCCAGCGACATTAGTGATAAAAGAGTGAAAGGAAGACAATGTCGACTCAGCCTCGACCGCTCCGCGCCGCACAGCGTGGGCCGTATGTAATCTAGAAGGACCCTCTAGCTGTATGCAGGGTAGCCACAGTAGCCTGGCTGCAGCTAGCCAGTGTTGGTCTTTTTCGCTTCCTGGCTTGTCTTGCTCCACGCCTCCACTTGACTGTACTGAGTGTGATCGCCTCTTGCAGCTCACGAGCCGGATTTTTCTTAGGAATTTTTTCTTTCCGAACCCTGGCCACTGGCCACTGTGATACCCTTTCTGACCGGGCCTGTGCCGAACGCGTCCTAGCCAAAGTTCAGGATACGACACTCTTTGTTGAGCTTTCTCACTTTCTCTCTCTAATCACACTCTCACTCATCAGCTCCGCTCGTCAAGCCGAGCTAGGCACGTCAAGCGCTAGACCGACATCAATCCAGCAACTGGCCCCCGAGCTGTGGGCCTCACCGCCAAGCAAAGGCCCAATGAGCTTTCACTTTGGGGCTCCGTCCGGCACCAGTCCAGCCTCTGGTTCAGCATGGAGAGAGGGCAACTCCTCCCTCCATAGCCCCGTCGGGCATGAAGTGTATCGCGATCACTCTGGAACCGGGAGAGGATCTCATCGCGGTCGTGGCCGTGGTCGCGGCGGAGGAAGAGGCAGAGGGAGAGGGAGAGGCCGAGGCTCCTACTCGGGCGACCCTCAATCAAGACAGCGGGACGAGGACTATTCAGCAAATCGACGTGCCAACGAACCTGGACCATTTGTATGCGACTATGTTGCTCCATCCACGACAATAGAAGCCAGTATAGAAGAGACAGTACCGCAAGCAGCTCATGAGGCTCGCGACACCCAAGCTCGGGCCTCCGGTATCGCCGCCCCAGAGCCATACCGATGTACTTTCAGCTGTCATTCCGAGTTGGCCCTCATGCTCCACAAGGCCGATAGGCACCTCATTTACCCTGAAGGAGGCATTGAGGAGCTTCGACGGCGGGATCCGATGCTCATTGCCGAAGAGCGGGAACGTCAGAGACGTTTACGGCGGGACCAGAGGGGCAAGGCACCTGCGAGAGATCGAGGACCCGGCGGAGATGAAGACGATCCTGATGAGGACCAGGACGAGGAAGCGGCATATCGCGCACGTGATGGACCTGCTGATGCCACTATTGCCGGTCTCAACATTCAGCTAAACACTCCCGAGCTGATCGATGAGTGGGTGCGACAACGCAAGAAGAGGTGGCCGACCAAGGACGTGGTAGAGGAAAAGCAAAAGGAACGAGAGGAGCGTCGCAAGCGAAGCGAGATGGTGTACGGACCCCGAATCGGAGGCAAGCGGCGAGAGAGGCAGACCGAGGAGCAGGAACACGAGTCAACAACAGAAAAGCGAACCAAGCTGAGCAGTCCAGTTCCAGCTGGAGACACCGCCGGCGCAGCTCAGACAGGGGACAACCCTAACCAGGTACAAGGCGAAACTGTTGAGTCTGACAGTGATGGCACACCCTTGGAAGTGGGCGTGTCTCAGCCTGTAACAGAAGTTCTGAAGAAGGCAAACCCTGCCACGATACCTTCAGGGTCTGTCGATTCTTCATCGGACGAGTCTTCTTCTACCTCAAGCTCGGATGAGGACAGCGACGGAGATACTGATAGTGACGATGACGACGACGACGATGATGATGGCGCACCCGAAGAAATTTCCACAAAGCAGACGAGGGATGCTTCAGGCCAATCAGACTCACGACCGAAAGATACTCGTCCGATCTGCAAGTTCTTCTTGCAAGGTCGCTGCTCCTTTGGGGTTCGCTGCCGAAAGCGTCACGAGCGACCCGCCCCAAAGCGCAACGACGAGGCAGCGGCAACAGACAAGCGCCAGCGTCGGCCACATCCCCGTCCACCTCCTCCGAACCCGTTCGAACAGCCAGATCTGCTGCGACGGTTGCTTCGAAACGAGATCATCAAGCATGTCGATGCCGTGGCTCAGGCTATCCGATTCATCGTGGACAATGACATGCTCATCAATGTCGAGATGGAGTCTGGAGCCGCTGAAGCGCAGAGAAAACGACGAGGCATGATCCAAGTGATTGATGATAACAAGAAAGTCGCCGAGGTCCCTTCAGAGGAGCCGACTACTTCAGAAACTGCCAAGGACGACAGCGGCACCACGTTGCCTGCCGAGCAAGCACTCGAACCACCCAAGCTGACAGGACCGTTGCTCGTGGGAGGGCTCGCTGTCGCACAACCGTCAGAGAGTTCAACAGAAGGGGGTGATCGCGCCGAGGGGATGGGGGCAGAGGCATCGCGACCGGCGTTGTACAGACCTCCATCGCCCCTACTCCGCCCCCTGTCAGAGCTAAAGTATCCACCCGAGCCAGACCCGCTCATCTATCTCGACCCTCTTCGTCGGGATGACCCCAAGCCGCTCAAGCCCGAGCAGCTGGAGACGATTGCCACGGACGCGGGACTGCGATCGATTCTGACCCCAACGAGTTCCTTCCGTCCTCACGGCGAGAAAGCACGTGGGCTGGAGCGCGCACTGGTGAGCATTGACGCACTTCCGACAGACGCATACCGCAATGCGGCAATCGAGATGATCCTCGGCGTGAGCGAGTCGTCTCCTCAGCACGGAGGGCTGGTGACTACGATCGGAGGGCGCCAGATCACGGAATCCCAGCTGTTCCGTCTGGGTCTTCGCGTCGGGTACGAGGAGGTGACGGCTCTTCGCCAGCTCGCGGATCGGATCAGTGCCATTCTTGACGGCGATGAGGACGATCTGAATACTTTCGA
Organism: Fereydounia khargensis; assembly: GCA_026413255.1. Taxonomy (NCBI): domain Eukaryota; kingdom Fungi; phylum Basidiomycota; class Ustilaginomycetes; order Urocystidales; family Fereydouniaceae; genus Fereydounia; species Fereydounia khargensis. Next base: position 75,690 of record JAOCZO010000014.1, on the reverse strand, counting down.
AGGTCGCGAACGGGCCCGTCGCGAGTACTGGGCGAAGGAAGGTGAACGATTGGACAGACTCCGCAAACTTGGCATCGATGTAGACTAGTCATGACACACCAGCAGCAAAATGAGCACAATTTATTTTTGTCTGTTCAGAGTAGATCCTACAGTGTCTTATGCCGTGATAGAGCGGAACTTGTCTGTGGCCTGGATGAGCTCTGCAAAGTACTGTCAGCTACTGTGCGTGCATCACGCTCGACGGGAGATGAATTGACTTACTGTCAGCGATGCCGGGCTCGCGGGCAGAGTGGCCGGCGTCAGGGATCATGTGGAATTCGGCTTCGGGCCAGACAGTGTGAAGGGACCAGGCGGTGGTGGCGGGGCACACGACGTCGTAGCGGCCCTGGACGATGACAGCGGGGATGTGACGGATCTTGTCTACGTTCTCGCGCTTGAGCAGCTGGCCATCTTCCATCCAGCCCTTGTTCTGGAAGAAGTGGTTCTCAATACGGGCAAAGGCAAGCGCCCACTGTTCAGAGAAGAGCGGAGTCAGCCATCGAAACGAGCGACAGTCAGTAAAGGCATAGAAAGATGCTTGAACGCACCTTGTCCTCTTCCCCCTTCTTGAGGGCCTCTCCGTCCACGTAAAGCTTGGAAGTAGCATTCTCCCAGGTGCTCCACCTCCTCGCGGCATCGAGACGGACTTCAGGGTCTTTGCTCGTCAGGCGCTTGTTATAGGCGGCGATGAAGTCGTCCCTCTCGTCCTCAGGGATTCCATCGCGGTAAGGCTCCCACTGCTCCGGGAAGATGTGGGATGCGCCGTTCTGATAGAAGTAGATGAGTTCAGATCGACGAAGGGTAAAGATACCGCGGAGGATGAGGGCGGAGACGCGGTCGGGGTGTTTCTGCGAGTAGGCGAGGGAGAGGGTGGAGCCCCAGGATCCGCCAAAGACGTGCCACTTCGTGACGTTAAACTTTTCACGCAACGCCTCGATGTCGGAGACGAGGTGCCAAGTGGTGTTGTCCTTGAGGTCTGCGTGCGGGGTCGACTTGCCTGCTCCTCGCTGGTCAAAGGTGAGGACACGGTAGTGGGCGGGGTCGAACCATCGCCTGTCATCCGGCGAGACTCCTCCACCAGGCCCTCCGTGGAGGAAGACTACAGGGTAGCCGTCGGGGTTGCCACTCCACTCGTAGTAGAGCTCGTGGTGTCCATCGACAGCAAGTTTGCCGCTCTCGTACGCATCGATGGGAGGGTAGAGGGTACGCAGACTGCTCTTGGGTCCCTGGAGAGATCGAGCGGAGGGAGCGTAGTCAATCACGCCGGCGGCAGACTGCGAACCGAGCTTGGTGCTGCTCATGGTGCGGAAGAGAGACAGAGAAGAAGGCGGAGTGAGAGAGACTCGTCGAAGGGGTGAAAGGAGCGCGAAAGTCAGACGGAATGCTGTTGTCGCTCTTGCCTTCATACAAGTGATAGGGCGACAATGGAGTAGGTAGGAAGGAAGAATGCGAGGCAACCAACGTATTGCGTCAAGGAGCACTGTGGTCCGAGCCCACCTGGGGCTGAGCCAGGGCAACTCAGGGCAACTGGACCCACCACACTCTAAAGTCACCCCAAAAATCCTTACCGAGAGGGTGCAGACAAATGTGGACAGTGCGCCTCGCCGGCAAGCCCTGATCACGCGGCCCATCCTTTCGCTTCAGAGCGACAGAAAGAACCCTCTAAGTTAGAGTATCCCGTATCAACTCGTCCATTGCAATCACAAGCACACACATACAGTAGTACGATGGTTTTACAAGTTCGAAAGAAAAATAAAAGAAATGTAGACGAACTACTATCTAACAGCCTTCATTGACCGCAGTCTGAGGGTGATAGCGAAAGGACGCCCCTTGTTATAATTGTTCATCTTCGCCCAAATGTAATGCCGAGAGGAGCGCAATCGGCTTTTCCCCTCGGGATAAGGAATGGGCGGTTGGGACCAGGGGATGGAGAGGAAAGGAGAAGGGGAGAGGATAAGAGAGCCAGGGCCATCATACACACACTCTTACCTTTGCGAATCAAGCCTCAGACGGCATACACTACAAGATGCTCTTTGGAGGCATCTTGTGGGGTGAGGTTGACACGAGATGACATTGCCTTGCCGGAATGAGGAGTGGGGAAACCGACAGAGGCTCGAAAACTTGGGAAGGAGAGACAGTAAGGGTGGAACGGGTCCACGCCATCTTGACTCGCCCTAGCCTGACCAAACAGGTAGTGCGATCCCCATGCTTTGCGTCCGATCTAGAGTCCGATCTGACGTTGAAAGATCGTTAGCGTCACTTATCGTCATTGTTGCGCCCGGCGTCGTCGTCGACAACAGCGTCATCGTCGCCCGTGGGATATCCCGACAGTTCGCCCCTGTCGTTCCTGTAATTGTTTGTCAGGGCGCCCTCCGCATCATGGAGATACTCGCCGAGGCCTCCGAGCTCGAACGCAGGGCGACACTCGGCCAGAGGGATCGAGACGGCCAGAAAGGCCACAAAGATAACGCAAGTGAGCTTCATGGTGTTGCGAAACAGACCTAAAGTTAGGAATTCTTCTGCAGGAAAGGTCAGCACCTGACCCGTCATGAAGGAGATGATGTTCTGTGTCGACCTTCAGCTTACCTTCAGGTGAAAGGTCGTTGGTCGGTGTTGAGGCAGAAGAGAATAGGACAAGGGTGGGTCGCTGGAAGAAAAGAGCGAAAAATGTTCTTGATCGAGCCCCTTTTAAACCTTTTCCAGTTCGCCTGACAGTCAATCCGTTCGATCGTTGGCAGCGCAATTCAGTCTGAAGGAGCTGTGATCAAAGGCTGATTCCAGAGCAGCTACCTGACAGGCACGATCTCCCTCAACTTGACGTGTCCAACCCTGAGTGTGCAGGGCAGAGTTGCCTGTGGCGTTGAACGTCTGAGCTAAGAATTGCGTCCGAGCCGGAGAGACTAGCTACTCGAGGACGAGCACTCGGAGCTTGGCGCTAGGGTGGCGGAGGCGCCTCCTCCTCCACGGCGACCTCTGGTAATGCAGCAGCCGGGCCAAGATGAAGTAGGTTTGCATTGAATATTCGAAGGCCATCCGGCGCTGAATTCACGCCTGGTGAGAGCCAGTCGATGTGATTAAGATGCATGTCCACCTGCGTTGCTGCTGACAAGCCTCAGAAAGACAAGCGGCGACAGCCTCAGGGAGTAATTCGGCGATCACTCAGATAGTGGCGTTACGACAAGAGGCTCCAAAATTTGGGTTACCTGCCGGACTTTTGAGCGCGTTGTTGCTCCTGCTGCTGGATCTTCTGCTCCTTCTGCTGTCGGTAGGCCTTGATGGCACGCTCACGCTCCTCAGCGAGAATGAGTTGTCGGGCCATGCTCGGCTTGGGGGGAGCAGCCACAGGCATTCGGCCCTTGAATCGCGCCTTTTCTGCGTTGAGCACGTTACGAGAGGCTTCCTCCTCGTCATTCCCGGTTATCTTCGCCATCAGCTGAGCCTTTCGCATCTTGGATTGCACCGACTCTCCGCGGGGGGCTTTGGTGAGCTTGGGTGGAGCCTGGGCGACATCAGTGACCTTCTTGACTTGAGAAGCCTTGGCAAAGTCCTTGATCTCGCCGCCGGATTCGATCGCCTGGCGCTGCCTCTTGAGGTCTTCTTTGGATGGCTCAGCAGCCTCCTTGGCGGCAGCCTTGTCCGCGCGACGCTTTCGCTCTTGCTCGGCACTAGCCTCGTCGTCTTCACTGGCGTCAGGGTCGAGACCGGCTTTGCGAGCGGCACGGCGAGCACGCTTACGAGCATTAATTGAGGCTCGTGACTCGGATCGGAACGCCTGGCTAATCTCGTGAGCCATGGACTGCTCCACACGACGGTTAAAGTCGCTCAGCTTTTCGCCAGGTCGGAGCTTGAGCTGTTCGGCTGTTGACGAGTTGGACTGCGTCTTGCTCTTCTTGTTCTTGTTCGAGGACGGATCCATCTCTGCTTCCTTAGCAGCACGCTTGCGCTTGTTGTACTCCTCCTGGATCTTGGCACCCTGGAGGATGCGCATAGCACCCTTGGGCATGGAGGAAAAGTGCCAGTCATCGCCATTGGACGAGGGCGGAAGATTGCTACCCGTATTGTGGCGATCCTCCTTCCTCTTGGAAAGCTTTGCCCTCTTGTGAGGCATTGTGGGGGGTATCTGGTGAGGCCATGTGATCCTGCCAGTGGCGTGAGCCTCTGGAGTGTGGATGAGGCTGATGAGGAAGGGGCGGGAAGGGAAAACCGAGCAACAGACGGGAAACAATTTTTTCTTCCTGGCAGTCTGTCTGCTGTACTTTTTTTTTTTTTTTTCTTCTCATTTTCCCTGTTGCCTGCGGACCGAATCAACGCGCGGGTCCGATGTGGCCTAGTCAACTAGGCTGCAATCTCACTGTGGGGATTTCATTCAGGCCTCTCCAAAGTGGATTGTACCAGAGCTCACGACATGTTTGCATTCTTTCATTGCCAGACCACTCGTTTCGTGCTGTGCATATGACCGACTCTGATTGGATACACCATAGCCTGCCATTGTTGCGGTTGATATCGACCACCTTCCTCTAATGGTAATAGCCAAACCCGAGTCGACATGGAACAGCTGGAATAGGCGAGAAATCCGAAGCCGACACGTCCGCCAGCCCGTCTCCACTTGAAGAACACGGAGACAAGACAGGGCTTGGGCCACGCCAGAGACACGGCACGGGCGGTGTGGAAATGAGCTGCAGCCTGATCCATGCATGCACCATCCCACAGAGTCATTCATTAGAGCGCAATGGCGGTTGACAGGGCTCCGCTCCGAACCGAAGATTGTGGCGACAGTCATTTCCTCTCTCTGTCTGTCTGTCTGTCTGTCTGGTCACGATAGCTCTCACTCAGCCGCTGAATGTGCCAGACGGTGCGAGTCTTCTGACCCTTTCTTTCCGACCATCATCACCTCTGCACACCTCCATACAATCCTGCTACCATGTCGGTCCCCGCAGCTTGCCGTTTCGCTGCTCGTGCAGCTGCCTCGCATGGCTCGCGCCAGGCCCTTCGTGCTACGGCCCCAAGGAGCGCCCTAGCTCAGTCCAAGACGGCATTGAGCCGTGCACAGCCCGTTCAGTTCCGCGCCTTCCACGCTGCTCCTGTGGTTCGATCTGATGCGGAGCTGTCCAAGACCGGGCTGTTTGACTTTCACGTCCGCAACGGCGCCAAGATGGTCCCATTCGGCGGCTATTCGATGCCGCTCAACTACAAGTCGATGGGCCACTCTGCGTCGCACCACCATGTCCGTACCAAGGCTGGTCTCTTTGACGTCGGCCACATGGTCCAGCACCGCTTTTCTGGCCCTGGTGCGCTCGAATTCCTCGAGTACCTGACTCCGGCCTCGCTCAAGACGATGCCCGAGTTCAACTCGACACTCTCGGTCCTGCTCAATGAGAAGGGTGGTATCCTGGATGATCTCATCATCACCAAGCATGCACAGGACAAGTTCTACGTGGTGACCAATGCCGGCAGGCGCCAGGAGGACCTCGCGTGGATCGGTGACAAGCTCAAGGAGTTTAGCGCCAGCAAACCAGAGGGCAAGGTGGAGCACGAGGTGATGGAGGGATGGGGCCTGCTCGCCCTACAGGGTCCCTCGGCTGCGGAAGTGCTCAAGAAGCTGGTCCCCGAGTCGTTTGACCTGCAAACGCTGACATTTGGCAAGAGTGCCTTCGTCGAACTCAAGGCTGGTGGCAGCCAGGTCGAGTGCCACGTGGCCCGAGCCGGCTATACGGGAGAGGATGGTTTTGAGGTGAGTCTGGAAGGGAACACGCTGCTCAATGCGCTCAACGAGGACTGCGGCGCTGATCACACTGCTATACTGAATCAATGATTGCAGATCTCGATTCCCCCGGCGTCGACCGAGGCAGTTGCCGAAGCACTGCTCGCCGACGCTGAGGTCGAGCTGGCTGGCCTGGCTGCGCGTGACAGCCTGAGGCTCGAGGCGGGCATGTGCCTCTACGGCCACGACCTGGACGAGAGCGTGAGCCCGATTGAGGCTGCGCTGGCGTGGTGTGTCGGCAAGGACCGACGTGCGGCTGGTGACTTCCTCGGCGCGGAGCGTGTGCTGCGCGAGCTCAAGGAGGGCCCGCCGCGCCGCCGGATCGGACTGGTGGTTGACGGAGGCATTGCACGAGAGAATGCGACCATCTACTCTGAAGACGGCGGCAAGGTGATCGGACGGGTCACGTCAGGCATCCCGTCGCCGACGCTGGGCAAGAACATTGCCATGGCGCTGGTCGAGAACGGACACCACAAGAAGGGAACAAAGGTGGCAGTGGAAATCAGGAAGCAGCTCAAGCAGGCTGAGGTCGTCAAGATGCCCTTTGTCGAAAACAAGTTCTTCCGCGGCTGAAGGCAAAGCTACAAGTGACAAGTAACAAGTGACAGTACCAAATCACAAGTAACGATAATGTTTCATCGCGTTCGAGAGTATGGCCTACGCACCCGGGACTCTGTGTGGAGCGAAGCGAAATAGAAAAAGTGTGCGTTTCGAGTTGGTTCTCCACTTTCGTGGTTGTGATAGAGCGCGAAGCCAGTCCAGGGCTGCCCCAAATCAATGAATCAGCCCGCGCCCGCGCTGCAAGATCACGCAGCAGCAGAACAGTAGAACAGCAGCGCAGTAGCAACGCTCCGTCACAGAAACCTGATTTCCCGATAACTCAGAGTGAGACGCTTTCTTTGTTGCCTCTCCTTGTCGTTCCCCACCTATCAACGTGGCTTGACTTGACTTTTTCCCCCTCATATCCGTCACATCGTCACATAGAAGCACGCAGGCTCAGCAACGGTCACCCAATTAGACTCTCTCTCCCACTTTCAATCCATCTTCATCTGGCTCACGCTCATCCACGCTCCACGCTTCTCGCCCTCAGCCCACGCCTCCGCGTCCGGATCGTTGCAGGCGCTGCGCTCCCCCCGGACCGTGTGGAAAACCTTTCCAATCTAACAGAGATCCTGCGCAGCAACAGCAGTAGCAGCAGAGGCGCACTCCACCCCCAGCCAGCAAGCTAATCTCGTCTCTTGCGACCTTAAATACCCGCTCCGGCCCTGACCCGCTTTCATCACAATGGCAGAACCATCACCCCTCCACGCCGGATCTCCTTTGCTTGCCGCCAAGAAGAGCATCGACGACCTCTGCGCTCAACAGCCCCAGATGCCCGGTGCTCGCCTCATTGTCGTTTCGAACCGACTGCCGGTCACCATCAAGGTGGACCCATCAGTACCCGGAGGCTACACCTTCAGCCTTTCGTCTGGTGGTCTCGTATCTGCGCTATCCGGATGCAAGAAGGCTATGAACTTTACCTGGATCGGCTGGCCAGGCCTCAGCGTACCATCCAAGGACGAAGCCTACATTGAAAAGCGTCTCCGTGAAGAGTACAGCTGCCAGCCCGTCTGGATCTCGGATGAAGTCGCCGATCGTCACTACAATGGTTTCAGCAACTCGATCCTCTGGCCCCTCTTCCACTACCACCCCGGTGAGATGAACTTTGACGAGGCAAACTGGCTTGCCTATCGTGAGGCCAACCTCAAGTTTGCAGAGGCCGTCCGTAGCGTGGTCAGACAGGGCGACATGGTCTGGGTCCAGGACTACCATCTCATGTTGCTTCCCCTCATGCTCCGCACCCTTGTTGAAGGCTCCGACAAGCAGGGTGCCACCTCTCATCGTGAGCTTGAGCATGTCCGCCATGGCGTGGATGGCACCTCCCATCTGAACGACCAGCAGAGGCTCGCAACCCCAGGTGGCTCAGGCACACGCCCCGCATCACCTCCCCTGGGTCCACACGACCCTGCTCCCGCCTCCTCCGGCACCGACTCGACTGGACAAGGTCTTGGTACCAGCGACGGCTCGAGCGGCCGTGGCTCGATCAAGATTGGCTTCTTCCTCCACACACCATTCCCATCAAGCGAGATCTACCGCATTCTCCCTGTCCGCCGCGAGATCCTTCTGGGCATTCTCCATTGCGACCTGATCGGATTTCACACGTACGACTATGCCCGTCACTTCCTGTCTTCCTGCACGCGTATCCTTGGTCTACCCACCATGCCCAACGGCGCCGAATTTGAAGGTCGGTACGTTCACGTGGGTACCTACCCCATTGGTATCGAACCCTCCCAGTTCGAGGAAGGACTCAAGCGTGAGAGCGTCAAGGAACGCATTCGCAGTCTTCAGCGCCGCTTCGAGGGCGTCAAGATCATTGTCGGTGTCGATCGCCTCGACTACATCAAGGGGGTCCCACAAAAGCTGCATGCACTTGAGACATTCCTGCAAGACCACCCCGAATGGGTTGGCAAGGTGGTTCTCGTCCAAGTTGCCGTGCCTTCTCGACAGGATGTTGAGGAGTACCAGAACCTGCGTGCCACGGTCAACGAGGCTGTTGGTCGCATCAATGGCCGCTTTGGCACTGTCGAGTCGATGCCCATCCACTTTCTGCACCGCAGCGTCAGCTTTGATGAGCTGTGTGCGCTCTACGCCATCAGCGATGTGTGCCTCGTTACAAGTACTCGAGACGGCATGAACCTCGTAAGTTGAACTCTTCCTCAGAACTATCTCTTCTGGGCCCCTGTGCTTTGACTGACTGACATCTTGCTTTGACTACCAGGTTTCGTACGAGTACATTGCATGCCAGGCCGAGCGCGCTGGTGTCATGATCCTCTCCGAGTTTGCTGGAGCAGCACAGTGAGTATTCGAATCAGCTTAATCCAATTGTCGCCTCCTTGTGACCGCTTTCTTACGCTTGCTGTTCATCGATTCAGGTCTCTGAACGGCTCGCTCATCTGCAACCCTTGGGATGCGTTTGCGGTGTCGGATGCGATTCATGAGGCGCTCACCATGCCGACCAACGTGCGTCGTGAGAACTTTGAGAAACTCAGCCGCTACGTACACAAGCATACTGCTAGCTGGTGGGGTCTCAGCTTTGTCAACGAGTGAGTACAAGCACGGTTTCCAGCCAGGGACGAAGCTGTCAAGGAGGACCAAAACTAATCAAGCGGCCTCTGCCTCTTGTCTTACACAGTCTCAAGAAGATCAAGGTGGACGAAAACATGGTCGAATCACCAGCTGACAGGGCGACGGATTCCATGGTATTCGATCACACGGGCGCGTAAGCATGTACATATAGACACGCAAACAGACATGGTATTCTCTCGCATTCCGAAGCGTCATCAGGTGAGAACGCGGTTCAGGAGCGGGGTGACAGTCTCGAGGTCATGACCGGGGACGACAAGGCCGCCGGTAGTCTTCTCGAGGCGCTGTAGGCGCTGGTTAGAGTTGAACCAGGCTGGGTGATCTCGGGCGAGCCAGCCCTGTGGGACGCCAGGCTTGTAGTTTTCGATGACGTGAGCGTGGTCGCTGACGAAGAGGAAGGTGCCGTCGTTTTCGAGGTTGACCTGCAAGCCAATGAGGCCGTCGGTGTGACCGGGCAAGTGGTGCAGGGTGATACCCTGTGCAAAGTCTATGGTTCTGTCGTCGAAAGTCTTCCAGTTGAGCTCGTTTGTGCTGAGGTAGTGGGCGAGGTAGACGCCTGCGTCTGCGCCAGTGGCTACGCTGAAGAAGGCGGATTTGAGTTCTCTCTCGTGAACCCAGATGGGGATGCCCGTGTTGCGGAAGTGTTCAAGGCCACCTGCGTGGTCGAGGTGCAGGTGTCCGATGACGACGGCTTTGACGTCCTTGATAGAGTGGCCCGTCTTGGCGATGGCCGCTTCGAGCTCGTGTTCCGGCTCGTAGCGCGATCGTGCAAAGATGTCGTTCAGCGGCGCTCCCCATACCTGCGGGTAGTCCTTGCCGCAACCTGTCTCCCAGAGAATCAGGCCCTCCGTAGGATGGTCGATCAGCACACTGTACATGATCAGATCACGCCTCTCTGGCTTGGCAGGTCCACTGGGGTTGGACATGGTCGAGCTGTTTCCGCCGCGAAGGAACCATCCGGCATCTGCCTGCAGGTAGCCAAGGCAGATCACCTGGGGGGACGCAGACTGGTCATCAGCTCATGCTGAGGATAGGAGACGCTAGAACGGAGTCAAAGACACTGAACAAGACTCACATGCACTTTGGTACCCTTGGGCGCTCGGTTGAGCACATGAGGAAGAACAACGCCGTCCTGAAGCTGGTGCTGGGAGAAATAAGACATGGTGTACAGTTGGGATGGTAGGGGCCAGGTGCGATTACATCCCTTGTCTAATACTGTACTGTACGGTACTTATACAGTGTCTGTCTTACGCAGAGCGAGCCGTGGTTGGTGCGTTCGGGGATAGGCAGCACATGACCGGCAGGACGATGTGGCCCATTGAACCATTCATTCCAGAGGGCTGCCGCTAGGACCCACCGTAGTGTAACTTTCCCCGTCTGTCTTGCACTGTTCGGCTGTACGGTGAAGTATCTGTGCGGCAGACAAACGCACACGCCACGAATGACTGTCGAGTGACACACTCGCACACCCACACTGTTGGCAGTCGCTGGGTCAGCTGTCATGTGGAGGCGTCCGTCCTTTTGTCTGTGAATTTCTTTTGGTCAGGTTGCGTGCGGTACGGTGCTGGCTGGCTGGCTCGTTGGCTGGCTCGTTGGCAAGGGGAAACCCTGCGCTCTCATTCACCGCCCCTCGCGCACCTCATCCCGACGGGTCGGCGCGGTGCTGGGCTCTGCACGGGACCCGACTCACCCCACCGCCTTGCCTCGCCTCATACTGAGCGCAACACCGAACCCAAACTCAGCAGGGGCCGTCTACGTACGGTGCGCATACGGTAAAGCCAATCCCTTCACGAGGCCGATGGATTATCCGTCCACGAGGTTAACGCGCTGGTTGTGGGTGAGTCGAGGAGACCACAACCAAACATCAGCCTCACCAACAGTCCGCAGCCAAACAGCCATTTCAGCACCGACCAAAGACACTCACGCGCTCGCATTCTCGTTCGAATCCTCATCGAAACTCATAGCAGTACGATTAAACCAGTGCAGACGGTAGCAAGGGAGGAAACAAGGGGAAAAAAGGAAATGTGGGAGCGCCAGGTGACCAGGATATCGCTACGGAGCACAAGTGCTCAGCGAAGCCAGCCAAAGAGCGCCCCTCTTTACTCTAGCTTTACTCCAGCAATGGCAGGAACCCCGCCACCACCCTTGTCAGGGATACGGGTTCGCCAAACATACCGGACAGCATGTTACTTTGTTAAACAATGAAGAAAGAAAGAAAGCCGCAAGGCCGCCAACGGTCTCTATTTTTCTTTCCTCCGTCTCGCTCCCCCTCCCCGTCCCCGGCCCAGTTTTTTCTTCTTTTCTCGGCAGAGGGGTAGAGGCGGGCGGCCCTTTTTTTCTGCGGTAGAAAAAACACACGTGATTACATAATCACACTCACCACCACCTTTCTTACAGTCGAGCATCACTGTACTTTGATGTGTGTATCAACAAGACGGAAGGCGGAAAGATACTGTATGCATTGTGTATCGCAATTCAGATCAAAATAAGAGGAAGATATTAAAGCGAATCACTAAGCGGGTGGAACGGGCGGCGCTGCCGTGCGCTTCCAGCCAGACCGAAGTCCAGCGATACCGGCAATCGTGCCAAACAGGCCCACCCAGCCCTCGCCCATGATTCCAGCAGGGCACGACCTGGAACAAAAAAAGTAGCAGAGATGATCAAGTCAGCGCCAGCCCCTTTTACTCTGACAGAGCAACAATCTTCTTCTTACCAGTGAATTGTAAGGGGCAAATAACCCAGGTTCACCCAAAGCTCGTTGAGAATCGCAGCCTTGCGATCGTCCAGCTCATCCCACATCCTTCGGGTGATCACCTGCTCCTGGTTGACCTTCTCTTCTGCCGCCTCGGCTCCCTTGATCGAGCCGATGGGTGTGGGGTGGCCACGGCTCCTTTCCAGAGCTCGTGCACGCAGTCGCAGCAGCCTGTTGTCTTCCACAAGGTGGAGCAGCTGCAGCCCGACGTAGAGCGCCCAGAATCGCGAGCCATACAGCCAGAACTTGTTCTGGATCCACTGTGGTACTGGCAGAATCTCGTGGCTGCCTAGGTAAGCGACCGCCTCCATGGGGCAGTAGAGCAGCATCGACCAGCCCTGGATTCGCTCAATGTTGTGCAGCAGCCTCGTCGCTGGTGGAGTCCTCTCCATAGAGATCATCTTGGTAGAGGTAGTAACAGTTCAGATCAGCACCCGCAAACTCTCCTTTCTGGAAGGACATGGACTCACCCATTGAAGGATGGGTAGAATGCCCCAGATCCTGAACAATGTACGAGCGTTGCTAGCTAGCGCGCTGAGCCTCTGAATACGTTGTGCGCTGCTCGATGGTTTCTTCGCCTTCAGACCGAGAATACGAAGCCTGAGCGCATGTTGCAGGTTGAGAAGGACAATGACGAGCTTGCTCGAGTATTGTGTCACCATGAGTGCCTTTTGTTCGGGAGCAGATAAGGGGGTCAGACCATGTAGCCAGGAGCTTCAGTAAGTCAAGCGGGGAGGCGGAGGCGGTCTTACCTTGTCTGTTCCGCTCCAGGTGCTCAGGTATCGGATGAGATGGTCGAGCGTATCATTGGGCTCGACGCGAGAGAAGCATCCAAGGATTTTGTCGGTCGCATTTGGAGCCTTGACTGGTCGCTTGCGCGGTTGTGATGAGGCCATGATCAGTTGTGTTGCTTGTGAAGAGCCTGGGATGGCGTGGTGTTTGTGGCTCGAGTAGGGCAGAATCGAACACGTCGACCTTGGCCTCTGTTCTGGTCTAGGATGATGCGAGAAAGCAATGAATGCTGCCCGTACGGCAAAGCGCGGTTGGTAGGTAGCGCGAAGGAAGTGAATGCGGTGTACGTCTGGTGGGTGAGGAGTAGCCGGCAGTGAAGCACCGTGCTCAACCCAGCCCAGCCAGCCCGCCGCCTGTCGGCTCTGATCAACTTCCGGCCGGGGGCTCCGGCCCTCTCAAGCCAGCCAAGCGCGCTGTCTCCCCGCGTCGTCCTCAGCGCAAAAACGCGTTCCCGCAGCTCAGCTTTTTTGGCTCTGGCAGGAAACCCCCCACAAAAAAAGACGGCACACACTGGCTGCCTGCACTTCTTCCCAATTGTACACTGGGTTGAGCGTGAAACAACCCGACGACAGCATGTGAGGCAATGTGAGAGTCATCGCAAAGAAGGCAACACATTGGGCGGCACTCAGAGCAGGCTGCCTTGACACTTTCGCCTCAGAGAGAATGAATCGAGATGCTGCCTTTGCGTTAAGCTCCATGGGGCATTTCAAGCTTGTCTGCACAATTTCAAGATACATCAGGCTCTCACGGAGCTTAGTTCAAATGAAGCGGAGAGAGAATGGGCGTAAATGTAAATGAGACCGGCACGGAACCGTCGGGGAGATGATGAGGAGGGCCCGATCCCGATACTCCCCGATGGACTTTGCGCTGTTGCACGTGCTGCTCCATCAGGCGAACGCGTCAGGCGGAAATGCAGCCCAACAGGTGAGGCATGTTAGTCTGTTGACCTAGTTTGAAACAAGGATCGACATCTACGCAAGGAGTGCTTTAGTCACATGCATTAGCAGCAGCGTCCAGCCCTGTCCGTTACCGCGACCAGCAGACAGAAACAGGGGTACAGTAGGAAGAAGAAGGAGCATGGTGATCTCTTCCCGTTCCGAGTGGATCATTGTCGCAAATCAGGAACGAGCACTGCACACCATGCTGCCGCACTAGACAGTATCTCCCTTCTTGCAGGCGCCACGGTCATGACTCAAGAACCCGCCCAGCCACGGGGCTGCTTTCCCGTTTGACAGCATGCGTGAGAGAGATAGATTCTTCCGTGCAGGGAAGGAGGGTGGGGGACGCCATACAGAATCCAGCATGTGATTTTATCGAGGATACGTAGGATTGCCGAACGTGCCCACTTGCCCGGCTGGTGCATGACGCTCTCGGTTTCAACAGGACAATTACAGTACAGGACAACCAAGGTCGCCACTTTCTTTCGCTCGTGCAGAAGTGTAGCCTAAAGCAGCCGCTCATTGAAATATTGCGCCAAGCTACAGACACCACCTGGATGCTCCGATTGTATCCCATTAAGGAACTACGAGTCGGGACCAATTGTTGACCTGCAGCTGGTGGTTAGCGTAATGCAAATGCATCGCGGGGCGCAAGGGTACGCCGATCGTGTTGTTCGGCGTCCAAAGAGTCATAGTCATCAGCCGTGCCAAAGCAAGCAACCATCATACTCTAGCAGCTGTCTCGTGAGGATCTTCAAGGTGCAAAAAGGGACGGGCGCAAAGTGGTGCCGCTGATCAGCACGATGCATGGTGCAGGGCGAATGCAGTGGGGACCTGCGGCACATCTGGCGTACATCTCTTGCCCCTGCAGCATGGGTCCGAGTCTGACGAAGCGACAGCAATTGATCCTTCAACCCTTCTCCTGCAGGCCCAAAACAATACCGTACTATACTCGAGGCCCTTGCGCTGTCATTCATATAGTACAGTAAGCTGGTGACCGTGGCCGATGTGTAGAGGATCGTATGTGTTTGATTGGCGGCGGCGTATCTGATCCGTTCCCTGGGTGGTTTGGGGCATGCCACATTGATCTGTTGTCCGCAAGAGAGGCGAAAGGGGTCAGTTTGATTCCATGGAAAGGCTCGCTAACTGGCTCAGCTGTGCTACTGAGCTCCAAGCAGAGAAGGGTCAGAGGAAAGTCGGATGATGCATGATTTGTTTTTTGCGCCCGCAGAGCAGGCTAGCCCATGTCATTGCGCCGCGCTTAGCGTGGCCCGCTTGGCTGCCTCCGCTCTTTCTCACGCGAACGCTTTCTCACCGTCGCCTCTTCTTCTTCCCACAGACTGACTGTGAGTTTGTAGTGTCAGAAGACGCGCGCTAACCTCTCCTCGCCCGCCCCGGCCTCTGCATGAACGTGCGGACAAGCTGAGCCGGGAGGCGATCCTTTTTCTCTCAGCCTGCCGTTGCTCTTCGCCGTTCTTCTAAGTTAGGCAAGCCAGACGCAGATCGCCTGTCATCTTTGCCTCTACGGTACTGTGATTCAGATCAGGGGTGCAAGTCCCGTCCCCTTCGCCCACACGTCAGAGAGCTAAAAGCAAAGATTGGAAACGAACAAAAAATTTGGGCAAGTCTTGCGCCCGAGCTGTAGCCCAGCGCTGCTCAGCCCAGTCCCAGCCAGAGCCTAGCCTAGCGTCATGACAAGAGCTCGCATGCGACGGGCAGCATGGATGCAGTCGTTTTCCTTCTGACCCGATTACTGTTGTGCCCGCATTTCCGGTGGCCACCGCCCCCGCCTTCGAGCGAACTGAGCAATATTGTCGTGGTTTCTTGCCGAATGACTGAGACAAACACACAATAACGTCGTGTGCTCTTTCGGCTTTGCCTAAAAGAGCAATCTGGCCACGGCCAAGCAACGCAAGTAGCAGAAGCACTTCATCACTCTCTTTCCCCTCGCTTGTTCCCTTCCAGCCAGTCGCCCGTCTCTCTCGCCACCGCCTCAGCCTCTTTCCTCAACTGCGCAGAGCAAACATGTCAAAGTGATTCCCTGATTCATGGCAAGCGCTTAGCGCCTCTTTGCTTCATTACCATCTACTGCCTTGTATCTGGTCGGCAAAACTGGTTGGCTGTTCCCTCCAGTCCGTCCCCAACCATCCACATTCCCCCTCTTTACTCTCTCCCCTTCATCTGCGAAAACCAACCTCGCGTTCTCATCTCCAGTACCGACCAGTCTGCCATCGCCCGCTTTTGACGGCATCGTTCACCTGTACATTCTCTGCATTCTTCCACGGATCAATCGACCTTCCGTCCCTCGGCTCTTCTTCTTCTTTCAGCCACCATCACCTCCCAATTTCGGTCCGCTCTCTCGCATGCTCCGTTCCGCCGCTTGACCTCCGAGTCGATTTGTTCAGCACGCCAGCAGCTTGGCTCAGTCCGTCCCATTCGAATTCTCCCTCTCCACTGACATTGTCACTGCGAACAACGGGCGTCAAAGGAACTTAGCAACCCCGCTTTCTCCTCTCACTCACCTGCCTCGGCGACCCACGAGTTCCGACCTTCTTCTCCTTGCTCTCTGAGCGGTGTCTCTTACCAGCTGGGTTCGCTATATTATCGTTAAGGAGCTGCAGCACCGCTTTTTCACCTTGATACCCGTTCCGACTCTGCCACTCTTTTCTTTGGACCTTCTCGTCTTCAACCCTTGCCCTTCATCTTCGTGCCTCTGTACGAGCGCAGCTACCCTCTCCTCGGTGATCCTATGCGGTCCAGATCGTAGCCGCACTCGCTCATCAGACTCTCACTTTATCATTTTCGACAGCGCCAGGCGCACCTCGCTGCATAGGCAACCCAGCCACACTTTGCCATAGGTCGCCTGCTGATTGAAACCTACCTTCAAGCCCTTGCTTGCCCCACCGTCACTCTTCTGACTGATGTTTGCACCAATTCAGGTGGTCGCTAATTCTCGCTTCGCTTGATTCTCGTTCCTCTTCGGCAGGTTCGAGGAGTCTTCACCAGGTTAAACGGCCTCTATCTTGACCGCGGGCTACCCATCTGCTTGTGACAATCTCATAAGCTCTCATTATGGAACATCCTGCGGAAGCTGCGCTACGCTCATGGGCCGCATCGCAGCAGTCAGAACAGGATGGCGCAGACCGGCGTCATTCTGCGCAGGACCGTGAGTCGGGCGAATCAATCGAGGCCTTCTCCTATGCTGCCACCCCTCCGATCCCTGCCTCCTTAAAGGCTCACCAGCCTTGGCCGGCAAACCAACGATCTTCGTCAAACTTCTTTGCAGCCTTGAGAAGAAAGGTCGCCTCTCCAAACCCTCAGGTCTCTAAGGGCAAAGCATCCGCGACGGTCCCGTCTACCTCCGATTCCGGCATGTCTCCTAACGAGTTTTATGCTCGCTACCATGGTCTTAGTACGCCGTCTTCAAAGAGAGCAACAGCGTCCCCTCCGCGAGTTGAAGAGCGGGTTGAAACAGGGAGGCCTTGGCAATACACTGGTCTACCAGAGATTCCCATTACCGAACCTATCTCCCTTCGCGAGGGTTCTTCTTCGAGAAGGAACAGTGCCGGAAGCACTCACCGCGTTTCGGAAACTCGCAGCATTGGACGTGGCCGTGGGCGATCTGGCTCGGCGTCCTATATCTCTCTGGATCGATCACGAAACGACATTGGAGCCAGCCCTGGCACTCCTTCCGGATCTCGACCGTACTTCTTTCCTACCGCGCGCAGAAAGAGTCGTGACAGCGCGGCCACGCCACCGGCAGAAGGGCGTCCTCATCGTCAGCACCACACGATTAGCACCAGCTCAGCCCACTCGACTGCTACGTCCACAGCCAGTAGACTGACTGGATTAGGGCTTTTTGGGCCTTCCCTTGATGGATTGCCCTCCGCGTCTTCAGAGGGCACAAGTTTCAGTGCCAAAGCTGCCATCTTGCAGAGAACGAGCACACCCAAGCTTCGTGAGGAGGAGGATCAACATCCAGATTTCGAGAATCTTGCACATCTTGAGCCGATTCCCGGACCTGAATCTCGGCCAAAAGTCACGCCAGTCCATGAATATCTTTGGGCACGACCATCGGTCCCCACAGAACGCAAGCCAGGGGGTGTCTTCGAGGAGAATGCAGTCTTCTTCCCGCCCACAGATGTTCTGCACGCTAGGAGGGCAGTATCACCAACGTACATCGACGGTCCCATATCCTCGGTGCAGCCTCCCGAACATGCTTGGCGTTCTTCGGGCCTCGAGCACTTATGGCAAAGGCCCCAGATTGGGGTAGGGCTGCCAACCAGCTACACCCACGAGCGACCTGTTCCAGAGTTCACTCGAAGGGAGGAGATTCCAGCTCTGCCCAAAGTAATGCGACCCGATTACCGGAACGATCAATCACCGCCCAGCTCATCCCCGAGGGAGCGTTGGAAGGACGTCTCGCACTTTCCAAATCCTTTCGCTAGAGCAGTGGCCCCCGCCAGCACCAATCTCTCGCGAACGAGTTCACGGGTGCATGAGTTCCCCTCTTACGGCTCGGTCGCGACAACAGCGTCAATTGAACATGGTCTCCCAGCGTCTATAAGCGACGAGCGCTCAGTCGAGACTGCTGCTACAAGCATCATGCCCTCTCGATCAGGTATCGCAAAGTCAGATCACCCTAGCCATGACACGAACACCGTTCCCAGTGTCAGCTTCAGCCCCGAAACTTATACTAGGCCGTTACCGCCAAGCCGCACTGCATCCGGTCCATCGGCATACTCTCGAGACTGGCTTCGGCCGGGCAGCTCTGCTCCTGGTGCTGGAGCTGGGACGAGCAGGGCACCGTTGCTTTCGCCCATAATGGGATCGTCTCCTGGCAATACTGCTGACAGTCGCAGTCCCTCGGACATTGGCCAAAGCCCGGAAGATACCTATCAGCTGATGCAGAGACTTCGTCTGGACGAGGCGCGCTTGCACAGCATCGACGTTTCTGGCTTTCTCGAGCCCGTGAGCGGTTGCGAAAGCATATTCCTTCCAAAGCCTCGTCTGCGCTCCCAAAGTCTCGAGCAGTACGGATGGCAGCGCGCGACAGCAGGCACGGTCGGCATTCCTGCTCGCCACAGGCCGCGGCGAAGCTCATTCATTGCACCAGATCAGGAAGACATTGAGCATCTGGCAGAAGCTTCAGATCTTCCACACTCTGTTGCAACGTCGCTGCGGGCCCGGAACTCTGGGCCCAGGCATGGGGCACAGCATTCAATTGGCTCGGTGGCACGATCTGAACCCTACCATGCCACGGTCCGCGATCAAGAGGAAGGCTCCCATGCCCAGCCCAGCTCGTCTGCGGCGGGCTATGACTCGGACTCTGGAATTGTCGGATCTCGCCGTCGGCCATTTTTCCATCATCGCATGCCGCCTACGCCTCCAATCCCTGACCTGCAGGGGGGCGGCGTGGGGCGCGGTGAAGGCCATCGGGCTCGTCACTCACTGCAGCCGTCTGCCTCTCTGTTGGCGACGGGCGCTGAACGTCCTCCTCCGACGCCTGCTTTGACGCACCACGAAACTGATGATGAAGCGGACGACAATCTCGATGAGGATCTTGACGTGGCCACTGTGCTGGAGCAGGGCAGACGGCTCGAGTACGAGAGGGAGCAGTGGCGCCAGGAATACCAACGCAGCATTGATTCCGGCTACACGTTGTCCTCGCTCGGCCGCCGAAATAAGGCCGCTCGACGTCAAGGAAAGGCGTCCAACCGATCGGAAGACTACTCTGTTCCAAGTGGCACCGCGCCGCTTTCGTTGCGACGACTCTTTGATGGGTACGAGCGGGACGCTATGGCTCCGCCCAAGGAGACGGTGTGGACTGACGAAAGGACGGGCCGGATCTACCTCGTCACTGAACTGGACCGACCGGGCCAGGACACACGGGAGAGCCGCCGTCTACGACAGTCGAAGAGCTCGCCTCAGCTGCGGGACTACGTGGCCCAGCAATCTGACCGCGACTCGCCCGAGCCGGTCATACCTTTTTGCCAGCCGATGGCTTGGTGTGCGCGGCCCGGACTCAAGTCGAAGAAGTCATCTCGAGCTTCCTTGAGACAGGCCGCACGCGCTCAAGAAAATGTGCCGGAGAGTGAGAAGGTTCAGCCCCGGCGACGCTCACATTCAATGCATGCCAAGTCAGAAAGGAGAATAAAGGCTGAAAGTCAGAGAGAGAGCATGCCAGTTCGATATCCGGCAATGCCATCGGAGCCACCACGATCCATTCTGCAGCGACCTGGATCGGGCCACAAGACACTGTTAGACCGCGCAATCGTCTCGGATGAGCCATTCGTGATTGGACGCTACAACTTTCCAACGGTGCCTAAGCGAGTTGATACAGGCACTAGCAGCTTGCCGGGTTCAGAGTCAGGAAAACCTACTTCATCTTCGAGGACTTCGGCGTCCGTCTCCAAGGCGGCACAAGAATCTTTGGAGAAAGACGAATCTTCTGATCGTCGTCATCGTCCAGGCGGAAGTGCAACCCCGTCGCAAGTCGGTGTGGCCATTTCTACTCCAGTCAAAGACCCCACGGGTTTGGCCTTGCCCGAGGAGGACGACACTGTTCCTCCTGGGCACGATGATGGACAGCACCCGAGCATGCCGGCAGGGAGGTACCCGACGCGAGGATATCATCGACCCTCCAACAGTGGCGAGATTCGAGATCAACTGAGAAGGTCGCGGTCCTCCTTGCAAAGCCACCGTGATGGCTCCGCGGCTTCCCCGAGATCGGACGGAGGTAAGAGCATGTCTCCCAAGAAGACTCCGCGTGGGCCACTGCCTCCACTGCCTACCTCAGCTCCATCCGAGGCGACAGGTGCGGCGCAGACGCAAGCTGCTCAATCGAGAAGCCAGCGAGTTTCGTCGGGTAGATTGAGTGCCGAATCCGTTCCCGGGGATTCTATCATCACGTTCCATCCTACTGGACCGTCCGAGTCGCTTTCTTTACCGGTGCCACCGCGCAAGACCCGCAGTCTGGCGAGTCTTGGGAGGCCTCGGGAGGATTCTGGCGCGTCATATCCCTACCCGATCTCCGTAGGGGCATCTAGCAACGAGAGTATGGCTCATCCGACTCATGTCTCAGAGGAGCTGCAGCAAGATGACGACGTCAACGGTGATGATGATGAAGAGGAGGAAGAAGAAGAAGGACCCAAGGCTGGAGAGCAGGAATCAGCCTCGTTCCAGACGCCCATGATGCCAGGCTCCGTGCCCTTCCAGACGCCCATGATGGAGCCAACTGAAGAAGAGCTTTTCCGATTCCATCAGATGAGCGGTGCCACACCGACCATGTCTGGTGGCTCTCCTGAGCACCGTCGCTCTCCCAGACTTCGAGAAGAGTCGTACAGCTCGCAGCTGACCGATCGAGCTAGGCGCTATGTTGTCAACTCGCCCGCAGTATCGATACACTCGATGGAGGCGTTGACTGGATCAGCGACTCCGCAGTTTGCTCCCTGGCGAGACAGCTACACGAGCAGCTATGGGGACGAGCAGGAACTTGAGCCCACGGTTGGGGTTGGCGAGAGCCCACAGCGCGAACCGATGGACGGCGACTTTGAACTGGACCATCACCAGCCTGGCGATGGCCGCTTCTCGTATATGGGGTCGACGGACGACAGTCTCGGTTCTACTCGTGCCTCGAGTGACGCTCCAGAGCGGCCCGAGATCTGGGACGCTAACAATGTCAGTGTGGAGAACCTCTTTTTCCGCCCACCCCAGGCGTAACGTCTGGCGACACACTTTCTTTTCCCTCTCTTTCTCATTCTCTCTCTCACACACACACACACACACACACACACGAGAACCTGTCTTTACGAGTTGCTGAAGCGTGTTTGCATGCAATATACCAAGTGCACTACTGTATGTGCCTACATTATCGACCGACTAGAGGTGGCTGGTGTGGAGTTTCGCTTTGTATTGGCTTGACGTCCTGTGGTGTTGGCGGCTCTTGAATGACTTGCACGCTTCGGGAGCGCCTGAGTGAGTCGAGACGGGACTGAAGTGCCTGTTCCTCGTCTTCGATATGGGCAAGGGCAGCGGCGCGACTATTGCGTTCGGCGTCGATCTCTGCTTCCTTGATGTTGGACCAGTCTACGTGGCGCTTGCACCTTCTGCGCGGTATCTGACAGACAGTTGGGTGCGGGGTATGAGGGCCTAGAGTGAGACGGTCGTCAAAGCCACAGGGGTCGTCTCTGCCCTGTGGAGTGGCGTCCATGATTTGGTCGAGGAGTGCCGCGCGCGCATCGAGCTCGTTGAGTGACTCTGTGATTGCGGCTTTGCGCTGGCGCAGATGGTATAGGCTCGATTCCGGGGACGGGAAGAGCGCGCTCCATGCCTCTCGATCAAGGGCGTGGGTCCAGGTGACGACTCCGCCTAGTTTGGTGGCACCCTGAACGCGCGGATCAGCCTCGAGCGCACGGATGTTGAGATCCACCATGCGATCTGATACCGTAAGAATGCCACAGCGTTCGGAACAGTAGCGTGAGAGTGGGGTCTGCGCTGCCTGAAGACAAGAGGTGCGTCTGCACTTTTCTTTCCACGTCGTTCGCTGCGTCGTAGACGGCTCGCAGGGCGGACAGATGAATAGGTCCACGAGCGCCGTCTCTTCGTCCTTGATGCCCATGCACATGTTATGATACCACTGGTCGCAGCGATCACACATGATCATGTTCCGATCGGCATTATAGCGCGTCTGGCAGATGCAGTATACGCCATCGTCCTCCTCCTCTTGCTCGTATTTGGGTGACGACGGCGGATGTTTCTCGTCTTCTCTCGCCTCAGGCTGCTGCTGCGTTAGCTGTTGCTTCTTCTTCTTGGAGCCACTGGCCTTTTTCGTACTGGACGACGAGGCTTTGCTCTTTGCAGGAGCGGGGGAGTCGACGGGTGTGCTTGACTTGGATTTGGCCTTGGCTAGCTTGGACGCCGGTTTGGACACTGGTGCCGGTGATGGGGCTGGGGAGCTGCCTGGCGGTGGGGAAGAGGGTGGGTTTGAGGAGCGGTCCAGTGCGGCTGCGGCTGCGGCTGCGGCTGCGGAGGCGGAGGCGGCCTGCTGCTGCTGCTGCTTGAGCGCCTTTGCTCGTTTCTTGGGTGGCGCGGCCCACTGTGGCTCCTGAGCTGCTTCGGCTTCTGCCTCCGCTGGCGCTGCGGCTGGGAGAATCTCTGGGTCAGCATCTGCAGCGTCTGCATCGGATGGCCGCTTGGCTGGCGTTGCCATTGAGCTTGATGTTGCCGCGTTTGGATCCATGGTGCCGCTGCTGCCCCGATGTGCCGGTGCCAGTGCCGGTGCGGGATGCTGGTGGTGGAGGGCGCGAAGGAAATCCAACAAGTCAGGGTTCTCTGCTCTGCTTGGCCGCCCTTCCCACAGCCCAGCAAGACGCGTCTGCCTGAAACGTGGGCCCGTCCGCAGTGCAGAGCCATGCAGTGCAGGGCAGGGCAGAACAGGGCAGAACAGGGCAGAGCAGCTCAACTCGAGACGCCCCTGTCAGCCCTTTCCTTCCGAAACACACACCACCACCACCTCTATCACACACACACACACACACATGTCGGAACTCGTCACCGCTCTGCTCGACAAGGCGCAGGATGTGTTTGCCACATTCTCCGCCTGTCTTCCATGTGGACCCACCACCTCCACGCTCAAACTCAACGGTCGCACCTTCCAGATCGTAAAACTGCTCGGCGAAGGCGGCTTCAGCTTTGTCTACCTCGTCCGCGACACCGACTCCGGTCGTCTCTTTGCTCTCAAGAAGATCCGCTGCTCCTCCTACAGCTCCGAATCCTTTCAAGAGTCTATCAAGGAAATCGAAGCCACCAAACGCTTCCGATCCCCCTTCATCATCCCCATCTACGACAGCTGCATCGTCCAAGATGACCCTGCCAACTCCGGCACCTTGTTCGGCAACCTTCCCCAGCATGATTCCACCAACGCCGACACGGCAACCGGCAAAGTCATCTACCTCTTCTTGCCCTACTACGAAAAGGGAAACCTCCAAGACGCCATCAACGCTCACGTCCTTCACAGCACCCGCTTTGGCGAACGCGAAATGCTACACCTCTTCCTCGGCACTTGCAAGGCTGTGCGCGAGATGCACAAGTACCACCTCCCCAACGTCACTCCGCGACGCTCAGCCTCCACCTCGGCTCCTCGCATGGAACCGAACCCGTTCGAGTCCAACTCTCAGGATCCCTTCCACGACACTAACGCCGCTGCCGACCAGGACCAGGCTCCCCTCATCTCTGGTGGCTCAGACGACACCGCTTCCTACCCACCCAAGCCGTCCACGAATGGAAAGGCAAGACAGATGGACGATACGCCGGAGAGCCACGAGGGCCAGGGTCAGCTGGTTCCCTACGCGCACCGCGACATCAAACCCGGTAACGTTATGGTAGCTGATGACGGTACCACGCCTATCCTCATGGACTTTGGCAGCACCATCCGCGCCCGCGTGACCATCAAGACGCGTAAGGACGCATTAGCCCACCAGGACATGGCAGCCGAACGCTCGTCCATGCCCTACCGTGCTCCTGAGCTCTTCGATGTACCCACCGACGCTACTCTCACTGAGGCCGTAGATATCTGGTCGCTCGGTTGCACACTCTACGCCCTCGCATACCTCCACTCGCCTTTCGAAACTTCCCAGACCGTAGAACAGGG
Organism: Fereydounia khargensis; assembly: GCA_026413255.1. Classification (NCBI taxonomy): domain Eukaryota; kingdom Fungi; phylum Basidiomycota; class Ustilaginomycetes; order Urocystidales; family Fereydouniaceae; genus Fereydounia; species Fereydounia khargensis. The sequence goes on along the minus strand of JAOCZO010000014.1, from coordinate 51,574 downwards.
CGGATCCATCGCCCTCGCAGTCCAAAACGCCAGCTACAAGTTCCCGCCCGCCCTGCAAGACCCGTACTCGGAAAAGACCCGCGATATCATCAAGGCTTGTCTGAAACCAAATCCCGAGGAGCGACCGGATATCGATGGCTTGATCGAACTCACAAATGCAGCGATGCGCGCGCTCGAGTGACGGTGTAACCTTTCCACTGAATAGATAATTTGCTTGTCATCCGCATGGCTTCCGATGGTGATATGGTACAGTACAGTGCAGAGTTCTTCTACTTGGCAAGGCGTGTCTTGATGATCTCGAGTCGCTCGCGTGACGTCTTGCGCCGAGTGCCTTCCTGAAGGTTGCTAGCCAGTTGCCGCGCAATCTTGGCGACGCCAGTATGTCGGGTAGGCGTATCCCTGAGCGCTTCTACGCGCTCGATAAAGTGAGACGTGACACGTTCGTCGCGGGCAAAGAAGTATAGAGGCAAAGGTTCGGTGAGGCTAGACTCGTGCGCTTTGCCAGTAGGCAGCTTGATCAGGTCCCAGACGGCCATGAGGATCAGGTCGCCTGTTGCATTGTCCACATAGTCGCGCACTGCTGCTACGCGGTCAGACTTGTGGCGCAGGCCGTCGGTGATGAACTGCAGAACGGCGGTGCGTGCCTGGTTGACGGGATCAGACGAGCGCGAGGCGAGTGCGTGCTGCACGTCTGCGATCGCGTGAAGCAGGAAGCTGGTTCCTTCAGACATGACCAGGACCTGGAGGTAGCTTGCCAGCAAACGAGTCTGATCTGTAGCAATGCTGTGGTCCATTGCGAGCTTGAGGTTAACGCGCACTTTGCGAAGACGAGCGAGCGTGCGCGTGTCGAGCTCGATGCCCTCGTCCTCGTCGGGGAGCGTGTTGACAAACTTGGAGAGTGCACCGACCAAAACGATCGATACGCCTTCCCACCCTTTGCCCAGGCTGATCGCGTATCCGAGCGGAGTGTTGGTCGACCCACCGGCCTGCGCTGCTGCTGGCGAGTTGGCCGCCCCGCCACCGGAGAGATCCAGCAGCAAATCAAAAGTTGGCGTCGCGTATGGCAAGCAGGGCATCCACATCACGCCTGTCGATGGCCTTGAGTACGTCATGAGTCTCAAACCTGTGCGGTGGGGCAAGGCTGCCCTTGTTGCGCTGGGCAGTGCCGGAATTCGCCGCATCCGATTCGACATCTGCGCCTGGAGGCCGGCTGGCGTTGAGTTGGGAGGGAGCGACGAGCTGCAAACGGGAGAGGAGAAGCGCAATGGCCAGATAGCCCTGATTTGCATCTGTCCGCTCTCCGAGTGCCTTCGGATCCAGACGGAATGCGAGGTCCATCTCGTCGATTGCGGCTCGGACAGCGTTGCGAGTGTGCTCGCCATGCTTGCCAGGGAAAAGGGACTCGAGGCGCTCTTCGCTGATTCGCGGGAACGAGTCGCTGAGCAGATCCTTGCGGTTCAGTGCGATGCGATCGGCCTTGAATGGCCCAGCAAGCGGCTCTGGTGCTGGCTCTTTCTGCGATGCGGACGTAGACGAGCGCAGACTCAGCACTCGCTCGACCGCCTGCACTGCTCCAGAGAACGAAAGGGGCCGATTGGAAGAGGAGCCCGCGGCCGGGTGAGCCGGAGCAGCATTGGAGTCGGCCATGGTGATGAGGCGAGGTGTGATCCGTGATGGAGCGGAAGGCCGTCCGTGAACGGGGATGTGACGATGTGATGTAACAAGACGAAAGGGAGGCTGAGACACAATACAAAGTGGCGGTGAAGCCCAGCTGCCATCCAATGTGGAGGTGTGCCGTGCCTGTCCTGACTAGCTTGACCCACAAAACTGAGAACGTCACCAAAATCACAAACGGGAAGCGAGTAGGCGAGCGAGCGGGCGACCAGACTCACGCGTCCGTCTGCCTCATTCAATGGAACTGAGCAGAGATGCGTCCCACTCACATTTTTCAGGAGAGCACAATTTGGCTTCTGAGGCCAGGCCAGGAGGCTAGGCTTCGCTAGGCCGCATACAGTGAGTGCAGCACGGCACGCAGTCAGTCGAGCTCTATCGGGTGTGTTGCACTTGCACCTGTGCTCTCACCGCGTTACTCTGCTTCTGCTGCGCCACCAACACTTTGCAACGCGTGCGACAAAGCACCGCTCACAACCTCATCACATTCGCCTCCCTCACTCCGTCTCCCTTCGCTTGCTTCGTCGCCGCAGAGGGGCAGTATGGCCATGCCACAGGTCTCTCGCTCCCCCTCCCTGCCAGCGGCGCCCTCCAGCCAGCGCTATGCGTCGCTGGTCGACATTTACAATGCGCGTTACCGCCAGGAACACGACGCTGACGACTATCCCCAGCGCGACAAGCAACCCGCCGTCAGCACCGGTAGCAGCTCTAGTCCTTCCCGATCCCCTCGTCAACCCAAATCCATCTCTGCCACCACCTTCGCACCCCACAGAGGCCATCCAAGCAAAAGCAACCGAAACGGGAACGGTCACAGCAAGCGTTCCTCGACCACCACGATCGCCAAGATCCACGCAGCCCCTTCCCTGGCGGACCTGTACAACGAAAGATATCGTCAGGAGCTTGAACAGCAGCAGGCGTCATCCTCCTCATCGGCATCGCTTTTGGAACACGTAGTGACACCACCGCTCTCAGAGCATGACGAAGACATGGTCGCCGTCCATCGCGCCAATCTCCCCCGCTCCTCTCCTGAAAGCATAACGGCAGAAGAGGAAGTCATGTCCTCCGCCTCGTCAGCCTCATCTTATTCGTCTTCGTCTGCGTCGTCAACGCCGATCCTAGTGCCTCGCCCAATTTCGCCATCACCGAAGGATTATGATGCCATCTCTGTCATCTCTATTCCAGATTCGTCCAGTGACGATCTGCCCGCTCCGGCGACGCTGGGAGAGCCGAGCTCATCGCAGCAAATGCCTAGTCCACAGAAAAGGGCTCACGTCCCTGACATCACGATTGCCACCACGTCGTCGTCTGCCTTGATCCAGACGTATCATGATCCGGCATACGAGGATTGGCCTCGAGGTGGTGATCGTTTGCCGCAACGGTGGAACTTGCGCGCACGCAAATCCAGTGAGTCGAGGACTAATTTGGTTCTCGGAAGCGTTCCTCTGTTAATCGACTTGTCTATGCTAATCACGCCCGCGCTTGCCTTCCGCTGTAAGAACCAAATTACACCGTCGTGTTTCCACCCGACTTTGATGAGATTGACCTGCTCTCACAACCCGACCACCCGCTTCCACCTCCACCGCGAAGTAGGCCAGCAAAAGATCCGGCAGACCAAGCAGATCAAATGACCTTCAAGCGAGGCAAGATCTATCCCCTAGAGCAGAGGATGCCAATCAGGATCGACCCTGCGTCCCTTCCTCCCTTACCGCCCATCCCGGACGGGCCGGTCACTTACTCGATGCTCTGGCCCTTGCCCTCAACGCCCTCGGTCTCATCTCCCAATCCGGAATCGCGCGCAGCCACCGTGGTGCGTAAGGTGCGGCGTGCTCTGGAAGAGCAATCTCCTCAGCCCGTCCTTCTGTGCCCTCGCCCGCGTAAGGAAAAAGATGCTGGCGATGCCAGTCAAGATCAGGGCCCTACCCTCAGAGGTCTCCCTTCTCGCAATCGAACCAAGGCTCGCGTGGACCGGTTCTTTGCCAAAGAGACACCGACTCCTCTGTCAAAACTTCCCGAGTTTAGTTCGACTGAACGAGCTCTGCGCCGGTACATGCCTACCAGGCATGCTCAGTTGCAGGTTTTGGATGAGCTGATCGAAAAGCAGACAGAGGAGGAGAAGAACTCGTACGACTATCTCACCTTGCTCCGTGACATCTCCCGCTGGGAGCAGGGTGACACGCGTGACGAAGATGACCAGGAAGAAGAGGATTCTGAGGACGAAGATGACTCGGAGGTCGAACTTGCATGCGGTGGTGTGAATGAAGACAAGAACAAGAGAGAGCAAGAGCAAGAGCTCGAGGCACAAGTACAGGCACAATCAGTGGAAGAGCAAGAGCAAGAGCACGGGGCACCGGCACAGGCACAAGCACAGGCAGAAGCACAAGCACAAGCACAAGCAGAGGAAAAGAACTCCGATAACGACGTCAACGAGGACGATGATGTTGAAGACGCAGATAAAGACGGTGGCAGCGACGATGACGGCAGCGACGACGATGAAAGGGAAGACAAAGACATGCAGGTTGAGGATGATGACGGCGCCACCCACGGGATGGAGATCGCCGCAGATGCCGCCAACGACCCTGTCTCCAGCAGCCAAAACGAATCGCGGGCGCCATCGGCATCCAGGACTCCCTCCCCCGAGGTCGCTCGCTCCGAGGCAGGGCCATCTCGCCATCCTGCGCCGGTTGAAGCGCGGCCACAGCCTCGGCCCTTGGGAATCGCTGTCATCATTCCTACAGCGACTACCAAGCGACGACTTGGTACAGCGATCAAGGCGCCCGCGCGCAAAAAACGGAAGCGTGCGTCGAACATGGCGCCTGCGCGGACGATCACCTCGTCGCCTGAAGTAGCAGTTTCTGTCAGCAGCCAATCGCCGGCGCCCCGCATGCCTGGTGTTAGCCAGTGGTACACTCGACAAGCTAGCACCCAGGAACCAGAGCGGACGCCTCCGAGCAAAGGGCAGGCTGCTGCACCGTCACCGTCGCCGACACCGCGGATGCCCGGCGTGAGCCAGTGGTACCAGCCGCGTGCGAGCACTCAAGAGTTGGAGTCCGGATCATCCAGCCCGCCGCGCCACGACTCTCCGGCCGAGACCGTGTCGTCACAGGGCTCGGTACGCAACGGCATGAAGGGTGTGAGTCAGTGGTACACGCACCGCAGCAAGGAGCCTACGATCCAGCCGCGGCTGGACCATTACTTTTTGAATGCGCCTGCGCACAGCGGCTCTGACGATAACACCTCGCGCTCACCGCCCCGAGCGCGTAGAAGAGGCAAGCGAAAGGCACGCGACGAGCTTGTCGTCTTGAGCGTGCCGGACTCGGGTGACGAGGGTCTATTGTAAGCATAGGCGGCGCGAGAGGCATGACCAGTTTGTGGTGCAGTTCAGTTTGAGTAATGTACAGTACAGTGGAGCAGATGTGGGATATCGTCAATCGTCCTTGGGCTGGTCGTCCGGCTCGACACTCTTGATGCGCTTGTGTTGTCGCTCGGAGGTGGTGGTTGAGCTGAGCGGGTGGATGGTGCCGCTTGAATCGTCGAGCTCGTCTACGCGATGCGGGAGAGATGAGGCAGCCTGGTGCTGTTCTTGTTGTTGGTCTTCTGTGTGGTCTTGGAGGTCGGGTAGGGAAGCGGTGGAGGTATCTGCCTTTGCGGGCGATTGGTCTGGGGAGACGGGTGTGTCGTGTCCGTGGTCGGAGATTGCGTTGGGCGGGTTGAGGAAAGGGATGGGGTGGAATATGGGGTCCTGGTTATGGCTTGTGCTCGCGCTTGCAGATGGAGTTGCGGAACCGTTCTGGTGCTGCGGGGTGGGGGGGAAGGCGTCGCGGGTGGCAGTGACGCTGAGTACGCGGACGAGGGCGTGTAAGTACTTGGAGCGGGACCTGTGGTGTTGTGTGGGTCTGAGAGCGAGTTCGCAGAGCCGCTGGATAGTGAAGGGGGGCTGGGTGTCAAACTCGTCTAGCATGCCAAAGACCATGGCTAGCTCGCGCGTGGTGTCGTCGGCACTCAGCACGCGCGGGGAGACGGCGAACCGGGCCGCGTAGTACCCCTGCGCCTCGGCCGCCGACACCGAGTCCGCAGCCGCAGCCGCAGTCGACGCTGGATGCAGGTACGGCGACGACGGCTCCGCAAAGCCCGCCACACTCGCCCGGATCTTGTACTTGATCGCATCCTTCAACGGCACCCAGTCCAGACTGCTCCGTCCCCCGTATCAGCAACAGCAACAGCCACCAACACACGGCAAGGAAACGCAAACATACTTGGAATCCACTTCGTCCGTATCCGCAATCGCCTCCATCGTACTTTGGTACTCTGCACAAAACCATGTCAGAAAACCCTACCTAACATGCACAGACAGCGCACAAGAACCAACTTACCATCTCGCCATACAAAACCAGGCGCAATATCATGCGCTGCAGCACAAGCACCAGTACAGCCGTCAGCTCATCTCCATGGCACGGAAGACAGAAAAACAAAGCACTCACCATTCGACGCTGTCATATCTGCGCTGCCGTGCCGGTGATGGTGTTGGTGTTCGTGGTCGTATGCAAACCTCCGCCTCCTCCAAACCGAACGCGTCGCAAAATTTCATCTCTCCCCGATCCCCGGAACCCGAGGCCACCACTCCCACTCCCGCGTTCTGTGACGTATTACATAAGCACTCCACTTACACTGTATGGACTGTGAAGTACAATACAGTACTGTACTGTACAGTACACTGTCTAACAGTGTCGATATGCATTCAGACGTGCCATACTGGGCGCAAACACTGTAAAGAGAGTATCCGTGTTCCAGCAAAAGAAAGGGCAAGAATACGTAAAGTCCGAGAGAGTAACGTTTTGTATGAAATACGAAATTGGGAGGTTCTCGAGTACAAGAAAAGAGCAGCGAGACATAGTGTATTGTTCAGTAGCGTATAAGTGAATGCAGGGTGCGGTGCAGTTCCACGGCGGGATCCGTTGGTTCGTCAGACCACGGTAAAAAAGAGAGAGCGTGAGAGAAAATGAGAGACACACAAAGGACCCGTCCAAGCCGTCTAACCACTGCCACACGTCATGCAGGCTGCTAGCATGGCTGGCCGACTGACTCAGTGCAGCACAAGCGCCTCACGAATGTCCCTGGATGAGGCACCAATGTGGACCTTGATCTTGCCCTCGGGCCGGAGCCACCTGGCCTGCTCGCTGTTCCATGTGGACAGGTCGTACTGGTTCAGGGTAAACTTGACCTCCTTAGTCTCGCCTGCCTTGAGGAACGTCCTGTCGAACGCACGGAGAACGCGCGGGGGCTCGCCAGCCGACTTGGGGAACTGAAGGTACGCCTGCCACGCCTCGTGGCCGTCACGCTTGCCCGAGTTGGTGAGCGAGAAGGCAACTTCGTACCTAGGCTCAAACAGCCAGTCGGGCAGGCCGCTGTGTGCGTCCTTCTCTCCCCACCAGCTGTTGTCCGCACCACCAACCGCCTGGTACCACGAGCCAGAGTAGTTGAACTTGGTGTACGAGAGACCGTAGCCAAACTCGTAGCGAGGCTCGATACCCTTGGAGTCAAAGTGACGGTAGTCAACGAGCAGCTTCTCTGTGTAGTTGATCTGCGGTGTGACTGTGTCGTTGAGGTAAAGCACGTCGGCACTGTAGTCGGTGCGGTTCTTGGCGATAGTGAAGGGAAGCCTGCCGCTTGGGTTGACGTCTCCGTAGAGCACCTCAGCAAGCGCGTTACCGCTCTCACTACCGGGAAGGTTGCACCACACAATGGCAGTAACGTTGGGGTTGGTGGCAATGCTCTCCATCTCGACCTGGCCAACAGACTGGACAACGACGATCGTGTTGTTGTTGATGCTGGCAACCTGCTTGACGAGCTCCTCGCCATTGTTCCACACAGTAAGGTTGTTGCGGTCACCGACATTGTTGTCGACAGTCAGGTAGCCTTCACCGCTGAGCGCGTTGACAAACACAATAGCGACGTCAGTGTAGTTGGCAATCTTCTGGCTCTGCTCGTAGTTGTAGTCGTCAAAGTTCCACTGGAAGTCTGTGCGGTCCTGGCGAGCACGGGCCTGGATGGCCTCGTAAGGAGAAAAGAAGTAGGAGAACTCGTTCGAGCCCGAGCCCCATCCCTGACCAAGAGTGCCGTACGGCCAGCCACCTCGGTCAGCCCAGTAGTTGGCGCCCTGAGTGAGCGGACCAGCACCGCTGCCAATGAGGGCCATCCTGACGGGCTTCCTGAGCGGCAGCGCCTTCCTCTTGTTCTTGAGCAGCACAGTGCCGGCAGCCGCGACCTCACGAGCGACCTTGTAGTGGTCCTTGGTGGCGTCAATGTACTTGTTGGTGAAGGGCGAGCGAGGGTCGAAAAAGTCAAAGTTGGGCAGAGGGTAGTCCTGGTCCTGGCCGAGGTAGAACCAGCCGGCAAGAATACGGGTGGCCATGTCGTCAAGACGCGTGTCAGCGACCGAGCCGTTGTTGATGGCCATGGTCAGGTTGCCACCCCAGAGCGAGCCCTCAGCACGAGCACAGCAGAGGACGTCACCGGGCATGGTCATGTCGAGACCGGCGTTGGCAGAAGCGACACCAGCGTGCTGGGCACCCCAGTCGGACAGCACGTAACCGGGGAAGGAGAGCTCGGTCTTTAGGCGGTTGTTGAGCAGCTCCGAGTTCTGGCAGGCCCACGAGTTGTTGACCAGGTTGTAGGAGCACATGACCGAGGTGGCGCCAGCATGGATACCCCGAAGGAAGGGGTGAAGGTATATTTCACGCTCGGTTCGACCATCAATGTTGGAGCTACCCTCGTTACGGAAGTGCTCCTGCTCGTTGAGGATGTAGTGCTTCAGGTTGGCCTGAACACCGGAATCCTGCATACCGTGGACGGACTGGTAGACAGCCTCACCCTGGAGGAAGGGGTCAGCGCCGAAGCCCTCCCAGTTACGACCACCAGCAGCGGCACGGGCAATGTTCATGGCAGGGCCGAGCCAGATGTTGGCACCCTTGGTCCTGAACTCCTCACCCATAGCCTTGGCACGCTTGTAGATGAGGTCCTTGCTGAAGGTGGCAGCAGCGGTGACACCAGCAGGGAAGGAAGTGATGCGGTCAGCACCACGGACACCGGCGGGGCCATCCATGAGGCAGAGACCGGGGAATCCGACACGAGGGATGGGAGAAATGTTGCCAACACATGGTCCACGGGTCCAGCCAGAGCCGGTGGTGAGGATGACCTTCTCGGTCTGGTTGAACTGCTGAAGGTACTCGCGGGCCCTGCCGATGGCATCCTTCCACTTTTGAGTGCGACCGTAGGTCTGAGGAGTCGGGTAGAAAGGTGGCGAGTAGGGGAGCGAGTCGTTACCGTTGAAGGGCACAGGCTTGACGGTCTCGTAGCCAGGACCGCTTCCAGCGTTGTCGGTGCCACCAATACCCTGGTCCTGACGGGCGTAGAGCTCGACAAACTGGTCTTCGGGCGAGACGAGCTCGTTGGGCTCGGCAAAGATTGAGCTGGATGCGGCGAGCGCGGCGGCAACCCACGGGAGAAGGTTGGTCAACTTCATGGTTGACTACAACCCTACTTGGCTGAGGATGTAGGAGAAGGGGATGAAGTGTCGAAGGGAGTCGGGAGGCTGAGTTTCGACGGGAAGAGAAGGCCGGACGGAGGGGAATGCCTTTGAGTCTCAGCGACGGATAGCAGTCCGGGTTGTGGTGAGGAAGGATGGGCTGGGTTTTAATAGACAAAGGATACAAAGGGGCAAAGCAAGAGGCTAAAGGGTGGGATGGGTGGCAAGAGCGTGTTTCCTTTGCCTGTCTCGACGTCGCTTAGGCTCAAGCCTTGTGCCGAAGCCAAGCGGAAGGAGAAATGACTGGCGAGGCTTGACACGAGAATTGCTCAAACGTACCTTACCGACCGACCCGACCGGCCACGCTCTCTTCGGGAGGGCTCCGTCCGGACCATAGAACGGCAAGAAAAGGCAGGGCAAACACTGGGCAGGACAGTGGGGAGAATGGCGCCGCCAAGCTGTTGCAAGCGAGCAGCGTGGAGGATGGCCTAAGCGAGGTGTAGCCAAATGCAGGACGTGGTGGCAAAGAAATGCCATGAGAGCAGCAACAGCCGCTCCCGGTACAGCACAGTACGATGATGGAATGGGTGGATGACGGCGAGGCAGGAAACGGGATGCCAAGCCAACCAACCCACCAAGGCAGGGCCGCGATCTATCTTGACAGTCAGTGTGGGCAGCATGAGGAAGTGCGATTGCGCTTGAACTGGAATGGGAGGGTGCAGCACACGCAGCAGACCTGTCTGTCTCAGTGCGTGTTGTGATTACAGGCGAAGTGTGATGTGTGTGATGGGCGTGTTTTTCTTTTTCTATTTTTTTTGTGTTCCGCTTGGAATTCTCCTCATTTCACCGAGTGCCGGTGAAAAAACACTATGGAAATGGCACTCCGCGCCCGAGAGAGTCGGCAGGCCTGCATCATCTCGGACAGCAGCCATCAACTACCAACTAACTTACAGTAGACTGCTGTGCATCGGGGCCTGCTGCAACTGCCCCTTCTGGATCTCGCCACACTCACAATCACTCATAAACCAACAGAGGCTGGCCCCTGTCGCCACTCTTACTTGGACGTAAAAGAGACTCGTGCTAGAACAGCTTTTATGCAGCCTGCTTCCCGACGGGTCGACGCTAGTGTAAAGTCGCTGGCTGGCTGGCTGGTGGGCCGGCTGGCTAGCGTTACAGTATGGCCTGCATGAATCTAAAAACAGGGGCCCGCCAGAAGGGTGAAAAACAGCGTCAAAGCGTGAAGCGTGGTGTCCAAGCAAAAGCCAAACCCGGCGCGCCTGAATGAGCAGAGCAGCAAAGACGCGCAAGCGAGGAGCGAAACATGCACAGCAACCCCCTTCGCCTTCGACCCCAAACCACCGTTCAGCGGGCCCCCGCTTCCACTTGCCCATCTAGTGCAAGTGAATCGAGTGTCCTGCATTTTGCTTGTTTCGTCTGCAACGCTGCTGCAAGAACGCAGTTCAAGACTCGGGACCGACTCCTGCCTCGAAACCCTTTTTGACGAACAGTGAGAGTGATTCACCTCGCTTGGCGTGGGCCTCGCTTGTGCCTCGGTGGTCTGCAGCGATGCCCTTACCACACACACATTCAGTACTGTATCGTGTAAGGTCTGCCCGTGGTGGCTTTTTCGTCTCGCCTCGGAGCCCAGACGTGCTCTCCTTTCCGCCGATTGGTCTTGTCCACTCCGCAATAGAATTGACCGGCACGAAGAGTTCGTCCGTCAGCTTGAGGTGCTCACCACCACCATGACGGGTTACCGGTGTTCGAAGAGAGGTCATCTCTTGGCATCTGCACGAACAGCATGGTCCTTAGTCTTGCTCACCATATCTCCGGATTCTGGTGAGCCAGGGTTGACTTTATCCGCCCTTTTCCCCCCGCCTTGCTAACTCCATCCTGTGCCGTCCATGTCGAAGGATCGGCCTGGATTAGTGGATTGAAAATGCGGAGCGAGCCAGCAGCGCGCTTTTTTTTTTTTTTTTTTCCTTCTCTCGACTGCATGCCGCACCGACGGCCTCTCCGCAGGCAGCTCCCCGCGCAACCCGCACACAATTTGGGGGGCCCCAGCAACGCGTCCCTTGTATGAGACTGCTAAAATCGAAAAACCCGAAAGAAGAGGAAGAAAAAAGAGCAATGGGCAGCAACAGAGGGGCGCCTAGCTACGATTAAGACTATAACTGCGCCAAGCAAGAGTCGTTGTCGACACTCACGATGCCATCGATAAGCAAACAAGCACGCGACTGGCCAAGTCGGGCTTGCACTCGGGCTCGGGCTCGGGCTCGGGCTCGGCTCTTCGGGCTGCTAAACGAGCCGGTAAGCCGGGAACATTTTCATTCGTGCGAAACTTTTCTCCCTTCGGCTCCGAGATGATTGAAAAGAGGGAATGGGAATAATAGAAAAACCGCAGGGTCCAACGAGTGAACGAGTGGAGGGAACCAAAACTAGCAATCCTTCCATTTCACGCCCATCCATCGCGAGCACGGTACTGTACTGTACTGTACGCTATGAAACGGATCAACGTTCCGTGACTCGCAGCCAACATACGTCCCAGAATGGAAGCCACAAGCACACTCGGCAAACGTAGGCTTTCTTCGCCGCCCACGCACTCGCTCCCGCAAAAACCCAAGCTCGACCTCCAGGACGGGACACCAGAACAGCAGAATGAGGCAGGCCCTTCCTCGGTGCTAGCACGTCTACCGCATCCCCTGGTTCGGGACGGGCGATCCCCGTTCGCGGCACATCCACCGTTTCAGCAGCCAGCGCCGATCGCCACCTTCTCCTTTGACGAGAACCGAGAGCTCCACCATGACGACCGGAGTAAAAAGTACTACCGTGGTCCTCCGCCGCCTGCGCCTGTGTCCAATCCGCGGTTCCAACGAGGTCCACCGCGCGGTGCGGATCTTAACTACGGCTTTGATCGCTACGTGCAGAGGAATGAGAGTGTTCCCGAGCACCTGGACGCTCTTCTCGACTGTTTGCTTCACCGCGGTCGCAGTCGCGGCGACTCTGATCTGGACCGAGCCAGGGCGGATCTGATCACCTGGCGCGGTATCATGACCAAGATCTGTACCGCCTTTAACCAATATGCTCCTCAGCAACACGGCTACGGCCAGCGACCAAATGGCGACTCTTTCGAGCTCAATGCCATGGTAGTCCAGGACACACTCTATCTTGAGGAGTACACGTCCCCGGCTCGCAAGGCAGACAAGGCCAAACAAGACTCCGATGAGCGGCTACGACGATTCGGCTACTATGGGTACAGCTTTGAGAGCTACTGCACCGTCGATCATCCTGAAGATGTCCGCAGGCCATTTGGGTCAACGCCCACACGGTCATCAGCACCGGCCAACCTGAATCCGAACCCATACTCGGACAGACCAGCAGAGAAGGTGCGACTCGATCCGCCTGGCTGGTCCGGCGATGTGAATACCAACGTGCAGTGGTGCCAGGTGGTCAAGACCAAACTAGGGTCGCACCGTCTCATCCTCGGTGGCGAGGTGGACTGCGCTCAGATCGATCCGCAGACGAAGCGAGAGACGACCGTCGAGCTCAAGACCTCGATGCGCATACGGCCCGCTTCTGGCCCAGAAATGTCTGACGCGCTGCGCTTTGAAACCAAGCTTCTCAAGTTCTACATGCAGTCGTTCCTCCTGGGTATACCCAAGATTGTTGTGGGGTTCCGCGACCCACAGGGGTACATCCTGACGCACCAGGAGTTTGAGACCCTGTCTATCCCACGACTTGTCCGTGCTGGTCCAGGCAGAGAGCAGAGCGTATGGGAGCCTAAGGACAGTCTTGGATTCGGTAACAGCATCCTCGACTGGGCGAAAGACATCGTTCGGTCCCAGACCGCCACCTCTCACGGTGCGGCGCTACCGACAACAGAAGAGGGGCTGAAGAGCTACCCGGTGTTCCGCATCTCGTTCGTGGCGCCCTTTCACGAAGTCACAATACGCAGGCTTGAGCCAGACGAGGTTGAGGCCGTCAAAGACCATGGCAGCAGCGGAGAGCGAGTCGGATTCTTGACGCGTAGGTACTATGAGTGGGTGCAAGAGCAGCAGTGACGCGAAGCAGTTTGAAATGCAGTGCGGTGCCGTATCGAACGCGAGTCAGAACGTCTGCCGGTGAGGAGGATCTCGTGGTCTGAGCGAGCGCGAGTGAGTGCATATGTGGAGGTGAGTCGGATATGAAAGACCATCTTTGCATCAATCATCATCAACCCGTGTTGGACGCTTCGAGATGAGCCGACCGAGCGCGCACCATCTGATTGGGCCACTGGAGGCGCTGGGTCTGGACTCGACGGAACAAGCACGTCTGCCTACGGAGACGATATCGCACATCTCGACGTACCTGAGCGATGGGGAGGTGCGGGTGCTATCGAGCTGCAGCGTCGGGTACCGTAATGTGCTACTGCCACGGCTGTGGAGACGGGTGCGCATCAGGTCGCCGAGCAAGCTGATTGAGCTGCGGCGGCTGGTGGAGCAGTATGCGCATGTCTCGCCGGACCTGCTGAGGCTGGGGCATCCGCTGATCCACGTGCGCGAGGTGGACGTCGAGCTGCCGGAGCGGTACGTTTCGCTCGACCACGAGGTCCTGCTCGCCCTGATGCGCGGACGCACCATCACCACGCTTCGCTGGAGCGCGGAGCAGTTTCCCGTCCCGGCCCTGTGGACCCTGCTCGCCCCGACGCTGCACACGCTTGAGGTGGACTGCAAGACCTTCTGGCCCGCCCACGAACGCCTCACCGCCCTCACGAGCCTGCGCAGCCTCACCCTCACCAACTACGACGCTCACCTCTCCCCCCCGCACCTACACACCCTCCTCGCCCACCCCCACCAGCAAATCACCCACCTCTCCATGTCCACCTCCAAAACAGACATCCTCCACTCCCTCCCCCTCATCCATGCCCGCGCCTTCGCAAACCTCCAATCAATAGACATCTTCCCCGTCACCCCACAACCCCCCCTCGCAGACGCCCTCATATCCGCCGCCAATTCCCTCCTCTCCCTCCGCATCATACTCGACATCTCCCCCTCCTTCAACAACTTTAACTTCCTCTGGTCGCAGCTCGCCGGCAAGCTCCCCCACCTCAAACACCTTGAGGTAGACCCACATCCACAGCAAAATACCGCTCCGAGCTTCTTCGACTTCCTCAACCAGTGCCCCAGCATCCTCACTGTAAACGGAAGACGAGTAGACGCCGTCCCTCCCTGCTTGGGCACCTTCAGTCCAGACGAACCGTCAGGCGCTCTCCCCTACTAGTTGACACAGGTTGCATTGGATCGCTTTGCTTTGCTTTGCTACATCACACGAGCCACCAACTGCCGCCACACAAACAGCGTGATCGAAACCGTTCCTCGTCGCCCACAGACGTCGCCTCGCATCGCAGACACACTTTGCGTCTCCGTCCACCGGGTGCGATTAATGTCTTGCGCACGATATCGCGCTCGGACGCCTCCTTGCTCGCCGGGGCGGACAGGACGCTCTTTTCATCCAGCAGGTCGCGAGGGTGCAGAAATAGTGGGACGCAGTCGACCAGTGCCTCTTTCTCCAGCGCGGCGAGGAGCATCTTTTGCTCCTCGCCCCGCCCGGACGTCAGACTGCTTGTCCACCAGCTTGCATCGTCAGCCCCAGCCGCCGTGTCGGCGAGCACCCGTGCTGCTCGAGACAGGTCGACTGCGCTCCCGGACAAAATGTGGCGCAGCGAGTCCCGCGCCAGCTCGAGCTGGTCAGATACTGCCACTACTCCTGCGCTCGCGCTTGACTGTGGCGCGGGCCGGTTCTCGCGCTCCGTCGTGCTCAGCAGCCACGTGCGGAACTCGTCGAGGCCGCGTAGGACGGTGACGAGGAGCATGCGCGGCGTGCGGAAGGTAAACAGCCGCACCAGCGCGTCGTCTTTCTCGCTGCCGAGCACGGCCACTTTGCCCATCCCGTCCAGCAGGCCAAGCACCCACTGCAGCTGTGCGAGCAGAGACCACACCGCGTCCAGTCGGTACATGGTCCGGTCGCGGGCCTGTCCAAGCAGCTGGTGACACAGGGCGAGCTCAAGCGCAACCCGCTCAGTACCACCCGTACCGTTCCGCACGAGCGCGAGCTGCAGCTCGATCAGCCGCAGCGCCTGCACCATGCTGACCCTGCTGCGCGCACCAGAAGACCCGTCTGCACCCTCAGTCTTGACGTCACTATGCCCCTGACCCGGAACTGACGTCATACCGAGCAGTTCGGCGGCACGCTGGATCGCACCAACGAGAAAGTCGGCGCCCCGCTCTTGCGTAAAGATGGCACGCGAGACGTCGACTGGGTCTGATCGCCGCAGCATGCACAGGCCTGCCAACTTGGCGGCGTATGCTTCGTCAATGCCAGCCTTTGTGATTCCAAGAAGCGGCATCTTCCAGACGGCAAGACGCATGCGCGAGCTCGAAGCACTCTCCCGAGCCAACACGGCAGCCAGCACGCCGTTGGGTGAAACCGCTGGCACCGAGGCCCGGCAGGCCGTTTGAGGCGGCACCAATGTCTTGTCTCCAAGCGAACCGAGGGAATGCGCATCCAGGCACTGTATGGTTTCTGTCCATCGGAGTACGTCGTCCTCACGCGGCCGTGTGGCCGTCAAGGTGGACAGGATGAGCGCGTTTGAGATTGGTAGTGGGAGGTTAGAAGCCTGGACGGTGAGAACGGTCGTCTGTTCGAGTCGCCTCGTCAACGCATGTCTGGGCTGCCATTCGATCCGGGTCGTTGTGGCCTGGTCAGTCTTGCGGCACTCTAGGGTCTGGAACGCCTCACTGAGCTCTTCCGGAGCCTTGATCACGTCCCAGACCTTGACGAAGCTGGATGGGACAACCTTTTGTAAATTTAGACAGTTGACGGGTTGCGCAAGGGTGGCAATTAGGCGAAGCGAGTGCAAGGTCTCCGTCTCGGCGGACGGCTTGTTGTGCAAATGAACAAAGTCGAGACTTGTGAGTCGCGCAGATCCATCGAGACCAGCCTCGTTTTCCTGCACCTGGCCCTCGGATGAGGTCCAGGTGGAAATGAGCGGGACGCGATCGAGGGGTCTGGTGACCATCGTGACGTTCTCAGCCCTGAGATTGATCGTGACTTCTGTGAGACTCAGAGATGTGTCGGCTGTAGCAGAGGCCTTGGTGGCAACCAACAGGATGGATTCACCTACCGCCATGCCGACGGCGAGATGAGAAATGTTTGCGCCCGATTCTTGCCAGTCAAAGGGGGAAGTCTGCGCTGCCGAGGGCGAGGTGGAAGTGCTGGCCTCTGGTTCAAACGTCGGCGGTGCCGGTCGCAGAGCCATTGTGGTCAGGGAGGACTGGAGGATGGAGAAGGGCAGATTGAGGCCTGGGTCTGCGGCTGTTGAGGAAGAGGCTCGATTGGCGGCCGGGTAGTTGTCGGCATTCTTGCAGTAGAGGAGAGATATTTGGGACTGGTGGCCAAACACGACAAAGGCCTGATCCGGTTGGGGTCCTGCCACCTCCTCCGAGTCGAGGAAACAGGGACCGCGGCTGGCCTCTCGCTCAAAGCCGGACTGCTCGTTGTCAGCGCGTGCAACCCACTTTCTCTTGGCGCTCAGCCATACGATCTTGCGGACACCGCCGCATAGTTCTGAGCGCACGGTCTGGTCGTTGCTCATGTCGCTTGCCTCCATCGTTTGCCCCTGGTCGTTGACTTTTACAGGAGCATCCTTGTTTGCTTTGCGAGTGGTTTCATCCTTTCGGTCTTGGTGGACTGGCACGGCTTGGATGAGTACCCAGTCATTCAGGGAGCCGGTCTGGGCTCGAGACCAGATGCAAAGCTTTCCCGTTGGTGTCGACAGCTTGGGTGGAGTGGTAGCAGCAGATGAGAGAGGGAGCGGAAGCGGTGTGTTGGCAGCACCTGAGAGGGCTGGATCGTTAGGAGCACTCGCGGTCGACAGAGTGCGGGAGGCGAGGGGAAGAGAGGTAGCAGGCAAAGCTGCGGCGTTGGAATTTTGCTCAATTTGGTGAAGAACCTGTTGTTGTTGGGCAGAGATACCAGGAGATGTCCCGCGAGAGGGAAGGTGAGCGTGCTTGAGAGGGAAGTAGGCTGCGAGGAAGAAGCCGCAGTGGCTAAAGGTGATGGCCTCTGGGCCGGCATACTCGGTCGTCGGAAGTGGAGAGTGAGAGGCGGCTGCGGCAGTAGCCGAGGCAGCGCTGAAGAGCTGGTTAGCGGTGACGGGATCGGCTGGAGGGTACAAGAGGCACGGCTTTTGCTGATGGGTCGATGGACGTGCGCTGGCCGCGAGTTGGGCGCTGCTGCGGAGGACTATGTGTGGACGAGCGTTGGAGGGCGAGGCGTGTGCAATGAGATTGTGACGAGACCACGCAATCTGGCTGTTTTGGGGCAGTACTGTATGAGTGGATGCTCTGAGATTCTCTCTACTAGCAGGTACGGTATCAGACTTACCCCTTGTCAGCCTGACCATCTTGATGGGACTGAGCGAGCGTTTGGTGAGTAAGGGCAGACCCGAGCTTGGCAGACCGAGCGAGGAGATCTCGTTGTTTGGAAGAATGGGTGTCGGAGATCTTCCTGCGCTTGGGCGAGGACATGGTGCTGCGTCTGCCCTTGCTCTGCGTGGCGGCAAAGTGGATTGAAAGGGCAATGCGAATACGGTAGGTGGAAAAGGTGGAGAAGAAGGACGAGTGGAGACGCCTGTCGATGGGTCTTTTCACAAAATTTCGGCTCCGACTGAGCGTTTCCTGTCACTCACTGTCAGTGTCGATTCTCACTCACTCCCTGCACAAATTACAGTACTGTACGCGTGTGTTGAATGTGCATTGGATGTGCATTGGCTGTGCATTCGCAGTGCACGGGGCGACACGCTCTCCTTGGCTCCACCTTTCCTCGCTTTCTTGGCCTCCATCCTTCTCTCTTGGTCGCGTTGCTCAAACAAGCAAGCAAGATGGTGTCCGAACGGCTGCAGTACGAGTATGGGCAACGCGATATATCCATGCAGTAGTGAGTGCCAATCAAGTCTCGTCTGCCAGACGGCCCTCGTCCTGACTCGAATGCCCACCTCTGACAGTGCCCAGCTAGGATACGGCACCAACTGTCCAGAGGGAATCTATGTCCAGCTCGATGATGACGACACCCATCGTGAGCACATCTCTCTCACTCACGATCAAATGCCTCATTCTGACCCTCGCCCTCATCCTCCTTCGGCCCAGTCTGGCACTGCGTCATCTTTATCCACGGCGGTCCCTTTTCAGGCGGCATCTTTCGTTTTGACATTGTCTTCCCACCGTCCTATCCACTCGCCACACCTCAAGTCTTCTTCCCACCAACACTGATTCACCCGCTCGTTGAGCCGATCTCCGGACAAATGTCGCTTGCACTCCGTTTTCCCAACGCATGGCGGCCCCGGCAAGATTTTGTCACACATCTGCTCGCGTTTGTCAAGGATGCCTTCAAGAGCGAGACGCTCGATAGTCTGCGCGAGGGACTGGCTGTCAACCTGGATGTTTTCAAGTGAGTTTCTTTGGGGCTGGCGTTACTCGCAAGAACCAGTCTGCTGACCTGTGGCCGTGGGGTCATGTTGGCAGGATGTACCGTGACCAACGTGCAGTGTTCAATACGTTGGCTCGCCAGTCCGCCGTGCTGTCTACAGCTCCCTCGAGCCTGTACGATCAGTCGGGCGGCAGTGGGTTCCCCAACCCGAGCGTCGGACTCGACGAGCGTGGAACTGGAGCAGGTCAGAGAGGGGACGGCCAGAACAAGCCAGAAGAAGCGAACGGCATTCTCTTTTCAGAGCTTGACCAGGATCAGATGGCTGCACTTCGGCGCGAGATCTTCGGCCACAGCTCATAACAGCAAGTGGCCCCGCCTGGCCGCGTATTATACCAAGGCCAATGTCACACAGATACCCATACCTCATTTGAATCAAGACAAAGTTGCAGCAAGTCTATATATACGGCGATATGTACAGTTCAGCACAGTACAGTACAGTGGTCAGGCTCGTGGTCACGCACGGGATCAGGAGCAAGCGGATGCGGATGCGGATGCGCAAGCAGCGGCGGCCTCGGCCTCCTTGAGCTTCTTCTCAGCGGCAGCCTTCATCTCAAAGTAGTCCTTGTGGAGGCCGCACTCTGTCTTTCCACCCTTGTCCTTCCATCGACCGGAGCGTTCGCCACCGTCGGCGCCAGGAGCGGCGGTCGAGTGCCAGTCACCGACCGACTTGAAGCCGAGGTCGAGCAGCTCGTTGTAGGGGACGCTGTTTGCCTTTGCATACTCGTCGACTTGAGCAAAAGACCAGTTCATGAGCGCATTGACCTTGATCAGACCTGTCTCGTCCACCTCGACCGCAGGGAGAGAGGCTCGGTCGGCTCCCTGGGACCTTCGTCGACCGGTAAAGACGGCACGGACACCAAGTTGCTCGTAAGCACGGCGGGCAGGCTCGACCTTGACCAGGTAGTCGTACAGGTCCTCGTCCTTCTCCCAGAGCGACTCGCCCCACTTTTTCTCAAACGCGCTCGCTGTCTCTGTGCCAGGCGGGTAGTAGATGTGCATGGGCGCGGCGTAGTGGTCCGCGAGCTTGTGTGCCAGTGTAAGGGTCTGAGGGAAGTGGTAGAGCGTGTCGACAAAGATGAGCGGCACCAGGTGCTTGTCGCTACCGCGGGCCTTGCTGATCTTGGAGATCATGTCGACGGTGATGCAGCCCGTGAGACCAAATGCTGTCGTCTGGTACAGACCGGGAAGGTTGTCGATCGCCCACTCGATAATGCGCTGCGGCTCGGCCTCACCGAGCTCGGCATTGATGCTGGACAGGTTGTCGATCACCTGCTTGATCTTGGCATCGACCTCGGCGTTGGCGGCAGTTTGGTTGGCGACAGTCATGTTGCAAGCAGAAGTGGGTAGGTGGTGTTGCAAGGGAAAGAAGGACGGATGGTGTGCGAAATCCCATACCTGTCAAAAGATGCAGCCCAGTCCACTTCCCAGATGCAGCAAGAGTTTCGAGGCGACTCGAGATTTCTGAAACCCCGGACATAAAGAGATTGATCAAATCGGAAATCGGTCGGTCGCCCGATCGAGATGGATCGGGCACAGAGAGGAAGCGGGCAAAGTCCCGTGCCCGTGGACCCTGGGAACGCGGCGGAACGCGTGTCGAGGTTGGGAACCCTGAATTGTAACAAATCACAGAGGGAAAGCCATGCCACGCCACGCCGAGGGGACGAGCATAGAGTACTGTATGGCACTCACTGTTCTTTTCATTTCTACGGTCGAAGCGGTGTGGGAAAGAAAGGGCCAAAACCTTAAATCATCACGCTGCAGCCCTTCTCTGCTAATGCTGTTGCTGCTATTGCTGCTGCTGCCGCCGATGCTGTTGCCTTGCCCAATGATTGTGATTGTGACTGTGATTGTGGCTGCTTCTGTGGCTTGACGCCGACTGTCTCAGCTTGTCTTCCATCATTCGGTATTCGGTGGGTCCGCGGTGGGGCCCACCTGCAGAAACAACAATATAAGATTCGAGGGTTGGCCCCCGAGGTCAGAGCTGGGAATGTGAGCTGCCCCGAACCCCTTCCCCTTCCCCTTCCCATTCTCCGAGAGGGAGACGGAAGCGGAGAGGCAGAAGAAACAAGAACAGGCTGCCTTGGCTTGCTTGGCTAGGTCGAATGCACGTTCCGAGGACGCGTATGTGCGTGCGGACTGGCAAGCGGGCACGCGGGCAGCAAGAAAGCGGTGCAGCAGCAGCAGCAGCAGCAGCAGCAGCAGTAGTCTTCTCTTGCGTGTATTACTGTAGTGTTACTTTCGCCCTCTTTTGCAACCCCCGACTCAGCCTGCCTGTCAGGCCAACTGGCTCCCCCGCCCTGCCCTGCCCGCCCGCCCGCCCGCCCCACGCCACGCCACGTCCCGCTCCTTGCCTCCTATCCCATCCCATCCCATCTCCTCCATTCTCTGCCTCGACTCGGTCTTGCCCTGCTGGTCGGTCATATCAACATCCTGCCCTCGCCGAGTGCCCGCTGACCAGTGCTCACTTTATTGCTGCTTCCTTCCAAGCCAGCGGGTCCTGACGTTATCTATCCCACCTCGCTTCCGGCTACGATTCCTTTTCTTGTCCCCTCCCTCGACCAACTTTGCCCACCCGCTCCGCCAGCAGAGCAACTCCGAGGCCCAGGTCACACGAGCCTGCCCATCACACCAATCAGCAGCTGCAAAAGTGGACCACGGAGGTGTTCCTTGCCTTTCAATCTCAAACCTGCCATGCGCCTCAAGCCAGAGTCCTTGCAGCCTTCGAGACACCAACTCTGAGCAGCCCCCAGCATACATTTATCCAGTCACAACATGTATGGATACATTGGCAAGATTCAACGGGTAAGAACCGACACCATCAGCGTTACCAGTATTCTTCATGCTCACACACACCATCGTATCACAGGCGAAACAGCCTTTTTCACCTCCCTCTTCTCCAGACTCGTTCACACAGCAAGATACACCAGACCTCGCAGGCGACAATGGCACTCTGACCTCGCCATCCTCCACCTCCAGCCTGCCCCCCTCGGCCATTGACAGTCCTCCTGCCGCAAACCAGGCTATCCGCAAACTGTATAACATTGCCTCTCGCGTCCCAAGTAGCTCCTCTCACACAAATCTTCGCCGTCTCTCCAACTCTATCGAGCCCGAATCCGCCTCTGGATCACAGTTTGATAGTCTCCACGACCTCCTCGAGCGCGCTGGATACCGCGAGACACGAGTCATCACTCCGGACCGCTCACGACTAGTCGAGATGGCATCCAAACTCACTGGCACCCCGCCGACAGCGGATGACAAGCCCAAACCCAAGGCCATCCCGCCATCATCATCATCTCCAAGCCAAGGCGGCTCTCCCTCCCAGGCTGCACTCACGCTCCGCAAGACAATGCAGCGCGCCTGCTCAGACACCACTCGTCGCCCTCCAGAGCGCCAGCTGCGTTCGACCAAGTCGGCAGGCTGGCTCTTTGGCGCCTTTTGGCGCTCCAATCCGACCCCGTCCGACGCCCCACCACTCCCGTTCCCAGTACCCTCGATCAGGATTGATGTCCCCTCCGAGACAGCTCCAGCTCCAGCTCTAGCTCCAGAGCCCGAGTCGCGCAAGTCCTTCAACACGCCACCACGGACAGCCTCTGCGAGCGATCAAGGGTCTGGCAGCCACACACGCACGCTCCGACCACCAGCGAGTCCCAAGCGCACACTCCGACGCCAGACGAGTCGTAATCAGCTTTGGACGGGCAGTCTCGCGTATCGCCAGTCCAAGGCCAAGGCCAACACGGCACCCGTGCGCGGACTCGTTTCCCCCCTCTCTGTCGCAGCCGGAACGGACACGATCGCGGCGGCTGATGCATTTTTTGAGCAGATCAACGCAGCGCGCAAGGGTAAGCGTCGACCAGGTCTCGTGGACGCCTTCAAGGAAGATGCGAGCCCTGCGCAAGATGTGAACGCCTCGCCGACGAAACAGCGTCGACTGCGGCGCGAGCGAAACGAGTGGAAAGAGAGTCTCAGTGGGCTTGAGAGCCTCCAATCCAAGCCAGCACCTGCAACTGTTCCTGCTCCTGCTCCTGCTCCTGCTCCTGCTCCTGCTCCTGCATCATCGGAGGTGAATGCGACTGCCACACCCAGCGCGGTACCGCATCTCCTCAGCAAGCCAGCGCTGCCCTTCCTGACCACCGACCCGGCCGTGGTGCTACGCAACGAGTCGTGTCTTCGCCCAGCTCATTTGAGCGTCAAACGTATGAAGTCGGTCGAGTCGCTTTCGCGCGCACTGCACTCTTCTCCACCCACGCCTGTCCCAGAGCCACCTCGGCTCGTCCTGACCTCACCGACCGGCGTGCACTCTCCGCAAACGATAGCGCTGGACGGCACAGAGTTTGAGCCGCGCAGTTGGCCAAAGAACGACGGGCAGACGGTCCTGATTTCCTCTCGCAAAGTCAAGGTCAAGCGTAAACGTCCTCTGGCCAAGAAGAGCATCAACACACCTCCTCCTGTGGCTGCTCCAAGACCCGCGGCAGGTGCAGGGGCGGGGGCCGAGGATGATCCGTTTAGTCAGCGGGACGCTAAACCGGCAAAGCAGTTTGTCGTACGTGGTCAGAGCAGGATGGCAAAGATCCTGGGCGACGAAAATGCTGGTCCAGTCAACGTTGATTCCCCGACTAGGTCAAGACGGTCCAGGACCTTGGCCTAGAAACTACAACTACACACACACGCTCCCTTGTCTCGGTCTGTATAAACTCAACATTTGATACCGCTCGCATCCACCATACACACACACACAAACACATTCATTGTTTCGATCCTTTTCAACTGGTTTAAATTTGCATGGAAACATGATTGGATAAACAAGAGTGTCCGTACGCATGTTTCCGTCGCGCGATTCGGCTGGATTACAGTGGTGGTGGTGGTGTATTCGATAGGATTGGAGGAGGCGGGGGGCGCTTAGACTGTCAAGTGGATAGTGTAGGGTGGGAATGGGTATAGACGGATTTGCGAATGTGAGAGACTGTGTAGGCTTTGCCAAGTGAGGTGAGGTGAGGTGAGGTGAATAGACGACGAGATTAGCAGAGGGAAGGGTAGACCTTCTTGCAGCGCGCAACGATCTTCTTCACGTCCTGGCTTCGTGCACGGGTCGTGATGAGCAGCGCGTCTGGTGTATCGACGACCACGACGTCGTCTACGCCCAGACAGGCGATCGGTCGACCGGACGCGGGGACGACCAGACCACCGGCCTGCGACTCGGTCACCACAAGTCGGTGGTCTCCAAGCACGCGCGCCTCGTTCTTCTCGGCCGGGATCAGCTCGGCAAGCGACGCAAAGTCACCCACATCATCCCAACCGAACGTAGCTGGAATCACGGCCACCTTGCCCACCTTGGCCGCCGGCTCAGCCACCGCATGGTCAATAGCAATCTTGGGCAGCGTCGGCCACACCTCAGCCACCACCGCGTCGCGGCTACTCGTGTCCCACGCACTCGCAATCCTGTCCAGACCGGCATACAGCTCCGGTACACTGTGCTTGAGCAGGTCGAGAAGCACCTTGGCCTTGACTACAAACATACCACCGTTCCAGCGGTACTCGCCCGTGCTCAGGTACGATGCGGCCGTACGCGCGTCAGGCTTCTCCTTAAAGTCAGCCACGATGCGGGCGTTGGGCGCCTTCTCTACGTCAAGACCTTCGCCGAGCTTGATGTATCCAAATCCAGTGGACGGGTGCGAGGGCGCAATACCGATCGTAACAAGGTAGCCCGCCTTGGCAGTCGCCACGGCCTCCGTGACGGCCGACTCGAACGCATCGCGACCGGAAATGATGTGGTCGGCAGCAAAGGAGCCGAGAACCGCCTCTGGGTCGCGCTTCTGCAGGACTGCGGCGGCGAGACCAATGGCAGCCATCGACTCCTTGGGGGAGGGCTCGGCGAGGAGGTTGGACGAGTGCAGCTCAGGCAGCTGGTCCGCGACACCGCCGACGTGGGCGGCACCGGTGACAATCATCATGCGCGAAGGTCCAGCGAGCGGAAGGAGGCGGTCCCAGGTGCTCTGAAGAAGCGTGCGTCCACTGCCTGTCAGGTCGAGCAGGAACTTGGGGTAGCTCTCCCTGCTCAGCGGCCAGAGACGGGTGCCGGCACCTCCGGCGGGAACGACTGCCCAGAGACCGAGGGTAGGCTCAGCAGTGAGGATGGGCGCGGGCTGGGCAACAGCGCCGAGGCTGCTGATGGCGAGGTGCGGGGCCATGTACGATGCGCCGCCAAAGTAGTCGCTGACCTTGTCAGGCGAGGGGGCACGCTCCATGCGCGGGATGCCCATGACCATGGGCGAGGGCGTAAGCGAGCCGGGAGGGGAGCCATTGGCGTAGAACGAGTTCTTGCGCTGGGCCATCCTCTCGTTCTGGCTCTCGAGCGCGTCCATGCGCATATGCAAGCGGGAGAGCTGGAGAGGGCAACAAGGTCAGTACGCCATGACGACAGATTGAGGGGCGTGCGGAGGGACCGAGGGCTTACCTCCTTTGAGATGGACGCAAGGCCAGCCATAACCTGCTGCATGGAGGCTTGTGATTCCGTCACGTTGCCCATGGTGTCAAAGGGGGACCTAGAGGAGTCCGAGTCGAGCGAGAGCTGAGCAAGGCGGTCTTCCGTGTCTTGCGCGGACGAGGCCGAGGAAGAGGAGGAGGACGAGTCAAAGACAGCAGATACGTGGTTGGTGGAGAGAGGCCGAGGAGCGAAGAGAGAAGTGATGTTGGTGGGCTTGGGGGTGGACGGCGAGGAGGACTTTTCTGGCTCGGGAGGAGGAATCGAGATGTGGGTTGCCTCAGGGGCAGCTGGAGCAGGAGCGGGGGCGTGAGCGCGGGTACTGGTAGAGGACGATGAGGAGGGAAAGGGAGATGGTTGGGCAGGGTGCAAAGGCATAGCGAGAGGATTGTGGTACTTTTAAGGTAGTTGAGAGACTGAAAGCAAGAGGTAAGGTCCAGCTGAAACGGGTGTGCGGCAGGGGCTTGAGCGGAGGTTGGAAAGCAAGTTGGTGTGTCTTGTCTCGTGTCGTGTATGCTGTGTGCGCTAGTAGTGCTGCTGCTGCTGTTGTCGTTGATGATGAACGGTGGTAAAGGAGGATTCCGCTGCCGATCTCCGAGCGACCCAGGAATTGAAAGCTGCTAGCTCAAATCGAAAAGAGAGAGGGGGCAACGGGGGCAGTGGAAGAGAAGAGAGGGAAGGAAGGAGAAGCAGCGTCTGTTTGTGAGACGAGTTCTGACAGGCAGAGAGGCAGACGGAAGCCGATGCGGGGCGCTTAATTGAAAAGAAAGAGGAGTGTTGACGAGACGGGGAGGCGGAGGTGGAAAGCAGAGTAAAGTGAATGGGGGGGGGGGGGGGTGCCGGGTGCGTGTCCGGGTGCGGTGCGGTGCGGTGCGGTGCGGGTGCAGGTGCAAGTGCAGGTGGAAGGCGGCAGGCGGCAGGCGAAAGGCGGCAGGCAGGAGGAAGCAGACTACGAGTGCCTTAGTGGTGCTGCAGAGGGGATGCGTGGATGTGACAGTGTGACAATGTGAGGATGTGATGCGATGGTGGTTGTCGGTCGGCGTTGAGCGAAACTCATTTGTCTCGCTCAAGGCACCAAGCGACGCAAGCGAGCCCGTCTACCACTTCCAGTGCCTCCAATACAATACGCACGTTGGGTTGGCTCGCAGAGTTGATCCGAGCCACAGACAAAGTCGCATACGCAGACGCACGCACACCTGCCAATTAAGCACGATAAACGAACCATGTTGCGCTCATATACAGCACAGTACGCACACGCATTCGAGCTGAGCTGAGCCATATGCCACGCAGAGTTGTAGGGCCCAAGGGTGGGTTGCGTTGCGTTGAACTGCGTTGGGTTGGGCTGTGCTGTGCTTTTCGCGCGAAGAACCCGATCAGTACAGTACCTACGTGGCAGACGCACAGAAGTTACGCTCACATGCCCTCTCTGCCTTGCCTGACCTGGCATGACCTAGCTTACAGTAGCCTAGAGCAAGAAGCAGAGTACTGTACTGTACAGTACTGTATGCGCAGGCGCGCCATGAGAGAGGGAGAAAGAGGGCGCAAAGCACTTTGACTCACTCGGCAGCAGCACCGGCTGCAGCTCGGCCAGCAGAAGCAGCATTTCTGATTCAAATCCAGGGCATGGACCTCCAGCGCTTCGGCACACCGCGACGCTCGTTCGGGACCCATTCTCTTCCTCTCCTAGACTGCTGCAGCCCGGCAGATCCACCAGCTGGCTTCTTCAATCCTCCCCTTTCCCTCCACTGCTACAGGTGGCCGGGGCGGGCGTTGGAAACGGAAACCTGCCGGCGCTGGACGGAGCCTTACCTTGGCCTGTCGCTCGGTCGCCAGTCAGCCAGCCAGCCAGCTAGCCACTACGGTACGGCACTGTAAAGCTAGCAAATATTGGCTGCGTTAGGGCCTTTGTGATTTCGTCTAAAGCAAGACAAGCCGCAACTTGGAATCGAGAAACAATACTACTGTACCATCAACGTGGTCTGGGACTGATGCTGCTGCCCACTTGCTGCAACGCTGCTTGGCACGCCGTCCTTACATGACACGCACAGCCCCTGCGACCCTGCGACCCTGCGACCCTGCGACCCGGCGACACACGCACGCCGCTGGCTGTCGATCCGATTTTGACAGCATTGACTCGCCCGATATCCATGCTCCTGCACCGGCACCGAACGAACGCTCGGAGTTGCTTGTACTGTACAGTAATGTGGGCTGGATAGACAGAAGAGTACAGTGCTGTACCTCCACTCGACGCGAGTTGCGCGTGCTCGGCCAACTTTGCAGCTCCGCCCTCGCCTGTCTGTCAATCACATCTCACCGTACGGCACGGTACCTAATACCTCACCTTGCCTTCACTCACCCACAACTGGTCGCATAGCGTGACCACCACCACAACACGCGCCAGTGCAGCGCATATGTGGGCACCACTCGGCGATTATGGTGGAGATCCTTCTTTCGAACACCAGCATACGCCTCGTTAATGCTACCCCTGCACAGCTGCGCTCCTTACAAGAACGTCAGGCGGAACTACTCAGCCTCACAGATCAAGTGAGCCATCTCCAATCTGCCATCGGCAGCCTTTACTCAGATCCAAAACACAACCTCGGGCTTCACCTCCGGAAAAGCGAGCAAGAGGAACGTGTGCGGCGCCTGCGAGAGGACGGTGTCACCGAGCGCAAACAGCTCAAGTACAAGCGGGAACAGCTAGAGGCTCGAACGCTCGAGTTGCGCCAACGGCGAGAGAGGCTCAAGCGCGCATGGTACACCTTGAACGCCGAGCAGCAAAAGCGTGCCTCTACGGCCTCTACCATCGATCAGCTGCGTGCGAAACTGAGTCAGGTCGAGCTCAGTCTGCATGAGCGACATGCAAAGCTGCTTCGTGCCTTGGAAGAGGTCTATCCGATAGAGCTCATCGATGCATCCGCGCTACTCTATTCCATCGCCGGTGTGCCCTTGCCGAACGCTGTGGCCAGCTGTCCAGCATCAGAACTCGAGTCACAGGACAAGATGATGGAGGAGATTGTCAAGGCACACAACATCAAGGCCGACCAAGGCGATCACACCGACGGAAGTAAGCTGCGGACGTACCATTCACTCGATGATGACACAATCAGCACCTCTCTCGGTCTCGTTGCGCAGCTTGTCACCCTGCTTAGCTCTTATCTTGCCACGCCCGTTCACTATCCTATGGCGACGCCCGGCAGCCGAGCGGTGGTCCTCGACACGATCAGCATAATGAATGGACCCAGAGCGTGAGTGACACGTCTCCTGGCATGACTGTGCATTCGTATACTGACTTTGTGTTTCAACATGGCAGGTTTCCGCTGTACGCCAAGGGTGTAGAGCACTACCGGTACGAATATGCTGCTTTTCTGGTGAACAAGAACATTGAGCAGCTCATGAACGTGAACAATGTGACGGTGCTCGACATTCGGCATACGCTTCCAAACCTGAAGAATCTCATCGTGACCGTATCTGCAGCGCCGCCAGCGAGCCAGAACACGCGCAAGCGACACATTGGCAAGCACGAGATCGCACTGCAGTCCAAGACGCAGACACAATCAAAGCTGGGCATGGGGCAACCCACTGCCCCTCCCGTCCCAGTCCCAGACTCTCTCGTCACAACGCGGGTACTTGGCCCCGCTCAGCCTGCACCACCACAGACCACGGCGTCCACATTTGGGCGCGCGTTCAGCTTTTTCGGGTCAAAGTAGTGCGGTGTATACCCTGGCATGCAACTGGTATTACAGCATCAATGCCATTTTTTCAAGATCGATGTTGAGAAGAAGTTGTGAACGTTGTCTCTGCGAGCGAGTTAGAGCACAGTTCTGTGGATCAAGTGGAGTTGGTCCTCCTTTTCGGGTCCGATGAGACAGAGATCACGGGAAGATAGATGGCTGAGGCGAGCAGCGCGTCATTAATTGGATGTGGAGAAGACAAGGCGAGCGAGCAGCAGTGAGCAGCAGACGAACGGCGACCAACTCAACGACGCTCGCTTTTGCTCGTTTGCTCTCACACTCACACCCAACATGTCTCGAGCAAATCAATCCGCTCCTTCCAGCTGGACGGACCAGCCCTCTTCCTCAACACCAGGACCTCCATCTAGCGGCGGTCCTGGTCCTGGCCACGGTCCCGCGGAGGGCAAGCTGACACCGCAAGAAGTCGAAGCGCTGCGTGCCGTCAAACGTAGTGTAGACCGCTACAAGACCGCAGGCTGGTTCCTCGGCGGCGGAGCATCGTTTCTCTTCCTGCACCGACGCAAGCCACGCCCGTCCAACTTGCAGATTGCCACGCTTTCCTTTGTCGCTGGTCTGGGCTGCTCCTTTCTGATGATCCCGCTCGGTATCATCAACAGCAAAGATGCAATCTTCAAGGTCGATGACCCGAATCACCTCAAGCGCGTCCTCTCGGGCGCTATGGAAGATCACAGGAGGGGAAAGACCCCGGCTATCGGTGTCAGCCCGCCCAAGGGACTTGACGGTGAGCAGGACTGGGCTTCCAACCAGAGTAGACTTGCTGGTTCAAGTAAGTCCAACTCGTCCCCGGATAGATCAGACGACAAGATTCTTATCATATTTCTTTTCTTTTTCGTACAGACTCGAATGGATTCTCGTCCGCCGGTGCCAATGACAGCCCATTCGCTGGCATGAGCGATTCGTATGGCTCATCGTCCCCTGCCTCATCTCCTCGAGCTTTCTCGTCATCCGGATCCGGATCCGGATCCGGATCTGGATCTGGATCTGCACAGCAGCCCGACGAGTCTCGAGTGAATGACGACGGTTCTCCGGTGCAGGCTAGCCGATGGGCACAGCTTCGCGGCGAGCGTGGGGTCGAGCCCAGCAAGTGGGAAAAGATCCGACAGGAGAATGCTCGTAATGCGTATCAGACGCAGCGCGCCTCGGCTCCCGCGACTGAGGCCGGTGCCGGCAGTATGGCTCGGACAAGCACACCGGTCGACATCAACATGTCTGGTGGCTCTGACGACCCACGCTGGACAAGCGGCGGCGGCGGAGGCAGCGCGAGTGGCCGCGACCAGATGGAAGGCTGGGGCCAAGCTGAGTTCATCCA
The DNA here is from genome assembly GCA_026413255.1 of Fereydounia khargensis. Lineage (NCBI taxonomy): Eukaryota > Fungi > Basidiomycota > Ustilaginomycetes > Urocystidales > Fereydouniaceae > Fereydounia > Fereydounia khargensis. Next base: position 21,314 of record JAOCZO010000014.1, on the reverse strand, counting down.
GGAGCCGGCAGAGCGCAAGAGCAACCAGCGCAGGTACGGTGTGCTTTCAGTCAACGAGGAGGTGGAGTCGAGCGCTCCTCTCAGGGTGGCTAAAGGCTCTTTGCTTGCCGGTATGTTTTTCGCGGCAGACGGGAACTGAGCAACAAGACGGACACATGGACAGGAAGCCTGACACGTAATCAATCTCTTCAGCACTGGCAGGAGCGTTGGGCGGCTCGGCGTACGGCGTTGTGACGGGCAAGAGCGGAGCTGGCCTGGTGGCGGGTTCGCGGATGGGATTCAACATGTTTGCGTTTGGCTTTCCCTTCTTTGGTGAGTCTGCAATGCGTATCTGCCGAGGCGAGGCGTGGCGTGGCGTGCCTGAAGCAGAGGCTGACAAAATGGTTGATACGCAGCGGTTCGAGAGTATGCACTGAGGCCTGCAACGACCGTGGTTGCGCCCGAGGCTGGCGCTGGCCCTGGCAGCTTGCACACGCGTGACCTGGGGATCAGTGGCCTGTCTGGCGCCTTGGTTGGCGGAGGCGTGGCTGGCTATGCAAGTGAGTATGAGGCCCCGCACTCGGGCACTCTGGGTGTGGACCGCAAGAGACAAGAGAGACTGACCATCCTCAAAAGGGGGCACGCGGTCAATTCCTTCTGGCATGGTTGTGTTTGGCATTGCGTGCACTGGGCTACAGCTGATTGGCAACGAGCTTCGGGTCATCCGGACCCGCATGCTGAGCGGTGGTGCGGTCAAGACGCAGGCGCAGGCACAGCGACAGCTACCTGTCCAAGCTGAGACTGTGGCGGCTCTTGAGCCAGAGAATCAGACAGAGCCCAAGCCCAAGCGGTCCTCTTGGCTCAGCAAGCTCGTTGAAATTTCGCCCGTGCGCGCAGTCTCAGACGAGGAGTATGAGAAGAAGCTCACCGAGCGCCTGTCGGATGTCGAGGCGCGCATCTCTCTGCTCGAGTCTGAGCTCAGGCATGTCGAGGCGGAGGAGAGGGATGCAAGTGCTGCATCGGCTTGAAATGGAATCAGTTGAAATCACTCTGTGTGGCGTGTCAGTCCAGACGTTGAATTTCAAGCGAGCGGACCAGGCGTCTAGTGGTACAAAGAAGGGGCCGTGATTGTCTTGATCATCCTTGTCGCTGCAGTATAGTAGTATGAATATTTTCGCCGAGTGAGTCAAGCGGCAGCAAGCAGAGGCAGTCAAGGAAAGGGGAACAGACATACCTGCTTGTGCTTGGGATCCCTGCTGCAGATGACGTAGAGGCGACCCTTCCTACGGACGACAGAGCAGCCATCGCAGAACTTTTTGACGGACGAGCGCACCTTCATGCTGCGTGTCTGGTCAGCAATCGAGGAGACCTTGGCCGTCGCAGTCGCAGTCGCAGTCGCAGTCGCAGTCGTGGATGCGGATGCGGTTGCGGTCGGTGTGAGTGCGGTCTTGGCCAGCGACGAGCACATTCGTGGTGCTACAGCGGGCGCATTTGATGCACGCACGAGCGTACGCGCCAGTCCGAGTTGTCCAAGCAGCATCGTAGAGTCGGTGATTGTGATGGTGGAAACAAGCGGAGCGAGTCGTTTGGCCATTTTTCCATTCTGACTCAATCGAATCGGCGCGTTTTTCGCACGGGAAAGGGGGGGGGTGTGGAGCTGAGCGGCCTTTTTTTTTGTTTTTTGTTTTTTTTTGTTTTTTTGTTTTCCTTTTCTTTTCTGTTGCTAATTTTTTGGTCGGATTTTCCGTTTCTTCTTGATGAGGCACTAAGGCAGTCTGTCAGTCACTGCGCAGCATTACAGTGTTGCCATTACAACAAAGCAACATCACCTTCACCATCATCGTCACCACCATCATCCCCTCGCCCATGCCCTCCGCTTCAACTAGCACAGCAGCAGCCGCAGCCGCAGCTGCAGCCGGAGAGCTGCTATCCCAGGCCGGAATCACCTCCTCCGAGCAGCTCGTCAAGGCGCTCAAGGCCCCAGAGGACCCTACGCCTTCTCGTCTCTCCAAGATCGAGCTCGCCCGCGCCGCTTGGGTCGATACATCTCTCTTCGTGCCCAAGAAGGCTGAGCTCATATCTGACTGGCTCCTCGAATCCCTCGCAGCTGACACCAAGGGAAAGGGCAAGGCCAAGGCCCAGCCTCCTCGCCTCACCAACCCCCACTACTGGTCTCTCCTCCATACTCTCATCACAGCCCAGCTTGATGCCGCCAGCGAGTCTCGATCAGCTCGACAGCAGACCATCAACCGTCTCGCTGCCACTGTCCCCCTCGTGCCTCTCGCAACCCATCTCGCAGCTTCATCCGAGCTCCCTCACGTCATCAGCCCCGCAGCGTCCATACTCACCCTCCTTCTCCCGCCCGCCTCGTCTCGCAGTGCAGCAGCCAGTATTGAGACGGTCACAGAAGCCATCACCGCCTGGCTTCATGCTCTTCCACCACTCCAAGCCCACCAAGAGTCATTAGCTGCTGCATCTGATATCCTTCATTCCCTCGTCAAGCCCTGGTCCACCGCTCTCGACTTTGGCGCCAACAATGCAAAGAAGAACCACCGCTTTTTCCTCGCCAACTCACTCCCGCCTTACTTTTCTTCCCTTTCCACTGCTGCTGCTCTCTCTTACCGTCCCCTCCTTGATACGCTCGAGCTGGTCGGTTCCCGCTCGCTATTTACCACTGACGTCTTGCTCGCCTTTGTCGGCCAATATGCCGATCCATCTATACATCCAGCTCGTCTCGAAGCGGCTTCCGAGCGCCCCGATACAGAGCTCCTCAACCGCATCAACCAGCTCGCTAGTCATCCGCCAACCCTCGAGGCGCTTCCGACCCTCATTCGTCTTTTCACACAGCGTCTTCGCCTTGAGGCACCCGGTCTTCTCGCCGTGCCCACCTTGCACAATGTCTCTGCAGCCGCGGGCGAGCAGGTACAGCAGGCTGTCATCCGTTCCATCGTGCTCTCCAAGCTCCTTGGCCCCTTGACACCCCTCCTTCGCCGTGGCTCATCACATACGCGCAGCCGCCTCCTCACCGAGATTGACTCGCTGGACCTCTACGTCCCTGGCAACCCGCAGGCAGAAGAGTGGCTCGATCTCTTTCAAGATCTGCTGCAAGATACAATCGCCGCGCTCCAACACGGAGCACCCACCCTCGACCGAACGGACCTTCTGGATGCCCTCCGCACTCTCTGGCGTCTGGAACAGTCCATCATCGAGCCACGTCTCACCCAACTGCTCCAGTCGATCGCAGCCGTGCCGGTATCCAGGCCTGCCTGGAATGCAGCCGAGGTGCTCGACACCCAAGCCAGCGCTGCTCTGTCCTTCCTCGCAACGGCGACCGCAAGCTACACGCGTGCTAGAGATGTTCCCGCCCTCGTGCTCCACGTTGTCGACGCAGCCATTGGTGCTCCCCATGCGATCAACGGCGTGCTCTTCTCCACAGCCTTTGCGTCCCAGCTCGCCAAGGCGATCACCGACTTTCTCACCCCATCCCAGCTTGTGCCCCTCCTCCAAGCACTCGAGCACCGGCTTGCAGCACACATGCCCCAGCGCTCTAGCAAGCGGCACAAGTCTGATCACGCCGCCTTAGCAGAGCAAGAGCAAGGGCAACAGCTCGTACTCGCTCTCGGCATGCTGACCATTGTGCTCAGCAGCGTTCCCATCCCCCAGCCTGTGCGCGATGATGCTCTCGCCGCGGCTGAGCAGATCCACAACGATATCCTGCTTCCCTGCATTGACTCTGGTGGGTCCGTCGTCGCAGCAGCCCTGCGTGCCCGCGCTGCACTCCTCTCGCGACATTGGCGCATCGACCCCACCGACCCGATCCGTCTGGACGGCTCGCCAGAGACCGAGGCGCTCCCGTGTCTCGAGACGTCGTTGGACGAGCGCAGCGACGCGCTCATTTCGCTCCTGTCCAAGGACACGACGGACCCTGCTGTCGTATTTGAGACGCTGCGTACGCTTCTTCTGCGTGCCGAGCACGACTCGCTCCGCGGCTCTGTGTCTGCCTACACGCGTCTCTTTAGCGAGTCGAGCGACGTCGCTTCCATCCTGCTTCGCACGGTATCCGCCCTCCCGGCCGCCGAGTGGGACGGAAGGGTGGACCACCAAGGACTCGGTGCGGCGCTGTGGCTGCTTGTCACCACACGCTTTGCCGAGCTACTCGATACCATCGGCGCCCCGGCGCTGCTTAGCGGGCTTGCGTCCGTGCTCGTGCGCACGGTGAACGAGTCGAGCATCTCTCGCGCGGCGAGTCGGTCAGCCTACTTTCTCGAGCTGCCGCGCTGGCGCGCCGGCATCCTCGGCACCGGGACCGGGACCGGGACCGGTGCGGTACTGGACGCAGAGTCAGCGAGCTTTTTCCCTGTCGAGTATCTACCGCGCAGTCTGCTTGAGCGTGCGCTGGCTGCGGACGCCATTGCGCCCAGTACGAATGTGCGGCGTCTGGTTTGCGCCTTTCTGCAGCGCGGAGGGGGGCCGTCATACGCGGCACTGGCGAGGCTTGTGCTCGAGCCCGGGGAGACAGACGACCAAGTGACGCTCGCTGCGTTCACGGCTGGCGTGCGGCACCTGGACGCTGCGGCACTGGAGGCGCTGCACGCTGCGCTGCTTGCCGCCGGCCCTGACTCTGGCTCTGGCTCTGGCTCGCTGCTGGTTGCACGTGCGCTCCTGGCGACAGGGAAGCCAGCTGCGCCGTATGACGAGCTGCTCCGCCGTGCGAAGGGGGAGACGGATCCCGCGCGTCTCGCGGTGACGCTGGCACACATGCGTCTCGCGGCGCCCGCTCGCGCTCGCGCCGAGGCCGGGGCGCTGGGGGGGCTGATCAAGCACGTGTGCGCTGTGCTCTCGGCTGACGTGGCGCGGGAGATGATTGGGCTGCTGTCGCAGACGACGTCGGGGCTGGATGCGGCTGTGGCGTACGCTGCGTTCCTGGAGCTCGGGACGGCGGTGCCGGAGGCGCTGGTGCGCGTGTCGCAGGGTATGGCGGTGGGCGAGTACGACCGTGTGCTGCGGCTGGTGCTGGCGCACACGCCGGCGAGCGAGGCGCTGTACGCGACGGCGGTGCTCATGCTCCAGCACGGACCGGAGGGGAGCAGCCGTGTGGCGCGGGCGCACGTCTCGACCCTCCTCTCGAGCCCAGGCGTGAGTTCTGAGCTGCTCTCCTCGCTCGTCGTCGCACGGCCCCGTCTCTTGCGCCCCACGGACGTAGGCCTCCTCCTCCCGCGTCTCGACCCACACGCGCCGGGCACTGTGCCCGCCCTCACGCAGCTCTGCACGCACGGCCTCTTCCTTCCCCAACTGGCCCACGCGCTTTCCCGTCTCGCCCACCACCAACTCGGTGCCGGTGCCGGTGCCGGTGCTGGTGCCGGTCGCGACGTATCGCGCCTGCTCGAGACGGCGGCGCCCCACCTCTCGAAACACGCCCCGCGCGTCCTCGCCGCCTTTCTCACCGTGTCCGCACTCGGCCCAGAGATCAGACCGGGCCTCATGGCACTCTGCTCGCGCATCGGCAAGCACGAACGAGACGCCCTCCTCCGTTCCCTAGACGCGCTCGGCCAATCGCGCCTCCGCAAGCTTTGGAAAGAGTACGAGCGAGAACGGTACCGTGGTGCCTGATCCACTGTACGGTGCGGTACTGTACTGTGCATCAACATGACACCTGGGCAATAGGCTCGGTCTGGCTCTGGCTCATCTGGATTGAACTAGGACTAGGACTATACGATGGGTTCTGGTCGTTTCGAAAATACAATTTTGCGCCGTAGTACCGTTGTGACTTTGTACTCTGTCTGCCCGGGGCTGAGGCTGGGGCTGGGGCTGGGGAGGTGTTGGAGGACTGCGAGGGGGCGGTGGAGGGGTACGATGCGGCCTTCTAGGCGGTGATGGGAGACTGTGAGTGTTGGTTTCTCCTGCGCATGCGAACGGGGGAGGGGGTTAGTTGCGGACGGGGAAGAGGGGTGGGGGCGGGGACGTACCTCTCGGCCTGTTTCGAAGGTGAGTTGGCCCAGCACGGCTCCGTCGGTCGGGACGTCGTCGATCTCCAACGAGCCCTGGAGCTCGATGAGCACCGTGTCGCCTCCCGGCGTCAGAGTCGTGATGGGCCCAGGCGCCACGGCCCGCTTGGTGGGCAAGTGTATCGTGATCTCCATCGTGGTTGCAGGTGCAGAGCAAGGCAGAAAAGTGCACACACGACGCGTACTCTACCCGCACACGTGCTTCCCAGTACAGTACAGTACAGAACGGCGCTGTTATTTCGCGCGAGAGCAACGTTACGGTATCGAACAATAGGACTGCTGTCAGACTGCGCCAACTCGAGTTGGTGCATGCTACGATCTATGCTTGGGTGCGGCGGCGGCAGACACCGCCTGCGCCTCTTCGAGACCCGCAACGCCCGTCGAGCCAAAGAAGGACGAGAGCTGTGCGTCCAGTTCGTCCCCGTGGTAGTGGGGCATGTCGAGGCTCTCCTTGACTGGGCTGATGCGTTTCGCGTGCGCCGAGGCAAACACGAGATCGATCTCCTCCAGCGACCTGCCCTTGGTCTCCGGGAAGAACAGGTACACACACGGCACGATGGCCGCGTTGAACACGGCAAAGATAATGTAGATCCGCCACGACAGGTTCTGCAGCCCCGGCGGGGTGATCATGACGATCAGAAAGTTGGTCAGCCAGTTCGCCGACGTGCTCAGCGCGTTGACGCTGATCCGCGTGCGCAGCGACGAAATCTCCGCCGGGTACAGCCATGTCATGCCCAGCCAGCCAAGCGCGAAAAAGCTGTTAAACACAAACAGGAACACCGTGGCCGCCACGCCCGGCCCCGTCGCGAGCACCGGCGCCCCCGTCTCCCCCGTCACCCCCGTCGACACGGTACCCGCGAGGATGGCCATGCTCACCATCATCCCGCCCGCCCCAATCATCATCAGCTTGCGTCGCCCCGTACGCTCAACCAGCGGCAGCGCCACCAGCGCAGCCAGAAAGTACTCGGTCCCGTTCGCCGCAGCCAGCAGTCGCGACATGCCAGGGTCAAAGCCGAGCGAGTCCTCAAACAGCAGCGTCGCATAGTACGTCACCACTGTCCGTTCGGTCCCGTCAAAACAGCCCGCGTCAGTAAAGTAATCAAAAGTGATCAACATGCCCCAAGATACTGTCACTCACGGTTGATTCCGCCGATCTGCTGGAAGAACTGCGCGGTCATAGCGACCAATGTACGCCTAAGGTTCTGCGACGGTCCGTTGGTCAGCAGCTCGCGGAACTTGAAGCCGCCTCCGCTGTTCTGGACACGCAGGGCCTCGTCGATGCTCTTCACCTCTGCTACAACCTCCGGGTGGTCTTCAGGGAGTCCCTTGAGACGTGCAATCACGTCGCGTGCCTCGTCAGTGCGTCCCTTCATCAGCAGCCACCGCGGGCTGTCCGGCAGGAAGAGCAGACCCGCAATGACGAGGAGGGTGAAGAAACTCTGAAAAGCAATGGGAAACCTCCATCGCACAGTTCCAGAGAGCCAGTAGAACCCATAAACCGTCCAATACGATAGACTGATACCACCAGCTATGATGGCGCCACTGAGCATGATGAGCATGCCACGCTGTTCTGGCTTGGCGCATTCGCTCTGCCAAGTCGGGATGGTGGAGGTGACGATGCCGTTTCCGATGCCGCCGACGACTCGGCCGACAATCATGAGTGCGTAGCTGCCGGGCTCCATCGCTACGGCCTGGAAGACGGTCCCGAGGATCATTACCCACGATCCCCAGAAGGTGGACGACCGTCGTCCCCAGGCGTCGCCGTAGAAGAGCACGAGAAGACTGCCGAGGAAGCAGCCGATCTGGTAGATGGCAACTGCTGCCGCCTGTGTGTTTGCGGTGCCCTGGCACTGCTCTGGGTCACGCACGCCGTCGATCGGGTCGCCGATAAAGCAAAGCGGGTTGTACGTTACGAACGGGGCCATGAGGGGAATGGAGCGCTGAAAGTCGTCAAGCGTCAGCAGACCGGACATGACGCCTTGGTCGTAGCCGAACATCAGGAAACCAGTAGAAGCGATGAATCCGATCGACCAGTTGAGTGCCTTGCCTTGGAGCTTGCCGCCCCTGACGCCATATTCAGGAATGTCGCCGAGCTTACTCAGGGCTCCCATGATGCCGCCCTTGGGCTCCTTGACCAGAGGCTTCTCATGGACGACTCGGTCGTGCGTGTGCGAAGAAGTGTTCGAGGAAGCATGGTGCAGATTCGTCTCGGTGGGTGAGACGTCTCCATCTGTTTGTCTTGTTTTCCCTTCCATGTTGAGATGCTGTGTGAGGGTTTGTTGTGGGGTAGCCACTTCCCTTTCCTTGAGCGACTTTTTAAACCCCATCACCAACCCTAGCAAGTGTCACCGGACCGGATGAAAAGATTTGACCGAAACACAAGAATTGAGGTAGCCAGGCACTAGGTGGGTGAAAGAACGGCCCCGCGCTGAACGAAGCATGCCCGTGACACGAGCTGGTGCGGGGGAGACAGGCGCGGGCCTGGAGAGCCTGCGGTAAGATCGGCATGCTGGGTGACGACAGGGGCTGGGACAAGTTTTCGCATTCCGCCAGCTGGACGAGTTGGCTTGCAATGATTCTGCGAGTCGAGGCGATGGCACGGACGAACAAACAGGGTTCAGTTCAGAGCTTGGGTACCGTATGGCGAACTGGCAGCGCAAGGGATGGGCACAAAAATGACGCGTTGCGATAGGCTCCTCCTAGAATGAGTCGGGTGTCGGCTAGTGCTTGGCAACTGTAGGCCAAGACGTGAATTCTCCGCAGGCAAGCCTTCTTGGCGTGAGTGGGTCTTGCCGCGGCAGCATCCAAGAGCAGCAAGTTGCAGCGCTGTACTGTACTGTTCTGTACAGTACTGTATTGTACAGTACACTATCAGGCGCCTTGGCTGACGCCGACAAAAGGCACCGTCCCGCGCAGCCAAGACTCACTGTATGGAGGACTTGCACAAAAAAGTACAGTACTGTACTGTACCGTATCGGTGTCTTGGAGGCCGGGAGAACCAGGCAGCCGCCTTGCTTCGACCAGGAATGGAGACTTGCCTGCTGCCCTCGATCCCGGGAAGGGACCTGGGGATCTCCGTTTCGATAGAATCCGTGGCTGCTCATTTGCACCTGCACCTGGAAACCCGAGCGCACTTGACGGTCTGTATACTGTACGGACAGGCCCAAGACCACTCAGATCCCACAGCTGGACTTGCATTATCGTTCGCTCCTTTTGCCCCCTCGTCGGAGCCGGAGAATGATGATGGACGTTTCAGAAGAACGAGGCTGCCAAAGCCAACTCCGAAATGGCAGCCCGTCGCCCCCAGCCAAAGATTACTGTCACGGCCGGCGAAACCAAGGCCCACAGCTGCCATCGTCCGCCTCGCCTCGGTAGGGGAATTTTTTTGGTGCTTCTTCTCGCGTGGCTCGTCTGCCGTACCGTGTGCCGTACTGGTACTGGTACTGGTACTGGTACTGGTACTGGTACTGGTACTGTAATTCGGTTCGGGGTCCAACAGTCAAGACGCGCCAAGTACTGGTCCAAGCGCGTGTTGACGTCAAGCAAGATTCCTCGGCCTCCTTCCATCTTCTTGGCTCAAACCAAACCCTGCCCCGCCAGGAAACAAGCGTCGTCAATCGTGCAAGCATCATGCTCTCGTCCAGCGAGCGTGTCTATTGAGAACAAACCACTAGTCTTCTCACACTCTGTGCCGATGTAGTGACAAATTGTGGCTGTCAACAAGATTGAAAATCAAGCTCGCCACGTTAGCATAACCCGCCCAAGCCTCTGGGCCCAGCACTCGAAAGATGCAGAAACCTACCTAAATATACAAGCATCACCAAGGTGGCATCTCCGGCCGTTGGCAATACGCGGGCACAGCTTGGCCTTGTACTGCTTGCGCAGCAGTTCCTTCTCTTCAGGACTGAGGTAGGTGTGACTGTACTGGCAGTCGTCAGTGTGGCATGAGCCGAGCAGATGGTGAAAGACGCAGGGTCCCCGTTTTATCCGAGGGCCACTGGGACCTTGAACGCTGACCTGTTTACACCAGCTCTGTCAGCTCTGATGACCCATCTTTCGCCAGCTGGCAGCTGGACTGGATCTCTACTCCACTCACATCTCTTTCGATCCGCACAAATTCCTGTGACTTGAAGAGGTCCCTCAGGTCAATCGTACATTCGCGGTACTTGAAGTAATACCTCGAGTCATGCGCAAATCCGGGAACCTCAATAAGGCCGAGCTTTCCCAGCTGAACAACAGGTCCAAGATCTTGTCATCAGTGTCTCGAGGCCTACTTCTGCTTTGCTACTCTCTAGACTCACCAGACCATGTTTCTGTATTGAATGCAGCTCTCCCTGGTACCCAAAGTCATCCAGCCCTCCTAGGTAGGCTATGAGGCACCTTGGGTCTTTCACTGATGATCGAAAGCAGAACAAACCTCAGCGACCATCATCAGTAGACCTAGTCACTAGTATACGACTCACTTGAATCAGCCAGTGCCGCTGTTGGCCAGAAAGACGTGATGGACAGATTTCAACTAGTCGGTGAGAAGAAACCTTATTCGCAACAGTGTCGCCTTGCTCTTACCTTTGACACGAAGGTCGGCGGCTTGGTCCGCTTTGCCGACGTTGACCACGTAGTTATGCAGCCCCGAGTCCAAGATTCCTTGAACTAAAGATCCAAGCAGTCAGCCACCGCATTTCTTCTCGACCAGCCACCTCCTCAGCATTTCGACTCACACTGAATGCCGAGAGAGACCATACATCGTGGGTTCAAGTCAGTGTCCGGCAACGGATGGAAGGTTTCTTTGCAAAGGAGAGGCCGACTTACAAAGTTGTACACCACGCTAGTGTCCTCGATTGCCAGCTGATCGGATCATTTGCGCACGTTGACGACTGGGTCAGTGGCTTGCTTGCTGGCACAGTCCATCTAGGACGGAAGGTACATACCACTTTGGCAAGTAATCTGGCATGACTGTCTTGCCGCACAAAGATGCGGACCCGGAGATCCATCTTTGCGATTGGTAACGAGTGTCTCTTGGCCAGCCTTTGCTTTAGTTGAGAGACGAGGAATTGGCCTGTACGAGCGATGAAAAGAGTCAAAAGCGGCCATCAAAAAGGCATCATAGTGTCAGTAGCGGGATTTTCCAAGCGATGCATCGCAAAGACTCTACTGTATTACTCACCACCGAGCTTTCCCTGAGCCACAAGCTTAGGATTGGGCCAGAGGTTATCGCCGTCAATGACCACGGAGATGAACTTGCGTTTCTATTGGAGAAGAACATTGTCGGCACTCGGTCGACCCTCCGCACAAAGAGAGGTGGTGTCAAACTCACCTCGGTTTTCATGGCCACGTCCACAAAGGTTCTTCGCGACGGTCCTTCAGGCTTCATCCCATAGTCTTCGTGGGGGTCCCAAGCCGATTCCGACTCGTAGACCCCGACTCGGTCGTCCAGGCCGCCGATAATGGCTTGCAGGGGTGGCCGTGAAAAAGTTGGCTGCATGGCATCGTTGCTTCCGGTCTCTGCATACGGGTCCGATGCATCGAGCGTAATCGAAGTCTGCGAGTTTGTGGCAGGCTGTTCTGACGGTGATGGATCTCGCTGAGCAAACGGTAGAGGAGGAGCCGCCGGCTGATCGACGCGTTGCAAAGTCGACAGAGGCTCTGCTTCAGGTATGGCTGACCCATCAGATTGCTGGGATGCTTCGAGCTGATTTATTTGGCTATCTTTTGTTGAACTTTGGCCGTCGAGAGGTGTCACAGTAGCTTCAGCCTCAACAGCAGGGTCGCTCTTACTTGCCTCGTCTTGCGTCTCTTGCCCTTCTGCTTCCATCATCATCATCTTCTCCTTCGAAGCCTTTCTTGAAGGCTCTCCTCCAACTGCTGGAGATTTTGTCGTCGATACGGACGAGAGAATCTTTTGCTGGTGTAAGATCAAGTCCGTGAGCACGTCCTTCGGTAACTTGAACAACAAGTCTTTCGGAAGGTAGAGTCCATCGTTGGGAAGTTGAGCCTCTGGAGGAGGGCTGCTCTCACTCTCGACAGCTTCGGCAGTCGAGACTTGTGCATTCTCTGATGGTGAGTCGGCAGGTCCGTCGCTGCTGAGAGGATCCGTCCTTTTCAGTGCAGCCTTGGACTTTTTCTTCTTATTCTTGCTCTTCTGTCTCGTCTCCGAAGCGGCATCTCCTGCGGCAGGTGGCTCGGTCTCTTTTTGTGCGTCTGGTGGTCTGTTGGTGGTCTCGGTCTTCGAGTGTAGCTCGAGGCGTTCCGAGGAGCTAGCATTGTGACCCAAGCTTGCTGCACTCTTCCTGCGTCTGGACACATGGTCTTCTGTCGCATTGCTACGGAGCCATCGCCGCTGGAGACACGTGGCGGTGGGCAGGTGTCGTGCTCGTGCGGTGCACGCTATCCGTGACATGGAAGCCAATGAAACGGACTGGCATCGAGCGGACTCAAGAGCCGAGGCGAAAGAAAGACGACTCCGCATCGCTCCAAGTTTCTGTACACTCCGGCCTCGCTGAGCTAGCAGCACAAGAACGGATCTGAAAGACAGCAAGCAGGTCAGTACCATCTTGTCTGGCCGAGGCAAGGACGTGGGCATTGTACGCAACTGTGCAGGCCTCGAGGTGACACGTTCAAGCTACTTCAAGACTCACATGATGGGAAGGCGTGCAAGAGGCGGGGTCCCGTCCCTAATCTGGCAAGCCCGAGGTCGCCAACCGAGATGCACTTTGCTGCTTGGCGGCGTTCCGCGATACTTGACCAGCCGTGCTCAGTCCTGCGCTGGCCTCTCTAAGGAATGATGGACCGTGGAAAATCGTAGAGAAGCCTCAGAGAGAAACGCAAACCGGTACCGAAGATCAGATGGTTGGGGGTCGATCGGTGGTTTGAGGTGCTGTAACGCGGAGGTCAAGGAAGCGGAATTCGGAGCCAGTGTCAGACGAAGTGAGGAAGAAACTGCCACTTTGTCTCTGCTCGTGTCCACTTCCTCCACTTGTCACTGGCATTTTTTTTTCTCAACTTCCTTCCCTTCTTCAGGCTCGGCTGAGGGCCAGCTCCCCGATCTGGCGTCGCTAAGCCACAAGCGGTTCACAGTGTCAGAGAAGCAATCGGGCAACTGACAACCGATGCAGCGTGCTGCTCGTCTCACCACGTCTGGGGTGCCAAGGTAGCAGCGACCCTTTTCGAGTAGGTTGGTTCTTGTCGCTTGTTCGTGCCGAGGCAGAGAAACATCCACATGACGTTCTTGACTGGTGCTGTAAAAAGATGGTCAAGCATGCTGAGCACCAGCGCCAGACGGGCAGTTGACACCACACACTTCTGCCACTGTGCAGGCTACAGTACTGTACTGTAGACGGGTTCTAATATAGCTTCAGAACTTTGCGATCGGCTGCTGCTTCTGGACAAAGAGGCAAATCGTGTCGCGGAACAAGGACGAAAGTCCAAGCAACAGAAAGCAGCCCCGGCCGACGACTTGAGCAGAAATGCAAAAACCCAGGACCCCGAAAAGGCCCCAAGATGGAACTGGCAAACTCGTGGCAGCCAGCCAGCCACCCCGAGCCACCCAAAAGACACGCGTGGCCTTTCGAGCCAGCATCAGCCAACGCGCAGCCTGCATGGCTCGACAGCCAGCCAGCCACTGGCACACGACCTCCTCTCTCCAGTCAACTACCCTGACGAGCCCCATCCACGATGGTATGTATGCCTCTCGCCTCCTCCAAAATGTACAGAAAAATTCAGGAAGAAGAAAGACTCCCGCCTCTGTCTGTGCCGATTCCGTTGCTTTAGCTAAGCCGTCCAGGGAAGCCGCAAGCTTGACTGTCGGATGGAGCCGAGCTATGAATTGAGTCCAAGCTAGTAGTGTGACTGCAGTGAGTGAGTGGTGTTGCCTTTTCTCCTGTGAATTTCGTTCGGCCAACCAACCCGCGCTGACGAATGCTACGCGCCCTGGCGCAGGCGGGGCGGAGCGCTGCTGCTTCGGGTTGCTTGCCTGCTTTGACTTTTGCCCGCCTGGTCTCCCCTCGCCTGCCGTTTTTTGCTTTTCTCGCGGCGGGCAATCCGACAGACACAGAGGCAGACGGGACTCGGTCGGTCTGTCGGGTTCTGTCGGTCGTGCGCTTCCAGGCGACCAAGTCGAGTCTGAGTCGGGTTGCAGCTCACATGGCTCAGTCCACTCCTGCGGGACTCAGCTGCTGCCCATCCTGTCGAGTGGGGTGTTTCTGAGCAGCTCTTTACTCCTTCCGCCCTCCATCCCTCACCTCAGCCTTGCCTTGGGGCTGCCTACGCAGCAAAAGCCACATACCACCGCCTCGGCAACCCCATATCCATCGATATTAACCGACCAAACACCCTCAGCATCCGTACCACTAAAGTCAACCTCTACCACAGCCATACCTTCAGCCTCAGCCTCGACCTCAGCCTCGACCTCAGCCTCAGCGTTGGCTTCAGCTCAGCCCAACCACCTCTTTTCAAGGCTGCACGGCTCGAAAGATTGGCGGCAGTGACGCTCAAGCCACACCACCTTGTCCGCCCCTTGTCACAGCTCATTCAAGCTTCCCCAGACGCCGAAGGCTTTTCACAACGCCGCTTCTCCAAATCCCCTATTCGCCTTTGCGATTCCCGGCATCACAGAAGGCTCAACCAGCCTGATCCTCACAAAAGTCATAAGCCCGCCCACCGTCAACACCTCTCATCCAAATGCAGCTGACCCCATCAAGCTTGTCAACTAGGAAATGATTTGAGCATCTCATTGCGGTCCCAGCCACACCTGGCGCCAAAGGGCCACCTTTCTGAGCCATATCCAAAGTCAACAACATCACTTTGACAAGGTCCTGGCCGAACAACTTTCTATCCTGCATTCACTTCCCCAAACCTTCCCCAACCCTCAGCATATTGAGGGCCTACTAATACTAACGACCCTCCCGGTGTGCCCTCTCGACAGCCATGTCTGACGGCCACTACTCGAGGCTCACTCCTCGATTCTCGATCGACGAAGAGCCCGGCGATGGGCCTCTCTCGGCTCGTCAGCCTTGGGTCGGTGCCTTCGAGCGAGTCCTCGGCGACCAGGATTGCCACAGTGAGCCCCGTCAACAGAAAAGTCGCAGTCGCGGTGGCTTTGGCGCCTCTCCCCTCGGTGTGCAGCCTGCGGTTGGATCCGCCTCTCAGAGAACCAGCATTTCTGAGGATACGATTGAGACTGCAAGCTCCTCGGCATCGACTGGATCCCACGCCAGCGGGAGCAGCTCTCCAGCTTTCCCTGGCTCTAGCTCAGCACTTGACCAATATACCCTACGTCCTCCGCCAATGAGCGATGCTCAGTCCCAGCCGGCCCATGTCCTTTCCGTGACTGGGAAAAGCCAAAGCCCAAGCCATGTCGGCGAGGCTTCGCTGACAATGTCTCGTGCCACCAGTCCCGCCAGTCTGGTTGGCTCGAGCGACTCAAACTTGAAACGCCTACAAGACTCTGCGCCTAAAACTGCAAGATCCAATCTCGATTCTCTTTCACTCAACTGCAAGAATGCCGGCCCACATCACATCGCCATATCGCCTGACGACTCAATTGTCTTCGATAATGCCTACACCAACCACGCCCCCTGTATTCACAGGCTGACAGTCAGGAACCAAAACTCAGAGCAGAGCGTGCTCGTGCGGCTAGAGACGACGCTCAAACAAGGCGTCACCTTCATGCGCCGCAAACGGTCGGCACCCAAGCATGACTTCGAACCATGTGCGTGGCCATCCAATGGCCTGGCGTGGGCACGTGCTGGCGGACTCTCACCCCCGAATCTGCGCGGCTGGAGACACGTCGTGGCCAATCTCGAAAACGCCGACTCGTTCATTCTCGATCCAAATCAGAGTACCAGCCTCTACGTCATGCTCCGCCCCTCAGCATTTACGGAAGAGGGTGAAAGCGATCTGTTGCAGCCATGGTCTTCATACAAGCCTCCCCCCTCGCCCGTCTTTATTGATCCTGTGGGTGTTGACAAGAGCGCACCGTCCACGTCGCCTCTATCGACCCCAGCAGCCATTGGTGACCAACGAGAACCCTTCAGCGGACTTTCGACTAGCAGCGACGACGGTGCCCGGACAGACCCAATGGTTGGGTCGCCTCGGTCAGCGCCTGAGCTCGATGGCAATCGTTCTGCGACGCGAGATCGTGACTCAACAGCTCGACCGCGATTTACATGGTTTAATGTGCGAGGATCTGTGGTCGCACGAGCCTGGGCCCTGCCTCGTGTGGACACCGCATTATCGACTGACGACGAAATCAGCACGCTGCAAAATAGCAGCCAGTCTTCTGCGTCCTCGTCTCGTCCAACGTCCTACTACGGCTCGACAAAGGCATCTACGGCCAACTCGTCGCTTCACTCCATGCCCGAAGCTTTCCAGGACGAGCAAATGCAGACCAAGGTCCTTTCGCTGTCGGCAACGTGCTGTCGGCCTTACATGGACGCAGCAGTCCCTGGCGAGACCATGCTAGCGAACGCCAACGTCGGGCTGATCAACTTGGACTTTGGTGACGTGATCGTTGGCCAATGCCGGACTCAGTCCCTGGTGCTGAGGAACTTGGCCGAAATCGAATGCTTTGGCCACGCCAAGCTGGAAGAAGCTGATAACCTTCTACAGTCCCGGCCCATCACGCTTGACGATGCGGACGAAGACATTGCGCTGCCCGTCATTCAGGCGGGCGACGACAGCACGACGTACAATCCTTTCGTCCTGGCACCGAGGAGATCCAAGCGGATCAATATCAGCCTCCGGCCACAAGAGCCGTGTCGAGACTATGAGCAGGTGCTCACGTTCACCAATCTTCACGACTCGTCCAACAGCATTCGCGTTGTAATTCGGGCTAACATGCTTGGAACCGCCAAGGATGATTCCCTCATGGTGCTGTCAGGCGACGTGCTGGACTTTGGCGACTGCTATGGCGGTCATTGGACTCGCCAATTGCTGATTTTGCGGAACAATGCCGATGTACTCCTTGACGTTGAGTTTGGCGTGCAAAAGGGCGTCGAGGTCAACTTCCAGCTGGCAGAGCTTGCTCCACAAACCGAGGAGGACAGTCAGGCAGAGGATGAGCTACCGCCAGCGTCTGTTGCATCTATCACGAGCGAGATTTCGCGCTCTTCTGCAGGAGATGATAGTAGCCGCTTCTCGTCTGCTGCAGACAGTGGCCGGATCGCATCTGAGACTGCCGCGAGTCACGCTGCCCTCGAGCTTGGGGCCACTGCTTCGGAGCTTGAAATGGCTAGAACCCCAACGCATCGCGCCCATATTGCGCATGATGGACCGGAGCCACCTCGTCTCGAGTTGTCTGCCCTGGAAGCCCTCTCGTCACAGCTCGAGCAAGGAAATGACAGAGGACGGGAGGACGTGGATGCCTCATCTGTCGCATCTCAAGCCGGCTCTCGTTCCAACTCTCCCTCCCGACAGCCTCCATCGGCGAGCTCTGGAGTGCAATCCGCCTCGCATCGAGCGCCAAAGGAGTCCCTTTCATCTCGACTGGAGCGCGTGGACACGGGACCAATGGCGACCAGTAGGGTTGGCATGGCTCGAGCTGCAAGTGATGCTGACCGCGTGAGCGTGTCTACGCACGTAAACAGCCAAGCTTCTTCAGGCTTTCTCTCGCGTCCATCATCTAGGGGCCGTGGGCTGCGGTCTGTGGATGCGTCTGAACGTGGCGCAGAGGATGCGGGCTCGTCCAAGTCCGAAGTCACGGCTTTGTCCCAGGATAGCCGCCTCGGTCCCTTCGCAGCCACTTCGTCCCACGCGGGCTCTGTGACTAGCAGCAAGCACCATCGCTCCACCCCAGGTGCCGTTCTTTCAGGCCTTCAAGCCGCTGAACAGGCACACAGCAACCAATTGGAAGAGCTTGTTCTACGTCCCGGAGGCGAGTATCGGGTTGTCGTATCGTATCGGCCACAACGGGAAAAGATCGATGATGAGTTTACGGGAGGCCGTCTTGTCGACCGAACTTTCCGCATCTCGCTGGATTACTCGCGATCTCGATCGGGCAACACCAGGACCAAAGGTGGTCGTGAGCGACGGACCGTGCTTTGTCAGAGCCGCACGTGTACATCCTTCATCTCCATCAGCCCCAAGGTCATCGACCTCGGCGAGGTACAGGTTGGGACTCGCAAGTCTGCACACGTCTCGGTGACGAATCGGTCTGAGCTAACCGCTCGTGTTGACCTGCGCTTTGTCTCCAAGGTGCTCACCATGTACCGGGACGAGGTAGCCATTCCCGCATTGCAGACAGTGGAGCTCAAGGTTGATTCGTTCCCTCGACGGGTCAACGAGTCGTACCGGAAGCAGATTACGGTGGCCAACCTACTGAACCGCCACAATGACCAAATCTTTGAGGTACGCTCGACCAATGTCGACAAGCAACGGATCAGCTTCCACTCTTTGTTCTACCGCATCCTCACTCCGACTGGATCCAACTTTATCGATTTTGGCGATGTAAACATCAACTCCTCACGCATCCGAACTTTTTCGATCGAGAACACGTCGGGTGCTAAGCTGGCTCTTGAATTGACCGCAGCCCACCCCGAAGACGTGACGCTCTACGTCAAAGCGCCGTCAGAGAAGAAGAAGGCCCCAGGTGCTGCCCGAGACGGCGCGTCGGTTGCTGACGGAGCGGCCGTTGCCAGCCGGATCTCCAAGAAGTACGCCGATCTGGAGGACGCCGAGGTATCAGTGCCTGCGGAAGGCGAGTCCAAGGCCAAGAGCAGCAAGCCCAGCATCAAGGGCTCAGATCTCAAGGAGCGCTTCCTCGAGACAATCTCGGTCGACTCTCCAGCCTCGATACGGAGGGAGAATGCGTCTTGGCGCCTCGCTCAAAAGCACAGCCACTTTTCACGCAAGGAGAGTAGCAGCGTATCGGCCCAGAAACGTGAAGCAGGCCCCGCCAAGCCCAAACCCCACATTAACCTTGTCTCAGCGCTCAAGCGAGGTGGGAAGGGCAGACTTACCCAACAGTACGGACGTGCGGTAACGTTCAAAGACCGCAAGCTGCTGACCGAGTTCGAATACCTCGACCTTGCTGTCGGTCCTCCCGTCGATGCTCGTCGCATTTCCGCCAAGAGCAAGCGTTACCAGATGCTCGAGTCAATCGCCACCGGCGGCAAGACCAAGGCGTCATCTTCGTCATCATCATCCGCCCCTGCTTCGTCTGGTGCCGCAGGCAAAGTCAAGGCGACGAACACACTTGTTGAGGATTCTTCAGCAAAGGCCGGTCCCGATGTCAAATCCACCAAGCGTCAAAAGCCGTCCGTCAGTGGTGCCATGAAGGAGGCCGAGAGCAGGTCAGTGGACGATGCGACGCGGCGACTTCCTTCCCCCTTGGCCAAAGAGATCCAGCATACCACTAAGAGTCTGCTCAAGACGCCAGCAAAAAGCATAGCAACGGAGCGCGAGCGCCGTCGGGGGGCCAATGCAACTTCTGGAAGCTCCGGTCAAGTGGACAGTAAAGCTGACAAGGAAAGTGGCAAAGTAGATTCTGGCGCACGGGTCCACTTCTCTCCAGCTCTGACTGCCAAGCGCAAGGCATCGCCAGTGCTGTCCAACCCAGTGGATGTTTCGCGAATGTCACTCGAGGATCTGCTCGCTGCGGTAGAGAATCAGGCCAGTACGCTCAGCACGCTTTTCATGCGGAACGCGGAGGCGGAGGAGCAATTCGTTCGCGCCGAGATCAACCTGCAGCGAGAGCTTGAATCAGCTATCGATTCGCGCAGGCTCCTGCCGATCGAGGTGCTGAGCTTGGAGCCAGGAGCTGACAAACAGGTGATTGCTGTTTACCATCCCACTGGCAGCACACGGCCTCACATCCAAGGCAACGCACGCAAGCAGGACTCGAGAATCTTTATGAGACTGATCGAGTTTGACATGGGGGTAGTGAAGCAGTCGGACGAGTTTGCCGAGATGGCTGACTTGGACGCAGACGAGCTGCCCGTCCGAGACCTGATGATGCGTTCCAATACGTGTCGGAGCCTGCTGGAGCTGGGCCAGCCGCACATCAACTTTGGACATATGGAGAAGGGCGACTCGAAGACGCGCAGGATTCTCATTCAGAATCGCAGTGAGTGGGCGCTGCGGTACTGTATCCGAAAGAGCGGCAGTATCGCGAGCGGTGACATCAAGTTTAGCATTGGCCGATACGGTGTGGTGCCTGGATATGGCAAGCGGGAAGTGGAATTCGTCTTTTCGCCATCCATGTCGGGCCTGTTCCAGGAGAAGTTGGTGGTCGAAAACGTAGCGGATCGGGACACGGACCAGATGGTGGTGCTCAAGTCGAACGTGCGAAAGGTGCCGAACTTTGCGGTCGACCCAGTTGCAATCGACTTTGGTGCATGTGCACCCGGCAAGCTCTCCACGCCGGAAAGCTTTGTGCTCACCAACACGACGAGCAAGTCACGAACGTTTGTCATCGCGGTGGATCCTGCAGACCTGCTGCTTGAACGATGCATCCTTGATGTGGGCGTGTCTGTTGCGGGCGACGGCGAGGTGCGCGGCACGCTATCCAAGGAAGAAGAGGAGGAGATTGAAAACATCTCGCAAAAGCTCAAGATTGCGAATCGCAAGGGCAACCTGGACAAGGTGAAGAAGTACGAGGATCGCTTGGTTGAGCTCGGTGTCAAACCAGCGCCAGCCCCTGTGGCCACGACAGATGCGGAGCTGAATGGAGACAGTGTCGTTGTCGATGATCAATCAGCAGCTGCAAGCAACAAGGCAGTGGAAGGTAGCTCGACCGTGCAGCCACCACAGCAGCAGCAGCAGCAGCAGCAGCAGCTCAAGCGCATTTCGTCGACAGTCACATGCTCGCTGGGACCCAATCAGAGCAAGCGACTGGTGCTGCGGGTGCGCGCCAGCGCGGTGCAGTCAGCGATCCGGTCAGGAGACGTGGACCCTTCGGATCGTCGAGATGCAGGCAAGGCCGGAGTGGAGGAGGTAGAACTGGCGGTCAATGTGCACGAGGTCAAGAATAAGGACGAGACCAAGGTAGTGATGGTGCGGGCCAGTGTCGAGTTTGAACTCGATCAAGCGGCTGGCAGTGGCACGGACTCGATTGCCAAGGTGGCAGAGGCAATGCCTGCAGATGCAGTCGTGTTTACAGCGCTGGCCGACTAGGTGGTGGGATAGCGGGCGCATGATCCACTTTCTCGTTTCTCCTCAAAGGCTTCTTTTTATCTTGGTTTACAATAGCATTCAGGCACGGTGGCTCCGGACCGGGTGCTTGCTTGTTTGCCCGGGTCCGAGTCCCGCAAGCACTCTTACACACACACACACACACACACACACACACACACACACACACACACACACACACACACACACACACACACACACACA